>JAZKJV010004642.1:0-582347 GCA_037367405.1 Ottelia alismoides | reverse complement strand
TAGGTTAAATGTGCATTCTTGGCCTTCTAAAATGAAGCCAAGTCCAATATAAGTGAGCTAAGCCTAACCCAAAATTAAATGAGCTTTGGGTGGGCTTGTACCTTATATTTTGTGGGCTAAATGGGCTTCTATGCATTTGTAAATGGGTTGGCCCAACCTGACTCGAAGCCCATGCCTACTTCGAAGTGCCCAAATTTAAGGGTTGTGTGGAACAACGTAAAGCCTTTGTTTAGGTTAAGGTCATAGAAAGCTAATTTGTTTTCAGTTATTTCCCGGCCTGGAATCCTAATAAAGGTTCTCAGCATTGACTCCAAGCTCTTAATAGCCTTTTCGTCATATCTCAAGAAGAGAAGGATGTCATAGCAAATTGGAATATTGGTAATAATTTAGTCTAATTCTTTTTTCAAGATAACCAACAATTAACCATCAATCCTCCGGCTTCGAAAGCATGGCATTAAGTGTATAGAGAGAGAGCGAATAAAGAGCAGTGGAGAGATAGGCTAACTTTGACACACCCATTACTTTGGTTGAGGAAAGTTGATCAAAGTACCATTAATTTTGAATAAACCGTTGTAGTTTCAAGGATTGTCGAGATCCACCCCCAAAATTTTATAGGGGTAGCTCGCAATACTGAAGGATTTCATAAGACCAATTCAATATATTTATTCGTTTGGAAATGCATTTTCAATAACATTGCCTTCTCTTTAGATATAATTAAACCGATTCTTGAAATTGTTCTAATAGGGACTATAGATACCCTCGAAATCGCTTAATCTATGGTCGAAGATTGGATATATATATATATATATATATATATATATATATATATATATATATATATATATAGGAGAAACTTCAAATGAGACGGGGTCTCATTGTGATTATGATGAGCCGCAATATTCAGCCATTGGATTCGGATTGATGGACATGATTAAAACCGGATTCGCAATAGAAAACCACCATCAATACCGCCCTCTATCCCATTTCATGGAAATTCTTAACCTATTACCATAATTCCGAGTATTAATACTTTCCTTCTTTTACGGAACCATCCAATGAATTTTATGGATCGTGAGCTCCCCTTTACCGAAGTAAATTAATACTTTCCTTCTTTTATTATTATCATAAGCACCCGTCGATACATCCTCATGATTATTCAATTAATTTTTTCCATTTATATCTCAATGTTAATTTTTAATTGTAAAGTCGGAACCATTGTAACATAGTACCTTTTATTTTGTAATATAGTAATCTTTTATTTCAAAATATCTGTAAATATTTGTATAAATCAAATCAAGTTTAACAAAAAATTAATTAAAATTCAATCTTACATAAGTATAAAATTTCAAATATTTTAATCTTATTATTATTTTAAAAAATTGTAGTATACATTGTTGAGCCCATCAGTTTTTAATAAATTTGCCTAATTTTTAAATTTCAGTAGTATATGCTATTTCGAATACTAATCAAGTGTTTGTATTATTATACGTTCAAATTTCAAATTTGTTTCAATGTATTCAAATTTTCGATGTAAAAATTCATTGTGAAATCTGTTAATTAAATGTTCATGGATATTTTTTTAAATACATTTTTTACAATCCAAAATATATTTACATTGTTCAATAAATGAAATTGGTCGTAATGAAACCTCGTTATCATATGGGATAGACACAAATATAGTATATCTGTTGTTATTTAAACCAACAAAATATGAACAAATTTTTGTAAATTTATTAGCTATATTTCAAAAAGTATCTTACAATAGCAATTCGTTAAATTATTATTCAATAAACTATCCCTAAAAAGCAACCTTTTTTGAAATAATTTGTATTTACAATATAAATTAGCCATCCTGAAGTATGTTTTTAAGAAAGTAGTCATGCCTAATTTGTAGACCCGTGTTTTTCTCTAATATCCCCTGAAAATCGCACGTTCGTATTCTCTAAATTTAGAATTTTTTTCGTCAAAACCATTCCATATAATCTTAGTGGTTTTGATCCCATCCATCCGTTCATAATCCAACCGTAATTATGGTTGGCTCACTATAATCTCTATGAGACCCCATCTCATTTGAAAGGGTCCCTATATATATAGGGAAAAATGGGGCTGCTCCCTGGGAGTAGCCAACGTGGCTACCCCCACCCCTATTTTCCCTCATTTTTTTTGAAAAATACAAATTTGTATATTCATCACTATATCCCTCTAACATTCTATTAAAATTTCGTCAGAAACAGAGACTCCTAGGTCCTCCATCCAGATGTCATTTTTTTTAACGGTAACAGGATTTTTTAAATCGACCCTGTTTGGTTGGAGGCCACAGGAGTCTCTGTTTCAGACGAAATTTTAATAGAATGTTAGAGGGATATAATGATGAATTTACAAATTTTTATTTTCAAAAAAAATAAAAAAATTTGGGGGAAAATGGGGGTGGGAGCATCCCGTTGGCTACTCTCAGGGAGCAGCCCCATTTTTCCCATATATATATAGGATTTCTTTCAATAGGACTTGGTCTTTCCTGAGTTCAGGAAGGACAACCTCTTTTTTGTAGAAAACATAACGATTTTAGTAGAATACGTATACATATTGTATTACAATGTGTAGTTTTAATGTTTGTATTATAATATGCAGTTTTGTATGCGGTTTTGTATTTATAATGTGCAGTTATAATACAAATTGTATACACATTCTACTAAAGTCCTCGTGTTTTCTACAAAAAGATGGTGGCCTTCCTTAAGTCAGGAAGGATGCATCCTATTTGAAAGGATATATATATATATATATATATATATATATATATATATATATATATATATGGGAAAAGGGAGCCTACACCCATGTGTAGGTAACTTACCTACACCCAACTCTTTTTCCCTCAAAATTTTTTTATTTTTTTGAATTAATTCCTTGGGGAATTTAGATCACAATATATCACCATATCGTCATTCAAATTTCAATTGATTTTGAGACTTCTAACTTATCCATCATGACAGTCAAATTTTAACGGTCTGAGATTTGCTGAAATCAGCCCCTTCCGATGGAGCTGTTAGGAATGTCTGTTTTACATGAAATTTGAAACACATATTCCATTTAATATTCTAAGTAAATCCCCTAAAGATCCATTTCAAAAAAGTCAAAAAAATTAAGAAACAAGAGGTGGGTGTAGGTAAGTTACCTACACAGGGGTGTAGGCTCCCCAATCCCTATATATATATATGTATGTATGTATGTATGTATGTATGTATGTATGTATGTATGTATGTATGTATGTATGTATGTATGTATGTATATGAGAAATCGTTGTGAAGAGCTGACTTTCTTTCTCTTTTCTCAACGAGAAGTGTATTTGAACCATACTTCCAATTGAGGTTGCTAATTCAAATAGTTCTGACTAATCGCCTACCCGCTTCCAATGCCACTCTTGCAACTTCGCTGAAAGGAACCTACAGGCAAAGCTTAGCACTTAGGGAATGAGTATGCAACCGAGAATATATATTTTCTCATTCCCTAAGTACTAAGCTTTGCCTGTAGGTTCCTTTCAGCGAAGTTGCAAGAGTGGCATTGGAAGCGGGTAGGCGATTAGTCAGAACTATTTGAATTAGCAACCTCAATTGGAAGTATGGTTCAAATACACTTCTCGTTGAGAAAAGAGAAAGAAAGTCAGCTCTTCACAACGATTTCTCATATACATACATACATACATACATACATACATACATACATACATACATACATACATACATACATACATACATACATACATACATACAGGCAATTAGGGAACCTACAGGCAATTTACCTCATATATATATGAGAAAAGGGATAGGTAAGTTACCTACTCTATTTTCTCTTTTTTAATTTTTTTTATTTTTTATTGAAAAATGCTTCCATGGATTTTCATAATTGTATCCGTCTAATATGCCATTCAAATTTCATCAAAAATAGAGACTCCTATGGCCTCCATCCAGACAATCATTTTTAGCGGTCACGGATTTGCTGTATTTTTTCATGTTCTAGATGGAGGCCGTAGGAGTTCCTGTTTCTGATGAAATTTGAATGACATATTAGAGGGATATAGTTATGAAAATCCATGGAAGTATTTTTCAAAAAAAATAAAAAAAATTTGAAAAAAAAGAGAGTGGAGTGGGTAATTTACCTACTCCATGGAGATTGCAAAGGAAGTTATGGATTGGTAGTTGGAATATCGGTACTTTAACTGAAAAATTGATGGAGATAGTGGATACAATGGAAAGAAAGAAGATTCATATATTTTGTCTTCAAGAGACTAAATGGGTTGGAGAGAAAGCAAGGGAGATCGAGAAGACAGGCTTTAAACTTTGGTATTCAGGTAAAGATAAGGGCAGAAATGATGTTGGAGTGGTTGTTCATAAAGATTTGAAGGATTGTGTGGTTGAGGTGCAAAGATTTGGGGATCGGATTATTTTGCTAAAGTTGGTGCTTGAAGAAGAAATTCTGAATATCATCTCAGTTTATGCACCGCAAATTGGTTTAGATGAAAGGACTAAACAAGCTTTTTGGGAGGATCTGGATAAGATTTTACAAGGAATCCCACAAAGAGAGATGGTTTGCATAGGTGGAGATCTTAATGGACATGTGGGAAAAGATGTTTCAGGGTATGCAAGTGTGCATGGAGGACATGGTTTTGGGGATAGAAACGAAGAGGGAAAAGTCATTCTGGATTTTGTAACGGCATATGATCTTTTCATAGCAAACACTCTTTTCAAGAAGAGGGAGGAGCATTTAATTACTTATAAGAGTGGCTCAACTAGAACACATATAGATTACTTTGCGTTGAGGAGAAGAGATCGGTTGTGTTGTAAAGATTGCAAAGTAATCCCTGGAGAGAGTTTGACAACCCAACATCGCTTGTTAGTCTTGGATTTACAAATAAAAGGGCTGGTAAAGAAAAGGAAGGTTCCTAGAACTAGGTGGTGGAATCTTCCGCTGAAGCAATCAAGCTTCAGGGAGAAGCTTTTAGAAGACTTATCTTGGGATTGCAGCGGTAGTGCAAACGAGATGTGGGAGGCAGTAGCATCTTGTATTCGAAAGGTAGCCAAAGAGATGCTAGGCGAGTCGAAAGGAGGAGCTCCGGGTCAAAAGGAGGGTTGGTGGTGGAGTGAAGGGGTGCAAGAGAAGCTAAAAATTAAAAGAGCTTGCTTTAAAGCTATGTCTAAGGATAGAACAGAGGAAACTGTCACAGACTATAAAATAGCAAAGAAGGAAGCAAAGAAGGCTGTAAACGAAGCTAAGTCAAAAGCTTATGAGGTTTTGTATAAAAATCTCAACTCTAAGGAGGGCCAGAAGGATATATTCAGGTTGGCCAAAGCAAGAGAAAGAAAGACCAAAGACCTTTCTCAAGTGAGATGCATTAAGGACGAGGAAGGTCACGTGCTTGTTACTCAGAAGGATATAGAGACTAGATGGGAGCAGTACTTCCATAAACTTTTCATTGGAGAAGGAAGTAGAGAGATCACTTTGGGTGATCTAGCTAGTAGTGAAAGTTACTTGAATCGTGCATGCTATAGACGAATACAAAGAAAAGAAGTAGAGGAGGCTTTGAAGGTTATGAGACCTGGGAAAGGTGTTGGACCGGATGACATCCCTGTATAAGTATGGAAAGTTTTAGGTGAGCGTGGTTTGACTTGGCTTACGAATCTATTCAATGTTATTTGGCGAAGCAAGAAAATGCCTGAAGATTGGAGGAGGAGTATCGTGGTGCCTCTTTATAAGAACAAAGGAGACATTCAAAATTGTTCAAATTACAGAGGTATCAAGCTGATGAGTCACAGTATGAAAATTTGGGAACGTGTGATCGAAAGAAGGTTGAGGCAAGTTTCCCAAGTAAAAGAAAACCAATTCGGATTCATGCTAGGTCGCTCAACTATTGAAGCCATTCATTTGCTGAGGAGAACAATGGAGATTTATAGAGCTAAAAGGAAGAATATCCATATGATCTTTATTGATTTGGAGAAGGCTTATGATTCCGTCCCACGAGAGATACTATGGAGAGTTTTGGAGAAGAGACAAATACCTGTCCTATACATTAATCTCATAAAGGATATGTATGATAGGGCTTTATCTTGTGTAAGGACCCCGACGGGGAAGACTGACTATTTTGATATCAACATTGGTTTACATCAAGGTTCAGCTTTGAGTCCATTCCTTTTTACTTTGATTATGGACGAGTTGACAAGTCACATTCAGGATGAGTTACCTTGGTGTATGTCATTTGCTGATGATATTGTGTTGATTGACGAGACTAGAGATGGAGTAAATGAGAAGCTTGAGGTTTGGAGACATGCATTGGAGACTAAAGGCTTTCGTATAAGTAGGGCTAAGACGGAATATATGGAATGCACCTTTGATGGAAGCAATGATGAATGAATCGAGGTAAAGATTGGTGACGATAACATTCAGAAGAGAGATTCTTTTAGATATCTGGGATCTATTTTGCAACATGACGGGGAAATTGATGGAGATGTTACTAATAGAATAAATGCAGGCTGGCTAAAGTGGAGAGGAGCCTCCGCTGTTCTTTGTGATAAGAAAATTCCTTTAAAAATTAAAGGAAAGTTTTACAAAGCAGCCGTGAGACCTGCTATGCTTTATGGTTCTGAATGTTGGCCTGTAAACCATAGACATGTGCAGAGAATGGCTGTAGCAGAAATGAAAATGCTAAGATGGATGTGTGGACATACACGTAAAGATCGGATTCGGAATGATGCAATTAGAAAGAAAGTTGGTGTAGCTCCGATCGAGGATAAGATGCGAGAAAACCGCTTAAGATGGTTTGGTCATTTGCAAAGAAGGTCAACTGATGCATCGGTTAGGAGATGCGAGTGTTGGGATGTTGAGCCGGCTAAGAGAGGGGGAGGACGGCCCAAGAAGTGTTGGAAAGAGACTATACGAAGGGATCTTAGCTTTTTGGATATAAGTCCGAGATTGACCCAAGATAGATCTGAATGGAGGCGAAGAATCCATGTAGCCGACCCTACTTAATTGTGGGAAAAGGCTTTGTTGTTGTTGTTGTTGCATGGAGTAGGTAACTTTCCTAATCCATTTTCTTCTTTTCCAAATTTTTTATCTTTTTTTGAAAAATGCTTCCATGAATTTTCATAACTATATCCCTGTAATATGTCAATCAAATTTCGTCAGAAACAGAGACTCCTACGACCTCCATCCAGACAGTCATTTTTTAACGGTCACAGATTTGCTGTATTTTTCATGTTCTGGATGAAAGCCTTAGGAGTCTCTATTTCTGACAAAATTTGAATGACATATTAGAGGAATATAATTATGCAAATCCATGGAAGCATTTTTCAAAAAAAATAAAAAAATTTGAAAAAAAAGAAAGTGGAGTAGATAAGTTACCTACTCCATAGAGTAGGATCCCTTTCCCCTCTCTCTCTCTCTCTCTCTCTCTCTATATATATATATATATATATAGATTAATTGGGCTGCCCCCGCACCGTTTTCGGTATTTTTTTTATTTTTTTTGAAAAATATCGCAATGTATATTCATCCCTATATCCCTCCTATATGTCATTCGAATTTTGTCAGAAACATGGACTCCTACAGCCTCCATCGAGACAGTCATTTTTTAACAGTAACATGATTTTTTAAATCGACACCATCTCGATGGGGGCCGTAGGAGTCTCTGTTTCTGATGAAATTCGAATGACATATAGGAGGGATATAGGGATGAATATACATGGCTATATTTTTCAAAAAAAATAAAAAAAATACCGAAAACGATGCGGGGGCAGCCATTGTTGGCTGTCCCAAGGGGGCAGCCCCATTAACTCATATATATATATACATATATATATATATATATATATATATAGAGAGAGAGAGAGAGAGAGAGAGGATGGGGAGCTTGCACCAAGGTGCATGTAACTTTACATGCACCGGAGCTTATATCTTCCACATTTTTTTACTTTTTTGAAAAATACCGCTATGTGTATTCATCTATATATCCCTCCAATATGCCATTTGAATTTCATCAGAAACAGAGACTCCAATGACCTCCATCTAGAACATGTCGATTACATCAATTTTAAGACTGTTAAAATTACCTGTTCTAGATGGAGATCATAGGAGTCTCTGTTTTTGACGAAATTCGAATAGCGTATTGGAGGGATATATAGATGACATAGTGGTATTTTTCAAAAAAGTAAAAAAATGTGGAAGATATAAGCCCGGGTGCATGTAAAGTTACATGCACCTTGGTGCAAGTTCCCCATCCTCATATATATAGAGGTATATATATATACTAGTAGTAAGAATATGATATAACACTTGTAAACAAATACCTATTAAGCTAAAAAAGATAGGAAATAATGGTAAAAAATGAGTGGGCTCATCTTATCTCAAATGAGCACAGGGCTCATTGGATAATTTCCCTATATATATATATATATATATATATATGGGTTAAATGAGGCTGCCCCCTAGGGGGAGCTAACTTGGCTCCCCCCGCGCTATTTCGCCTTTTTTTTTGAAAATTTCTTCCGTGAATATTCATCACTATATACCTATATTATGCTATTAAAATTTCGTGCGAAACAGAGACTCTTATGACCTCCATCTAGACAGACATTTTTTAACGGTTCAGAATTGCTAAAAACGACCCTTCTGGATGGAGGTCGTAGGAGTCTCTATTTCGCATGAAATTTGAATGACATAATATAGAGATATATTGATGAAAATTCACAGAAGAAATTTTGAAAAAAATAAAAAAAGGGGCGAAATAGCACGGGGGGAGCCAAGTTAGCTCTCCCCATGGAAGCAGCCCCATTTTACCCTACACACACACACATATAGAAGGGATCCTACTTCATGGAGTAGGTAACTTACCTACTCCATTTTCTTTTCTTTTTTTTCAATTTTTTTATTTTTTTGAAAAATGCTTCCATGGATTTTCATAACTATATCCCTCTAATATGACATTCAAATTCCGTGCGAAACAGAGACTCCTACGGCCTCCATCCAGACATACATTTTTAACGGTAACATAATTGCTAAAAACGACCCTTCTGGATGGAGGCCGTAGGAGTCTCTGTTTCACGTGAAATTTGAATGACATAATATAGGGATATATTGATGAAAATCCACAGAAAAGGGGGAGAAATGGCGCGGGGGAGCCAAGTTAGCTCCTTCCATGGGGGCATCCCCATTTTACCACACACACACACACACACACACACACACACACACACACACACATATATATATAGAGAGAGAGAAAAGGGATCCTACTTCATAGAGTAGGTAACTTACCTACTCCATTTTCTTTTTTATTTTTTTTTAATTTTTTTTGAAAAATTCTTTCGTGGATTTTCAAAACTAGATCCCTCTAATATGTCATTCAAATTTCATCAGAAACAGAGACTCCTACGGCCTCCATCCAGACAGTCATTTTTTAACGGTCACAGATTTGCTGTATTTTTCATGTTCTGGATGGAGGTTGTAGGAATCTCTTTTTCTGACGAAATTTCAATGACATATTAGAGGGATATAGTTCCGAAAATCCATGGAAGCATTTTCAAAGAAAATAATAAAATTTTGAAAAAAAGAAAGTGGAGTAGGTAAGTTACCTACTCCATAGAGTAGGATCCCTTTCTTCACATATATATATATATATATATATATAGGTAAAATGGGGTTGCCCCCATGGGGGAAGCTAACTTGGTGATGACATGAAAATTGGATAGGTCGAGATGGATAAATAAATATTCACGAATGTCGTTGTTCTCAACCACTCGAATCAGTCAACGAGAAAAATATTTGAAACACTTAAGAAAAGATAAAACAATCAAAGCAAATGTAAGCGGCTTTCGCTATTTTTTTTACCTGGTTTAGAGATCAGGGTCGAATACAAGGAGCACAATTGAAAAACTAAGTAGTCAATTTTCAGAGTTAATTTTTAGTGGTTTTTGAATTTTTATTTTTTTTTAATTTTTTGAAACAAGCACAAATGATGAAAATGCACACACACCGCTCTTTTTGTATTTTTCAAAAAGGTCAAAAATGCTCAAAAAATTAAAAATAAAATGTTTTTATGTTTTATATATTTTAAAATATTTTTTGATAACTTTTTTAGATTTTTCTGATATTTTTGTGATTTTCTAAAAATCAAACAGTGCAAAACAGGACAAACAGTGCACAATCGAGAGTGTTTTGCAACTTAAAAATACTTTAAGTGCCCAACACTCCTGGGGATTATTTTTAGTATAAACTACAAAACAATATCTACAATTAGAAACTGAAATCACTATTTTTGAATTTTTTTTATAATTTTTTAAAGATTTTTTGTTTTTTGTATTTTTTTAGTTTTTATAAAGAGTTAATACACAAAATTTGGTCAGATTTTAAAGAACACCAAAATAAACCAACACTATTATTTTTGGAATTTTTAAGCAATTTTCCGAATTTTTATGAATTTTCAAAGTCTGGACAAACAAAAAATACACTATTTTTGATTTTTTAAAATTTTAAACGGCAATAAAATACTATGAAAAAATTATGCAATGTTAAGGCACATAACATGAGCATACAAGAAATTTCGCAAAATTTTTCGACTCATAAAAACATTTATTTCATCAGAGAAATCAAGCAAATTAAAGATCTGGAGTTCATGGCCTAAAAAGTAATTTCTCTGAAAGTTTTAAGAAAATGATAACAACACGAGACTCCGAGGAATAATATGTAGTTTTTACAGAATACTCACATGCAAATCATGTGATAACAACATTTAATGGTTCAGTTTGCAATAACACTAAATGTAAGGGGTTTTCAGACATTTACCCAAGATTCTTTATTTAAAAATACCCCTCTAGGGTTTCTTGCTGCTTGGTTCGTTTCTCTTCAAAGACCAACAAGGGCACCGTCCCTCTCTTCCTTCACGCGACGGACGTCAATCAAGGCGGCTGAGTGGGCTAACGGTAGTTGCATGGGCGGCACACTCGGTGAAGGTGCGCGGAGGCTGGTGATCGGTGGGGGAACAAGGTTGCGGTGGAGCACCACACTGCGCGACGGTGTTGCAGGAAGACGCGGCGCGGGGGTCGTTCACACACGGGGGCCGCGCACAGGGGCCGGGTCGGGTCGCGTGGGGGCGCGGGCTGAGATCTTGCAGGAGGGGTACCGCCTTCCTGGCGATTGAGGTCGACGGAGCAAACGACGCGCTTCACGCGTGGGGGGTGGCGGTTGGACGGCGCCGTGCGGTGCGAGCGCTGGGGGCAGGCAGCAGGTGCGGGCGTACACGGAGGGGCGGCTCTCCGTCGCGCGGGCTTCGGCGGTGCTGGCCCACGGTGGTGGTGGAGATGGCAGCCTGCGGGGGGTGGACGGCGGTTGCGTGTCGCAGCGGACGAGAGGGGGCGCCGGCGCTGCCTTGCAATTTTTTATTTCTTTGTTTTTTTGTTTTTTTTTATTTTTAAGCTGCAGGAAAACTGTTAGAGGGAAAATGTATATAAAACTTTTTTTATTTTTTATTTCTATGCACAGAAATGATAACAAAGAAAAGAAAAATTTTTTTTGTTTTTTAAACAGGAAATGTAAACAGAACTAAACATATATTTTTTTTATTTTTTATGGTAATTCCTTTTTATTTGATCCTGCAAACAGAGGTTAGAGACAAAAATAAATAAATATTTTTTTATTATTCCCACAAAAACAAATGTCAGATAAACATGAAAAACTATTTTTTTATTTTTTTATTTATACACAAAAGTGGGATGGGTGAACGGGTGGATCTTGCGATATGGAAGAGAGATCCGTATCTCTGACCACCATGCGTGGTCGGAGGTGGAAGGTTGCGTGAGGTAGAAAAAGAAATGTAGGGATCAAGATGTGAGATGAAAAAATCGGATTCGGACGAGAATCATGTGGTGAAATTTTGGTTTTAAGTTCTAATCAGTACACCTACGCAAAAATTAAACCTACGATTTACCTATGAAAAATGACAAGAAATAAAATAGATCTCACATTAGGGTCGGAAATACCATGATGGCCTCGACGAGGGTCGACACGCTGTCACCGGACGGCTCCGAGGCTAGGCATCATTCTTCAACAAGAAAGCTCTCGGAGATCGGGCTCCTATCCACCAAAGATCGATCAAAAGGAAATGAGGGAGGAGGAGCACATTAAAAAGAAGACAAAAATAAAAAAGGGAAGATATGTAAAAATAAGGAAAGTAATTAGTGGTTATTTAAATTAATTAATTAATTAATTAATTAAATCAGAATGAAATTCAGATTTAATTAAAATAAATAAATTAAATAATTTTCAAAAAATAATTAGCCACCTTAATGGTGGCTAAAGGAATAAAATCAAATCTTATATACAAGGTAGGTTATTAAATCAATTAATTCAAATAAATCTAATAAATTAAATAATTGAATATAAATTTCGAAATTTAATTAATTAATTAATTAATGTGATATTTTTTTGGTGATTTTTATATAAGGAAGTTAGTTGTATACACATATTATGTAAATATAATACAATATACATATGTATAAATAAGGAAATAATTTTTATATCTTCTTCTTTTAATTATTTTTTTATAATTTTTATTTTTAATAAAAATAATAGTTACTATTATGTACATTAAAAAAATAAATATTAATGAATATGCACAACAAATATTGGTTAAACTGCACAAAACACCCAGAAAACCGACTTTTTAACCGTAACTCCAAAAATTATGAAACCGCAACCATTTGAAAGATAATTTAATTTAGAGTTAATGGAAGTGTTTTTGATTAAATATGAGCTCGTATGGAGCCGGAATTGGTATTTCAATTATCGCTTTGCGGCTTTTTCTGGGTTTGATTATTTGCAATATATACATTTTTTATTGACTATTATTTCTATTATTTACAACACATTTTTATTTACAACTTTTATTTACAAAAATAATTAATTTGAGGTCAAATTATGTACAAATAAAATAGTACAAGTTTTATACAACTATACAAGGAATTTATATACAATTATTTTTGGATTTTTTTGACAGAAGACCCTATCTCCCCCTACTTTATTCCTGGTCAATCAGGTCAAGTCTTGACATTCTCTCGGGGTTCGGGTCATTCAGTCTGTATTTATTGCATAAATACTTCCTTTCCTTTTCTTTTCTTCTTTATTCTTTTATTTATGTACAAAAAGTGTTAAAAATACAATTTTAACAAGGGATTTTTACCCGGCAAACCCTATAAACTTTGCCAATTACATCCACCACCTTTGAAACAATATAAATCCCCCCTCGACCCTGTAAACTTGCTAACTCTTACCCCATGAACCCTACGGTTAATCTGTTTGAAGCTCGTGAGGGTTCTTGGGGTAATTTATGGGGTCGATGGGGTAATTACGTTGTACAAAAGGTCGTAGAGGTAATTGACAAAGTTTATAGTGTCTGTCAAGTAAAAATCCCTTTTAACAAATGCATGCAAAATGGTAATTTTATAGAATTAGTGGTATTTACAGGTGTTTGACTAAGGAAATGAGGTTAAAATAAAAGAATAAAGGCGATGATACATGGATTCATCATTTCCCTATACTTTACCTTTGCTAGTCCCTTAGCAAACACTTATATGGAAAATAAGTGAAAACAAAAATAAAGAAAAGAAAAAGGAAAGAAGTTAGAACAACATTGACTTTTAAACTTATCTTCATAAAAATGTAGTATGGAGCTCTGTCGGACCTTTGGATTATTAGTGTGTTGAAACCTTAATGGGAAATTGATTTAAAACCTAACAGCCTCTAATTTCCATAAGACTCCTACTCAGGTCTCCTCAACAGTCAGATCAGAACAAGTCTACATACACAAATTCTTATGACTATGCATCTTTTCTTGTACGGTTTAAGTGAAATATAGCTCCTCATCTCAAAAGTAGCAAAGAAACAACCTCTCTCAACAAGGTAACTCTAATCCCCCAGTCTGGCAACTCTTTCCTCGAGGAGCGGGGATATTCCCTTCTAAGTTCAAGTATAACCAGCTCAAGAAGAGGGGATGGAGAAGAGAATGGACGGTAACCAGTGTAGTTACCTATCCTTAGATGCATGACCATTGTAGCCATGTCACCCGCTGCAAGCTCACAAATATTTGACTTTGAAGCTCTTATTCTCTATTTTCACTTGTATATACACTCCGGCAAGCATTTTATTTTTCTATCAGGACTGTCCACTTTTGGGGATTTTGCATTTTTTTCTTTCTTTTTTTGACAATATATACAAGGTGCAACATGTACATAAGGAGTTTTTCCTCTTGAGCCAGTAGACTATCCCTCTTTTGAAGCATTATTGCAACCCCACAGCTCCTGTCTTTAGACCTCAACGTCGCCAGACTAGGTTGAGACGCACTTCCCTCCCTAGAGGAGGACGAGAGGTTCCACCTAGATGTACTACCCTCGTGTGCTACCCCAAGCCAAAAGATTCTGCCCCCTCACTACCCCCTCCATGAAGAGCTACGTGTAGAGTGCATTGTCCTAGGTAAGCCACGGTCTGAAAGAATCATGCGTGTGTTGTTAAATATTCTACTTAGACTTATCAAGATGACAAGTGAACATAGTCTTATGGACTCAAAGAATAAAGTCACTAGGACCTGAAAAGTCTTAATTCCAATTCTTATAAGTTTCCTCTGAAATTAAGTGGATTAAGGTCCAACTAAGCTCCATTCTTCAAATTTATTCCAGACTTAGTTTAATTGTAAATATCATCCTGAAAAATGCTCATGCAAATGCAAGAAAATATGTACATGCAAGGAAAAGAAATCAAAAATCTTTTTGTGAAATCATTTTCAAAATTTTGAAATTTTTATGGATTTTTGAAAAATGATGATGCACATGCACAAAGTTTTTTATGCAAATAGTTAGTAATATATACAAGTATATACACATTTTTTTAATTAGGGATGAGATACATATTTACACAAGAGTGAGTTGATTATTTTACAAGAATCAGATGCAAGAATTTACAACTTGAGTAATTTATACATGTATATATACAGTTGGATTTTTTATTTTAATTTTTACTCTTTTTTTACTCATTTTTTGTGATGTATATATTCCTCAAATTTATTTGAAAATAATTTTACAATAATTTTGAAAACTATAATCCAAAATAATTTTCTACATAATTTTACAATTATTTAGAATCATTTGAAAATAATTTTGCAAATATTTTTCAAGCAGTATATATAGATTTTCAAAATAAATTTTCAACCAATTTTCAAAACATTTACAAATAGTTTTTACAAAATCATTTTATTTCACACGAAGAGAAAAAATTTTACAATCCGCAATATTTTTACAAAGGTTGAAAATAACTTTCAAACATTTTTCAAATAGTTTTCAAAAGTTTTTTTAAAAAAATTTTCAAACTACTTTCAAAATATTTTTCAAAATATTTTAACCTGACTTATTAGACAGTATGTACGGGTACCGCCTTCCTGGCAGTTGAGGTCAGCGGAGCGAATGGCACACTTCACACGCGGGGGGTGGCGGTTGGACGATGCCACGCGGTGCGAGCGCTGGGGGCAGGCAGCAGGCGCGGGCGCGCACGGAGGGGGCGGCGCTCCACCGCGTGGGCTTCAGCGGTGCTGGCCTGCAGCGGTGGCGGAGATGGCAGCCCACGGAGGGTGGACGGTGGCTGCATGTTGTAGCAGGCAAGAGGGGGCGTCAGTGCTGCCTTGCAATTTTTTATTTTTTTATTTTTTTATTTTTTTATTTTTAAGCTGCAGGAAATCTGTTAGAGGGAAAATGTATATAAAACTTTTTTTTATTTTTTTATTTCTATGCACACAAATGATAATAAAGAAAAGAAAACGTTTTTTTATTTTTTTAAACAGGAAATGTAAACAGAACTAAAAATAGATTTTTTTATTTTTTATGTTTAATTCTTTTTTATTTGATCCTGCAAAATAGAGGTTAGAGATAAAAATAAATAATTATTTTTTTAAATATTCCTGCAAAAACAAATGTCAGATAAACATGGAAAACTATTTTTTTATTTTTTTTGTTTATACACAAAAGTGGAATGTGTGAACGGGCGGATCTTGCGATATGGAAGAGAGATCTGTATCTCCGACTGCCGTGCGTGGTCGGAGGTGGAAGGTTGCATGAGGTAGAAAAAGAAATGTAGGGATCAAGATGTGAGATGAAAAAATCGGATTCAGACGAGAATCATGTGGTGAAGTTTTGATTTTAAGTTCTAATCACTACATCTACGCAAAAATTAAACTTACGATTTACCTATGAAAAATGACAAGAAATAAAATGGATCTCACCTTGGGGTTGGAAATACCATGATGGCCTCGACGAGGGCCGACGCGCTGTCACCGGATGCCTCGGAGGCTAGGCACCCTTCTTCAACAAGAAAGCTCTCGGAGATCGGGCTCCTATCCACCAAAGATCGATCAAGAGGAAATGAGGGAGGAGGAGCCCATTAAAAAGAAGAAAAAAAATAATAAAGAGAAGATATGTAAAAATAAGGAAAGTAATTAGTGGTTATTTAAATAAATAAAAAAATTAAATTAATTAATTAATATTATAAAAATGAAATTCGGATTTAATTAAAATAAATGAATTAAATAATTTCCAAAAATGAATTAGCCACCTTAATGGTGGCCATTAAAGAAATAAAAACGAATCTTATATACATGGTAGGTTATTAAATCAATTAATACAAATAAATCTAATAAATTAAATAATTGAATATAAATTTCGAAATTAAATTAAACTAATTAATTAATGTGAGATATTTTATTTTTTTGGTGATTTTTATATAAGGAAGTTAGTTGTATACACATATTATGTACATATAATACAATATACATATGTACAAATAAGAAAATAATTTTTATATCTTCTCTTTTTTAATTATTTTTTTAAATTTTATTTTTAATAAAAATAATATTTACACTTATGTACATTAAAAAATAAATATTAATATATATGTACAACAAATATTGGTTAAACTGCACAAAACACCCCAGAAAATCGACTTTTTAACCGTAATCTAAAAATTATGAAACCACAACCATTTGAAAGATAATTTAATTTCGAGTGTAATGGAAGTGGTTTTGTTCAATTTGAGCTCGTATGGAGCCGGAATTGGTATTTCAATTATCGCTTTGCGGCTTTTTCTGGGTTTGATTATCTGCAATATCTACATTATTTTTATTGGCAATTATTTTTATTATTTACAACATATTTTTATTTACAACTTTTATTTATAAAAATAATTAATTTGAGGTCAAATTATGTACAAATAAAATAGTACAAGTTTTATACAACTATATAAGGAATTTATATACAAATTATTTTTGTATTTTTTTGACAGAAGACCATATCTTCCCCTACTTTATTCATGGTCAATCAGGTCAAGTCTTGACCTTCTCTCGGGGTTCGGGTTAGTCTGTATTTATTGCATAAATACTTCTTTTCTTTTTCTTTTCTTCTTTATTCTTTTTTTTATGTATAAAAAGTGTTAAAAATGAAATTTTAACAAATGCATGCAAAACGGTAATTTTATGGAATTAGTGGTATTTACATGTGTTTAACTAAGGAAATGAGGTTAAAATAAAAGAATAAAGATGATGAATCGTGGATTCATCACTTGGCTCCCCCTGTACCATTTTGTCTACTTTTTTTATTTTTTTCCTGAAATTTCTTCCGTGGATTTTCATAAATATATCCCTATATTATGTCATTCAAATTTCGCGTGAAACAAAGACTCCTACGGCCTCCATCCAGAAGGGTCATTTTTAGCAATTCTGTTACCGATAAAAAATGACTGTCTGGATGGAGGCCGTACGAGTCTCTGTTCTGCATGAAATTTAATAGCATAATACAGGGATATAGAGATGAATATTCACAGAAGAAATTTTGAAAAAAAATAAAAAATTGGGCGAAATAGCGCGGGGGGAGCCAAGTTAGCTCCCCCAGGGGGCAGCCCCATTTAACCCTATATATATAAGTTCATTAACATGCTATTATAATCTTCTTCGAACTACATAATCTTATTCACACTTTGATATAATTTAGAGGTGCTTTATATTGTTTTAATAGTCGTAGTATATTTAATAAAGATATCAAAATCAGACTAAATCAAATAATCTAATATGAAATGAAATACCCAGTAAGATATGCTAGCTTGAGCCACCTTTGATATTAGTAGTTGTGCTATTTTTATTTATCAGTATATTACAAATAAAGAAAAAAACAAAAATCTCAGATAATAGTTGAGGTCAAATGTCTGAGATGCCTCACGTCTGGGGGACTGGAAACCGAGACAGACCCCCGCTTGGGTGGTAGTTTTCAATACTCATAGGGTCTTCCCACTTTTATATAAATAAAATAATCTCATTATTCATATATTTAAGGCTAGCTCCTTGGAATTGATCATCATACATAGCATTAAGCATATGCACGAAATCCACACGAAGTTTAAGAAAGAGTTTATTTAAGAATTCAATGATGATATCGTTTGGATCAGGTGCCTTGTGAGATTTGAACTCTTTTATGGCATTTTCTACCTCCTCCAAGGTAAATGAGGTGATCAATGAGTCTAGTGTGTGGTGTAAGTAAGTTATTAGGAATATCGACATCATATTGGTCAATCGTTTCATTGATGAACAATTTTTCATAGTAAAATGATCACAAGTTTTCTATTTTTGGAAATTCGATGTTTGCACCCCCATATCACATCCTTCAATAATGTGATATAATTTTAATTTATTTTCGTTGATGCCATCATTCTCAAGAACTTGATGTTTTCATGACCATCCAAGATATATCTTACCTTCACCCCTCGATTCTATTGCTTTAAATCATCACTTTTATACTCTATAATGTTTTGATTTAACTCTTTTAATTCGATTTGGAGGGTTTCTGGATCAGGAGTCATTATTTTTCCTTGTCCATAATTAGGCAATCATAGTTCACGATCTCCTTGGTTAGATCTAGAATGTGTAGTCTATGCCACTATTAATCGTCATTGTATTTTTTCGCCCAAGTATGGAAATGTTTGTTGGAGAAATCTTCAAAATTTAAAAGTCTTTCACCATCTCACCAAAACCTTCCTTGTCCAACCAGAAGCATTCTAGCCTAAATTGTATTACCTGATGTATAAAATTTCCGCATTATAGAATTAGGGGATATGATACGAAAATATTTTTGGTAAGGTTTTGAGTGTGATGGATGGCTATGTATCTATGAAGGAGAGATTGCAAACAACTCTATCTAACCATGCCTAACATGAAGGGTTGGATCCTCCATACCATGTAAACTATGCTACCCAATTTAGGATTTCTCTTGAAGTAGTTCACTTTATCCATTTGTGACTTTTTTGCATAATGATTTAGGGTTCATTTGATAAATGTTCGACAATGCAATAAATAAGGGTTAAAGTCAACCATCATAATTATCGAATGAGTTGTAATATCTAGAATCGAAAGTGCTGAAAGGAAATGTATTTTGCATTCCTCCAAGGGTGGACCATGTATGTTAATGAAATAGAATGTAAGTTGGCCGTCGATTTTGAAAAGCCAGAAAATCGAGCAATAGTCAAGGTCAATGATCTCCTCGCAACTAAACTTTGGAAGCTCCCATCCCACAAGTATGCCCAATGATTTAAATCTATGATTAATGTGACAAGAAAAATGTCCATGACCCGTCATTCTTTGTTCATGCAACATGAGTCTACATATAGTCTCCTATATAGTATCAAAATTTTAATCGTTGACCCTTTATCAACTTTCGAATTCGATTAAGTTTATTTTTTCCTTCAAATCCATGAAATTCCAAGATACTAATGAAATTTCCATGAGTTTTCTAATTTTGAACTTTTTATGGACTTTTTTTGAAAAATGATGCACATGCAAAAAGAGTTTTTTATGTATTTTTTATAGACTTTTGGGTTTTGTAGTTTTTTTTAACAAATTGTTAGTAAAACTTTTTTTAAAAAAAGGGTTAGGGATGAGATACACATATTTACAAAGGAGTGAATCAATTATTTACAAGAATCAGGTGAAAAGATTTACAACATGAGTAATTTATACAGGTATATACATACTGCTGGATGTTTTTGTGTTGCATATATTCCTCAAACTTATTTGAAAATAATTTTACAAATAATTTTGAAAATTATAATCTAAAATAATTTTTGAAATAATTTTACAAACATTTGAAACTATTTTGCAAATATTTTTCAAATAGTATATATAGATTTTCAATACAAATAGTTTTACAAAAAAATTATTTCACACAAAGAAAAGAAAATTTTTAACAAGCCAAAATATTTTTACAAAGGTTGAAAATATTTTTCAAACATTTTTCAAAATAGTTTCAAAAAATTTTCAAGTAGGTTTTCAAATTACTTTCAAAATATTTTTCAAAATATTTTAACCTGACTTATTAATCAGTATGTACAAAGAAAATTTTGAGGCCATATGTGCATCTTTTTTTACTAGTTTTTTTGAATTTTGCAAGTATTTATACAGTATTTTAGCCATATTAAAAATATGAAAGTACGAGTTATGGCTAAAGTATATAGAATATATAGGACACCCCCTATACTTAGCTCGAATTGTGTCCTCATAGTGATCACAGAGGTGCAAAGGAAGACATAACTCGTGCTAAGTATTGGGAAGTGAAAAGAATACTATACTACAATGACGAATAAAAGAATAAAATCAATAGAGATCGATGATCCCCCTATACTTAGGATCAAGTAATCCTAAGTATAGACGATTGTACACAAGGGGGCTACCGAGTGATAGGATGTACATAATCTATCTCCCCTATACTTAGGGTAAAATATCCCTAAGTATAGGCAGTAAAATAGAGGTAAAAAGAATCAAAAGAATAATAAAAAATCTGACACCCCCTTGTACTTAGGGTAAAGTGCACCTTAAGTATAAATAATAATGAGAAGAAGATGGGGTGTTTAGACATAAAGAATGAATGATATGGATAAAATGATCTATACAGTTGCGAGTAGGACAATGTTGAGGTGCCTCTCAAACAAGCGCTAGAATTTATGCCCATAGCTGGGCGCAAAGGCTAGGATGACGCAGTATCAAGGTTCAGGATGGCATCTGTAAGGTAAATATCATACTATGTCGCAGTTTCGGTGGGAGAACAACAACGAACTCAATAATGTAGATGACGACACCCAAGTAAACAATCAGGAGGGTGTCTGCTACCGGGTAAAGATATGGGAAGATGAAATCGGGCTCCGGTAGCACAAAAGAAATCATCAGCTCAAGGTCTGAATGGAGTGAAAGGGCAGAGCCGAAGAAGTCGAACGTGGAGAAGAAAGGATCTGTCAGGGAATTCTCCACGTCAATCACCATCTCAAATAGATAGGGAAGATCAAGATCAGGAGACTTACTAAAAAGGTTGATATCTGATGTATGTAATGTAGAGAAATCAGTAAAATCATCGAATACCTCAAAGTTCGTCTCATCCTCACGAGGGTCGTCGAGGAGAGAAAACTCAGACTCAGCAAGATCATAAGTATCAGAAGACTCGGTCTCGTGATCCAACAGATCGGATACACTCTCAAAAAGTGAAACTGAGTACATAGGGTATATGGAATCCTCCCACAGATAACCCTCGGGGAGTAATGCAAAATCATTAGTGGGGACACCAGAATCAGAATCTAGCTGGGGATCTATGCTGCCTAATATCAGGTCCTCCAAAAATATATCGACCTCATCAAATGGGAGGACACATGGCTCAAATATGGGACTATTTGTATCAGTCAAATCAAAACTCGGTCCCTCATCAAGCTCTCTATGTTGAGATGGATCCAAATGTGTATCGGAATATGAGAAAATCTCCTAAAGAATAGATACTGAATCAGCTGGACACTGAAATGATTTAAAGGACGGCTGAAATGTGGTAGAATCCACGTCATCTGAATTGTGTGTATTGTCTGAATCAGCATGAAATGCCACACACTCAACTGACACTGCAGCATCTCTCTCGTATGTTCTCCCGAATAAATCATCTCATGAATATGAAAAGTCTAAAAGTGTTCCCAAGATGGTCTCAAATAAATCCATGTCGGGATTGTGGTGTGAACCACCACACGAAGTAGTGACATATGCAATCTGCTCAGCGGTCATCCCCCTCATGGCGATCTGGACAAGGACAGTCATCGAAGATCCATGATCTGAAAATCACCTTAAAAGATCAAGTAACATCAGCCATGAATCTCTCAATGCCTCTTGGGGGTCAACTGAAAAATATCGAATATAAGAACGCATCGTATATGTTCTACATTGGGGGTAGAATCTCTGCAAGAACAATGATCGTAAATCTCCCCACATAGCAAACTTCCATCCCAATCGTCTGTGCCAACTCTTGGCTCTACCCTGAAGTGAAAATGGGAAGGTAATCAGCATCAACTCCTCAGAAGTGATATCAGAATATGATCGTGATCCACAAAACTCCTCAAACTCAGATATATGAATATATGGCTCCTCGTACACTTCCCCTAAAAACTTCGGTAGTAGATTAATGATCTCTAAATACAGAATGAAGGGACTCAATGTCGAAGCGGATTGCGCTTCCTGATCTGGCTGCTCATCCATCATCCCATGATAGAAGTCATCTAAAGCTCGCAACTTCTCCATGTGATCGCCTATGGATTGCACTCTCATCTCAGCAATGAACTCGCCCGGGTTTCGTATTTGGTCAATCTGGTCTCCAAGGGTGTGAATCACAGCATGCGCAGTATAAAGAGGGAATGGGGAGGGGCAGAAAGATAAAGTGATGAGAGGGCAATCGAGGTCCTGACCTCCCAAGAGAGTGGGCGAGGATGATGGGATTGAAAAGAAGAAGCCGCAAGATCCGACTGGAATGAAGGATGACCCATCATCAAGAGATGGAAATGAAGAGGATAATGAAGGGAGGGAGGGTGGGATAGGAGATGATAAAGGAAACAGAAGATGACTGCTAATGATCTATAGATAATGATCGTAACCAACTCACACCAAACACATACAAACACAATGCAAACCCCCAATTCACCTACTCAACACAATGTGAAGACCGTGAAGATGCGGTCAATTATCTTGTTAATTTTATTTAGGTGATAATGCAGTCTTACCGATCGATTAAGCGAGCTGGTAGGAACCCAATGCTCTTAAAAGACTGGCATGATCCCAAAGTTAGATCTTTCCCAGCCAGTACGAGTTGCGGACCGTTTACCGGCTACCCGATCAACTTGATCTATTAAGGACGTCACGGTCCGCTTTACCGGTTACCAGAGAGATCCTCACTGGAGAACAACTAACCCTGAAACCAGTAGTCTAACGAGAGTTCAGGTGTGGCTCTAGCCTAGTGTACGGGCCACTCTCTCGCTCAAGCAAACCAAACAATAAGGGGGTTGTTCTCCCAAAAACAATGGTGAATTAGTTACGTTTAATTTTATGGTCAAATTCAATTAGTAGTCCCAATTTTTATTTTTTATTTTATTTTTATTTTTTTTGGATATTTTCAATGAAATGTCTAACGAGATTTCTGATTTCCTTTATTCCTATATCGACAAAATAGAGGGGGAAATGGAAATTACAATGCACGAGAAAATATGGATGCAAATGCTAGAGATAGAGATGCGTACCTGACTCCAGCACTCTATATGCAATATGATCCATGCAGAAAAATCAAACAACTTTATATGAATGCAATGCGAGAACCATCCTAAACATAAACTTCTATTATCGTGAAGCACATATTTATTTGTCTAAGTCCAAGCGAGTTCTATAGGAACAGATATTCTATTAGGGGCTTTGGACCTAATGCTACATGGCTTAGTCAAATAGAAACCTATATCTAGGGGCTCAAGTACAAAAAATCCACGTGAAACAAATAAAAAATAAAAGCGAGAAAACAAAACACGGAAAACATTGGTGAGGTCCCCCAAGTGCACCGGCACTTGGCGAAACAGACCCCGAAATGTCCAAGTAGTGTCCAAGTTCTAAATTATTACAACAATCTCAAAATGTTCTCTAAAATAAAATGGCGGTCTTCTATCCTTCCTTGCTCTTCCTCTTATGTAGGTCCTCAAAAAGAAGTCTGAGTCGTAGTCCGGCAGTACCTCGCACCAAATGCAAATCAGAGATAGGTCAGAAAATTGTTATAATATATAGAGACAAAAGGCTGAAAATGACAGAAAAATGACTACTAAGCCGTGCTTCCCGGCAACGACGCCATTCTAATGAACGACCAATCAACTAGGGTCAAGTATGCAAATATGTCAATGGTCGTTGCAACCCCAATTAATCGGCTAAGTCAACGAGAAAAAATATTTTAAACCACTTTAAAGAGATATCAAATAACGAGAAGCAAACAGTTTCGTTATTCAATTTACCTGGTATAGAGATCAGGGTCGAACACTAGGAGCACGATTTAAGAACTCAGTAGTCAAATTTCAAAAAAAAAGATTTTTTGTAGTTTTTTTATTTTTCAATTTTTTTATGTTCGGATAAAGCACAAGTCACAATATGAACAAAGGGATAAAAACACGCACCACACTTTTTTTTGTATTTTTTAAATTATTAAAAATACTCAGAAAATTACAGAAAAATGTTTTTGTGTTTTACACGTTTTAAAATATTTTTGGTATTTTTTAAAAATTTTCTGATATTTTTGTGATTTTATAAAAATCAAATAGTGGGAATAATAGTGGACAATGCACAACCAAGAGTATTTTGCAACTTAAAAATACTTTAAGTGCCCAATACTCCTGAAACTTGTTTTTAAGCTAAAGTACAAATAATTATCTACACACAGAGACTAAAAATAGTTTTTTTAATTTTCCTAGAATTTTCTACATTTTTTTAACATTTTTCATTTTTCGTAATTTTTTGGAGTTTTGTAAATGTGCACAAAAAATGGATTGAAATTAAAGGACAACAAATACACCTATTGTAATTTGTTTTGGAATTTTTAGTCAAATTTTTGAATTTTTATGATTTTTCTAAGTTCGGACAGACAAAAAAACACTGTTTTTTAAAAAATATCAAATAATGACAAAATGCAATGAAAAAATTATGCAATGAAAAACACTATAACATGAACATTCACAAATTTTTTAAGATTTTTTAGAGCATGAAAAACATTTATTCCATCAAAAAGATCAAGAAATTTTAATGTCTGGAAACACAGGAACTTAAAGTGCAAAAAATCAAAGTTTCTGCATTGAATGATAACAAGAAATAAGCTGAGGAGAAAATTCACAATTTACCAAGTAAACGTGTGTGTTGCGCATGACCTTCTGGAGTACATGGGCTTTTTGTAGTTTTCGAAAGTTTTAGGGGTGTATTTATAATTTTTCCAAAAGATTTTTTTTAAATTTCAAAAGCCCCCTAGGGTTTCCTTTGTTGCTTGTTTGTTTCTCTTCAAAGAGGGAGGATGGGGTGCCGCCGTCGCTACTGGGGAGAGATCCGCTAGGCTGTGCGTCGGCGAAAGGGCTGGATTGGCGACGATACGCCGCGCGGAGAGCGGCAGGGCTAGATTGGCAGCGATCAGGAGCGCTTGGGGATGAGGCAGGGTTGCGCGCGCCGCTGGGCGAAGGACCACGCGAGGCGGAGGCGCCGCGCTGGATGCGGCTGAGGGCACTGCCTTGTGCAGCGGCGAGGGAGGCGGTGGAGTGCGGCGATGTCGCTGGTCAGAGAGCGCCTCCAGCTGGAAGTGGTGTCCAGCGATCAGCACGAAGGAGGAGACCGCGATGTGCGACGGGGCTGGAGGTTGCAGCTCTAGCAGGAGGGGGCCACGCAGTCGGCGGTCTGGAGTCGACAGGCGGTACGGGGCACTGCGTGGTCGTGGGCGGAGGTGTCGCGGTCGCGCGAGGCTGGAGCGCGCGGTTGCGCGGGTCGCCGGTGGATGTCAGAGTCGATCGATGGAGGGAGGATGACAACGGGGCGGCGCTGCACGGACTGAGGGTGCGGAGTCGCGCTGGGATGGCGGAGGGGCTCCGTTGGTGGCACGATGCGATGGATTTGCGGGAGGAGCAAGGCGGTTGCAGGACCGGCATCACGCGGGGGGTAACCGTTGGCTGCAGAGATTTTTTTCTTTTGTTAACTAAAAACAAAAGTAATAAAAACTTTTTTTATTTTTTTAAAGAAATTGTAAACAGGGAAACATAAAGCTTTATTTATTATTATTATTATTATTTAATTTTCCTGCAAAACAAATGTTAGGAATAAACAACTATAGTTATTTTATTTTTTTATTTATTTATAAATAAAATAGAGTGTGTGAGCGGTTGTGGATCTTGGGATATGGAAGATAGATCCGTGTCTCTGGCCACCGTGCATGGTCGGAGGTGATAGATTATGTGAGGTAGAATGGGAACGTGTAGAGATAGAGAAAATGGCTTGGATGATCGGTGTCGGATCGAAAAGTGTGATATGGAATTTTTTTTCATGATTTTAAGATCTAAAAATTAATCAGTAGAATAAAGCAAAAATTAAATCTAAAAGTTATCTAGGAAAAATGACGTAAAAGCAAATGGATCTCACCTCGGGATCAGATACGCCGTGATGGCCTCGACGAGGGCCGACGCGCTGTCACCGGACGGCTCGGAGGCTAGGCACCCTTCTTCAACAAGACGGTTCTCGGAGATCGGGCTCCTCTCCACCAAAGATTGATCAACGAATAACGAAGGAGGATGAGACCATTAAAAAGAAGATGAATATCAAAATGGAAAGTATCTACAAATAAGGAAGGCTTTTATTGGTTAAATAAATAAGTAATTAAATTAATTATTTAATTACGAAATCAGAATTAAATAAATAAAATAAAATAATTAATTTATAGAAATTTATTAGCCACCTTAATGGTGGATATTAATGGTATAGAATAATATCTTATATACAAGGCATGTTTTTAAACAAAATAATGAAATAAATAAATCTAAATACAAATTTCGTAATTAAATTACATTAATTAATTAATGTTAGATATTTAATTTTTTTGGTGATTTTTTATATAAGGAAATTTTTTATACAAATATTATATACATATGTACAAATAAGGAAATTATTTTTAAATAATAGTTTTTAAATTTTATTATTTTATTTTTATTATTTTATTTTTAATGAAAATAATATTTACAATTATTTACATTATGTATAAAAAATTAATATGAATAAATATACAAATATGTAAGTGGTAAAACTGCACAAAACACCCCAGAAAATTGACCTTTTAACCGTAACTCCAACAATTATGAAACCATGACCATTTAAAAGATAATTTAATTTAGAGTATAATGAAACTGAGTTTGATTCAATTTGAGTCCGTATGGAGCCAGAATTGATCGTTCAATTATCGGCTTATGGCTTTTGAGTGTGATTATTTGTAATCTTTACATTATTTTATTTTGCAATTAGTTTTATTTTTAACAACACATTTTTATTTATAACTTTTGCTTACAACATATTTGATTTGAGGTCAATTTTTATACAATTAAATAGTGTAAGTTTTGTACAAATATACATTGAAAAAGTTACAAATTATTTTTGGATTTTTGAATAGAAGACCCTATCTCCCCCAACTTTATTCCTAGTCGATCAGGTCAAGTCTTGACCTTCTCTCAGGGCTCGGGTCAGTCTGCATTTATTCCATAAACACATCCTTTATTTTTCTTTTCTTTTTTATTCTTTTATTTTGAATACAAAAAGTGTTAAAAATGCATATTTAACAAATGCATGCAGAATGGTAATTTCATGAAATTAGTGGGTATTTACAGGTATTTGACTTAGGAAATAAAGCTAAAATAAAAGAATAAAGGTGATGAATCGTGGATTCATCATTGGGCTTCAATGATCTCATGAATAGTGGCCACCACTTCAGGCTCAGTCAATATTTTTTGAATTTTTGGACCTCCTCCATAAAAGGAAGGAGATCAAAATCATCATCTACACGAGGATGACTAAGAGTAGTCTGTACAGTGTCGTCCTCGAAGTCAAAGATGGGACATGGTGTGAATGTGTGTGTGGTCAAAGAGTCTGACCTGTGGGCCCTCTCCGCACAGTCTGAATCAACCATGTGTCACCCGAATTCTTTTTGGATTTTGAATTTTTCTCATTTTTTTGTATTTTGGGTTATTGCTCGCTTTCATAAGAATCCTCGAGTGAACCTATATCATCAAATGGCGGATTATCATGGTGGTTCTTATTTATGCTAGAGAGGTCATCAATCTTTGTCTCATATGCTCCATCATCTTGGTCAAGTGCTTAAGGGTGGACTCCATGAAAGGTGACTCCAACAGATTATTCTCGGGTGGGTGACACGGAGGGAAATGTGAGGGTGGTGGTGGACAAAAATCTGAGTCCTGATACTGGCTAAGGTGAATATGTACAAAAGTCATGAACAAAGTCCTCCTGGAAAGAAAGAGGTGGACTGGCTGGAGGGTACGAAGGATCCACAAAGTTTAGATAAAAATTGCTCCAGTCGGTCATCTCCAAAATAAAAGGAAAATGATCGAAAGATCATGATGGTCAAATCAAAAGATATGAGAGAAAGGCACAAATGCGCAGAGAGATCGAGTATACACACAAGCAATCACCAACAAACACACACCAGACAAACCCCTCAATTCACCTACTCAACTCGGTGAAGACCGTGAAGGTTTTTTCTTTTTATCTTGTATATTTTAGAGTTAGGTGAAAATCACAAAATGTGTACAAACACTTAGGTTTACTTATGGGATTTGGGCACTAAACCTTAGTGTGTACGTGAGCAAATAAATGCGAAGACAATGAGGGGATTACTCATCCCAAGATAAGATTTTTCTTTTTGATTTATTTTAGGGTCAGGTAATTTTAGCAGTCCCAATTTTATTTATTAACACGTTTTTATGTTTCTAATAAGAAATGCATGTATCCTATTGGGGAATCAATTCCTTTTAGCTCCTAGGTGGTCAAAATCAGAGGGAGGGAGCCGAAAAAGCAATGCGAGGTGAAATCAATGATGCATGCTAAAGTGTACATGCACGTCTTGCCTCCAGCTCTCTTCATGCAGGGATGCCAAGAATAATTGAAACCTATCTATATGCAAATGCAGCCGATGAAATCACCCTAAGTATAGGAATTGCTAATAAGGTGAAGCACCAAATGTCAACTACTCAGAAATGAGACCAAGGTCTGGTCTTCGATGTCGATCGGTGCCCGCTACAACCGGTCCTGCAAGCGTTGTATACGACCTCTCTTAGCACGCGGTCTCAAATCCAAATAATTGACAATTAAATTTGTCTAAGTCCAAACGTTATTATATGCACATGCAATGATATTATGTGTTTGGCCTTAAGACTATCGACAAGCAATCCTAATACTAGGGCTCAATCACACAAAATAAAGAAAATCGGAAACTTGGAAAATGGATAAAAGAAATGCGATGAAACAACGAAAAACTAACGAGGCCCCCAAGGGAATAATCCCTCGGGCAGTGGACCTTGTGAGATGTAGAGTATCTTGGGAGTCATGTATATTACAAATTAAGTCTCTCTCTCTCACTTGAATTTACAAATAAATAGCTAAAATAAATGCACACAAATTTGTCTTCAAAAACTCCTCCAAGTCTTCTTTAGTGCTAGGTTAGAAAGTAGCCTCACGTGGGTGTGCAAGCATTCCGAATAGAGAGCCTCCCTCTATCTGCGGTACCTCGCAGCAACGCCAACAAAGAGAGAGGTGATTAAACAATTAAAAAATTATATCAAATAAATCAAAAAATAAATAAGGCAAAGATATGGATAAAAGAGACAAAGAATACACACTCAAATAAAGCCAATCTATGCGCAGTTTCTCCCTGGCAGCGTCACCATTTGTTGAAGAGGATTTTATGAGGGTCTAGAAATCTCACAAGGCGAGAGATCCAGTAGATGCGGTGACCGCTCACAAAACCCAACTTAAAACAACAATTAACATACAAGAATAATCAAGAAATGAAATAAAAGCATGGAGTTAAAATTTATTTTATTTAATTCTACAAAAGATGTGTATAGTACATGTAGTGTAGAGTGTCGAACACAGGGAGCAAAAAAGGATAGATCGGGCAAATGAATGCACAAAACTGATTGTGTGTTCTTTGCCTATTTTTTATGTGGGTTTTTTATTTTGTTTTTTTTAAATTTTTTGTTTTATATTTTTATATTTTGTTTTTAATTTAATATTTTATATTTTCTTTTTATATTTTTAGATTTTGGAGTTTCTTTTCCTTTTAAAATAAGTAATATAGGTTATATAAGAGTATATATAAAGTAAGCTAATATAGGTATAAATACAAATGAAAAGAGTCAAAATAAAGAAAACAAAATGTTTTTGGGTTTTAAATATCTTTTTACTATTTTTATGATTTTTTATTTTGCTAATTTTTATATATTTTTAAAGTCAAAAATATCCCAAATAAGGGATTAAGTAAATAGCTGAAATTGAAATGAAGAGAGAAAATAACAAAATAGGTCCAAAATTCTTCAAATAAACTTTAGTAGATTAATAATAATATAAATTTCAGGATATGCTAGTATTCATGGAGGACATGGTTTTGGAGATAGAAATGAAGAGGGAAAAGCTATCCTGGATTTTGCAACGGCATATGATCTTTTCATAGCGAACACTCTCTTCAAGAAGAGGGAGGAACTTTTAATTACTTATAAGAGTGGGCCAACTAGAACACAGATAGATTACTTTGTGTTGAGGAGACGAGATCGGTTGTGTTGTAAAGACTGCAAAGTAATCCCAGGAGAGAGTTTGACAACCCAACATCGTTTGTTAGTCTTGGATGTACAAATGAAAGGACTGGTAAAGAAAAGGAGGGTTTCTAAGATAAGTAGAACTAGATGGTGGAATCTTCCACTGAAGCAAGCGAGCTTCAGGGAGAAGGTTTTAGAAGACTTATCTTGGGATTGTAGCGGTAGTGCAAACGAGATGTGGGAGGCAGTAGCTTGTATCCGAAAGGTAGCCAAAGAGATGCTAGGCGAGTCAAAGAGAGGAGCTCCAGGTCAAAAGGAGGCTTGGTGGTGGAGTGAAGGTGTGCAAGAGAAGCTAAAAATAAAAAGAGCTCGCTTTAAAGCTATGTCTAAGGATAAAAAGAGGAAACTATCACAAACTACAAAATAGCGAAGAAGGAAGCAAAGAAGACTGTAAGCTTGTGAAGTTTTGTATAAAAATCTTGACTCTAAGTAGGGACAGAAGGATATATTCAGGTTGGCCAAAGTAAGGGAAAGAAAGACTAAAGACCTTTCTCAAGTAAGATGCATTAAGGACGAGGAAGGTCATGTGCTTGTTACTCAGAAGGATATAAGGACTAGGTGGGAGCAATACTTCCATAAACTTTTCATTGGGGAAGGAAATAGAGAGATCACTTTGGGTGATCTAGCTTGTAGTGAAAGTTACTTGAATCATGCAAGCTATAGACGGATACAAAGAAAGGAAGTAGAGGAGGCTTTGAAGGTTATGAGACCCGGGAAAGGTGTAGGATCGGATGACATCCCTGTAGAAGTATGGAGAGTTTTAGGTGAGCGTGGTTTGACTTGGCTTACGAAACTATTCAATGTTATTTGGCGAAGCAAGAAAATGCCTGAAGATTGGAGGAGGAGTATCATGGTGCCTCTTTATAAGAATAAAGGAGACATTCAAAATTGTTCAAATTATAGAGGTATCAAGATGACGAGTCACACTATGAAAATTTGGGAACGTGTGATCGAAAGAAGGTTGAGGCAAGTTTCCAACATAAAAGAAAACCAATTCGGATTCATGCCAGGTCGCTCAACGATTGAAGCCATCCATTTGATGAGGAGAACAATGGAGATTTATAGAGCTAAAAGGAAGAACCTCCACATGATCTTTTTTGATTTGGAGAAGGCTTGTGATTCTGTCCCACGAGAGATATTGTGGAGAATGTTGGAGAAGAGACAAGTACTTGTCCTATACATTAACCTCATAAAGGACATGTATGATAGGGCTTTATCTTGTGTAAGGACCCCGTCTGGGAAGACTGGATATTTTGACATCAACATTGGTTTACATCAAGGTTTTGCTTTGATTCCATTTCTTTTTACTTTGATTATGGACGAATTGACAAGTCACATTCAGGATGAGTTACCTTGGTGTATGTTATTTGCTGATGATATTGTGTTAATTGACGAGACTAGAGATGGAGTAAATGAGAAGCTTGAGGTCTGGAGACATGAGTTGGAGACTAAAGGATTTCATATAAGTAGGGCTAAGACGGAATATATGGAGTGCACCTTTGATGGAAGCAATGGTGAAGAATCGAGGTGAAGATTGGTGACGATAACATTCAGAAGAGACACTCCTTTAGATATCTGGGATCTATTCTGCAACATGATGGGGAAATTGATGGAGATGTTACTAATAGAATAAATATCGGCTGGCTAAAGTGGAGAGTAGCCTCTGCTGTTCTCTGTGATAAGAAAATTCCTTTAAAAATTAAAGGAAAGTTTAATAAAGCAGCCGTGAGACCTGCTATGCTTTATGGATCCGAATGTTGGCCTGTGAACCATAAACATATGCAAAGAATGAATGTAGTAGAAATGAAAATGTTAAGGTGGATGTGTGGACACACACGTAAAGATCGGATTCGGAATGATGTAATCAGAAATAAAGTTGGTGTAGCTCCGATTGAGGATAAGATGCGAGAAAATTGCTTAAGATGGTTTGGACATTTGCAAAGAAGATCAGCTGATGCACCAGTTAGGAGATGCGAGTGTTGGGATGTTGAGCCGGCTAAGAGAGGGCGAGGACGGCCCAAGAAGTGTTGGAAATAGACCATACGAAGGGATCTTAGTTTTGTGGATATAAGCTCGGGATTGACCCAAGATAGATCTGAATGGAGGCAAAGAATCCATGTAGCTGACCCTACTTAATTGTGGGAAAAGGCTTTGTTGTAGTTGTAATAATAATATAGGGGGGATTTTTATAGATTTTTATAAGGATTTTTGTATTTTTCAATTTTTAGGCATTTTATTTTTCTATTTTTAGGTTTTTCAAGTCTTGGAGTTGCAAAATAAACAAACATAGAATATGTTTTTTTAGAATTTTTCAGAAAAGATTTTATATTTTCTTATGGTTTTATATTGTAAACAGAGATTTTTAGTGCTCTTTTTTATTTTTATAAAATAATAAAAGGTCCTAAAATGCTAAAATAAAATTACGACGTGAAAATAAAAGCATCCAGAAATGTACCCTAATTTTTGGCATTTTTCTAAGCAAAATTGCTATTTTAAATAAATACAACAAACCAACAAAAAACAAGGCCTGGCAAGGGCAAAAACGTAAATAAATTAAAGTACATGGGTCGTGTTGCAATTTTTTCCAAAATATTATAACTGAAATAAAAAGTTCTTGAATCAAGTACAAAATGCTAAACCCGCAAGAGTCTGCCAGCAAAATCGCCAAGCTCACGTGTATAGACACGTGAGCCACGTTGGCGGGGATCACAATGAGATTACAATAAGCATTAGGGTCCTACTTACAAATTTTACGAAATTGCAACAATGGCAAATGAATGTTTAAATGTTGAATATTAAATACACAAAATGTGTTGGGTGTAAAGTACAAAATATCCAAACACAACATGATCGGATGGCTCCTAGAGGTTCACTTATACACATGTCATGTCCCTGTGTGACGATACCGGTTCGATCACAATCATTCAATATTATATCCCCTACGGTGATCTGACAGTGATGGCTCCAAAGATCGGATGGTCTCTGTTGTGCTGGAGCGGGCAGCTCGATTGGACGGCAAAGAGGTCACTTGGAGGAATAGGCTAGAACACCCCCACCTCCAAGCTTTGATCTAACGTAGCGGTGGCCTTCTCCCTTCTTCCTTGCTGCAACAATGCCCAAAATGCTCCTGACATCCTCCTTTATCGGCTGGAATCCACAAGAAGCTCCGACGATGACCTGAGTCTCCACCAGAGGTCAGAGGACCAAGTTAGCTCTAGGAACCTCCGACGAAGGTCAAAATGGCTCCATGCACATGTGACGCTCGAAATACCTGCATAAAATTGTTATAGGGTTGAGGACCAATTGCCTCGACCCTGTAGTAGACGGAATGGAAGCGGGGGAGGCGAAGCGGCAACAGCTCCGATGAGGCAGAGGAGTTGGAGCTCTGAGATGCTAGATCAAGGGTTGATATGGGTGAATGGGTGGTGGAACATGATGAGGAAGCGAAGGCGAATGAGATGATGGCGGAAGGAGCAACAGAGTACATGTGGCACACAATGGATAGCTTCGGCAAACTATGAGCAGATGAATTACACTAAATCATGCAATGAGAGGCTAAACACAAATACTAAAACTAAACTTAGGACTAACAGCTACCTAAAGACGATAAAAAAGGTACCTCAACCGGCCTGGACCAATAGATGAAAACCTCACAGCGGAGCTCTGCCGGAGGTGGGTAGAAGCACCTACGCCTTTGCCTGGACTTGCTATGAGCAGCTGGAGAAACCCCGGTCACGTGCCTCGATCCTGAGCACATCAGAGGAAGCCAAAACTAGGGCAAAAAGGGTTCGAAATTCAAAAGGAGCTTTAAGAGGGGGTTTTGTACAGACGATGGAAATAATGGAAAGATAGAGGGAAATCGGTCAAATCCGAGCTACATTCCTCGAGGAATCATGCTGGCGTGCATGAGGGATTATCGAGGAGAAAAAGGCCTGAAGGGATCAAAGTCTATTGGTGAAAGAATCGTTGGGAAGAAAATTGAGAAAAATGGGACAAAACATGTTCTGTCATAGGCTAGGGGCAGTAGGTCAGGCAGTTGACCTACAATCAACATGCCAGGAGCTCTGGTTGGTCCACGTGGACCAACCAGAAAACCTAACCCAAAAAGAATTAGAAATCCAATATTAAATATAAAATGACTTTATTAAATTAAAGTTATAAAATAAAAATGTTTATTATTTTCTAAATTATTTTATAGGTATAATCATCTATTATTTTATTTTATTTTATTTTAGGGATTTTTACCCGACAGATCCTATAAACTTCTTAAATTACCTCTTCGACCTTTTGCACAACGTAATTACCCCATCAACCCTGTAAATTACCCCAAGAACCCCCACGGGCTTCAAACAGATTACCTGAAGGGTTCATGGGGTAAGAATTGGCAAGTTTACAGGGTCGAGGGGGGAATTAGGTTGTTTCAAAGGTCATAGAGGTAATTGGCAAAGTTTATAGATCTATCGGGTAAAAATACCTTTATTTTAATGTTTTATTTATTGTTATTTTAGTTTAAATATGTGCATATACTATAAGTAATATTTACAAAATTATAAAAATATTAAATTATAAAAATAATAAAGAATAAATAAAATGATTATTTTAATCGAGTATATTATACAAATAGGGGTCCAAAACCTAATTTTCACAACTTAACTCCAAAAATATATGGAACCACCTTCATTAAATAGCTTATTAAAAATTATATTAATTAAAGGTGATTTTTATTTATTTTGAGTTTTTATTTGGAAGATATGGGTCTGGGAAGTTGAGATTTCGGAATCTTATTCAGAGTATAAAAAATACATTGTATATTCTTTTTGTAGGAAATAATTTTGTATTTTTCTATATATTATTATCTGCAACTTTCATGTACAAAGTATCTTTATTTGAAGTATAAAAAGTATAAAATAAAATGGGTCCCAAAAATGCATTATTGTTGAATTAATGGATGGGATTTTTATTGTATTATTGGCCCTTATCTCCCCCTAATTTATTCCTTGTCAACCTAGTCATCAAGATGCATAGGTATTGGGGTTTAGGTTCATAAAATTCCTTTAGAATTTTATTCTTTTTCTTTTCTTTTCTTTTCTTTATTTTATAATTTTGGCATAAAAATAATATTTTATACAATATTTATACAATAAAGAATGAATGTTAACTTGCCCAAATTAATGGTATTTACATGCATTAGCTAGGGTTTTAAGGCCAAAATGATAGAACAAAGGTGATGAAATGAAGATTCATCAGGGGGTGTAGAGGGTGGGCGATGGGGGAACAAGTAAGTATTTTGAGGGGGAATGCATGGTGGTGGGCTCCAGTTTACCTCGTCGATGGAGAAGTGCTGAATCCATGATTCATCACCTTTATTCTTATATTTTAGCTTCATTTCCGTAGTTAAACAGATGTATGTACCTACTAATTACATAAAATTACCATTTTGCATGCATTTGTTAAATATGCATTTTTAACAAGTTTTGTACTTAAATAAAAGATTAAAGAAGAAAAGAAAATGAAAAGAAAAATAAAGAATGTGTTTATGAAGTAAATACATACTGACCCGAACCCCGAGAGAAGGTCAAGACTTGACCTGATCGACTAGGAAAAAAGTAAAGGGAGATAGGATCTTTAATTCAAAATCGGAAAAATAATTTGTAAATTTTTCTCTATATATTTGTATAAAACTTGTATTATTATATTTGTACATAAATTTACCTCAAATTAATTATTTTTGTAAACAAAAGTTGTAAATTAAAATGTGTTGTAAATAATAAAAATAATTGCAGAATAAATAATGTACAGATTACAATTAACCACACTCAAAAAAAGCCGTAAAGCAATAATTGAAATAGCTATTCCAGCTCCATACGAACTCAAATTTAATCAAACTCACTTCCATTATACTCTAAATTAAATTATCTTTCAAATGGTTGTGATTTCATAATTTTTGGAGTTACGGTTCAAAAGTCGATTTTCTGGGATGTTTTGTACAGTTTTACCACGTACATATTTGTATATTTACTCATATTTATTTTTTATACACAATGTACATAATTGTGAATATTATTTTCATTAAAAATAAAATAAAATAAGATAAATTAAAAAACTAAAAAAAGAAATAAAAATTATTTCCTTATTTGTACATGTGTATATTGTATTATATCTACATAATATTTGTATACAACTAATTTCCTTATATAAAAATCACCAAAAATAAAATACCTAACATTAATTAATTTAATTACGAAATTTGTATTTAGATTTAAATATTTAATTCATTATTTGATTTAAAAACCTACCTTGTATATAAGATATTATTCCATACCTTTAATAGCCGCCTTAAGGTGGCTAATTAATTTTTATAAATTTATTTATTTATTTATTTTATTTAAATCCGAAATTCATAATTTATTTATTTTATTAATTCCACCACTAAACACCTTCCTGAAGTGCATATACCTTCCTTTTTTATTTTTCTTCTCTTTTTTATGGGCTCCTCCTCCTTCGTTATTCGTTGATCGATCTTTGGTGGAGAGGAGCCCAATCTCCGAAAGCCATCTTGTTGAAGAAGGGTGTCCAACCTTCGAGCCGTCCGGTGACAACGCCTCGACCCTCGTCGAGGCCCTCATGACGTATCCAATCCCGCTGTGAGATCCAATTTATTTTCCATCTTTCATTTAGATTAATTCTAGGTGTGGTTTGTAGTGTTAAATCTTAGGTAAATATCCATCACACTTTTTTGATCCGACTCTGATTACCATCTCATTTTTCGATCTCTACATTTCACATTCTATCTCACATACCTTATCACCTCTGACCACGCACTATTGTTGGAGATCTGGATCTATCTCTCATTTCACAGATCCGCACCCGTTCACGAACCGTATTTTGTTTATAAATATAAAATTAAAAAAATTAAAAAAATATATATTTCTTTCTAATATTTGTTTTTCAATAATTAAAAAGAGTAAAATAAATATAAATAAACATATAAAAAGATTTCTTTTACTTCTATTTACAGTTTGCAAAAAATAAATAAAAGTTTTTCCTATGATTTACAATAAAAAAACAAAAAAAAACAAAAAAATCAGACAACCGTAGCAGGTGTGTGCCGCCTCTGACCCGCGCCCCTCTGACTCCATCGCCATAGATCCCCGCTGCCCAATGGCTCCGCGCGAGCCCGCCGCGACCTTCAGCTCTCCAACGCCCACCGACGTCGTCGCCTCCACCGTCTTCAACTCCCACGTGCGTGCGTCCTCCGCAATCTATAGCGCGACCCTCCGTCCGGTGTGGTCACCCCACCAGTCGCAAGCCCTCCGCGTGGCGGTGGCCCGCAACTGCCCAGACCGCCCATCAGCCTGGCGGCACCGCCATTTCGCCTCCGCACCCGGCCCTCCTTCCCGGCTGCCCCGCCATCCTTCGTCAATGCCTCCCGCTCGCCAGCCATCCGCGCAGCAGCTCTCCTGACCCTCTAGCGGCGTTCCGCCTCCCCCCCCCCCTCCGTCGAGCGCCGTCGTGGCCCGCGCACTCCCTTCAGTGGCGCCCGCCGCCTCCGCTCGTGCTCCGCCCTTGACTCCAGATCTGAGCGACGGCCCTCCTTGCATCCTCCCCATTGTATCGAAGCATCAGAAGGAAACCCTAAGGGGTATTAAAATATTTGGAAAATTTGCATCCTCGCCCCTATAACTTTCAGAAAGTTCAATAAAGCCCCTGCACTCCAGAAGGTCACGTACAATGCACATGCTTCCTTAGTAAATTACAAATTTTCTCCTCTGTTTATTTTTTATTTTATTTTGCTCCAGAACTTTGAATAATCTCATTTTAGTCCCTGTATTGCAGATATAAATTTTGCATGATTTTCTTGATGAAATAAATGTTTTTGTTGATCTAAAAATTCTCAAAAAAGTTGTGTATGTTCTTGTTGTAGTGTTCTTCATTATATAAATTTTTAATTGGATTTCGTTGCCATTTGATATATTTAAAAATTCAAAAATAGTGTCTTTTTATCTTCCTGAATTTTAGAAAATCATAAAAATTCGAAAATGGGCTTAAAAATTCCAAAATATTTACTGTAGGTGTGTTTTACTAACCTTTAATTTCTATCCAATTTTCATGCATAGAGCATTTATAAAACTCCAAAAAAGTGTAAAAAATGAAAAATCTTAAAACATTTATAGAAATTTCTATAAAAATCCAAAAAAATCCAATTTTAGACTCTTTTTGTAGATAATTATTAGTACTTTAGCTTAAAAATATGTTCCAGGAGTATTGGGCATTAAAGTATTTTTAAGTTGCAAAATACTCTTGGTTGTGCACTGATGGAGCGACCCAGGCGACTAAGGTAAGAATGTATCAATGGTCGTTGCGACCTCAACCTCTCGGATCGGGCTAAATCAAGAAAATCAAAGACCACCAATATAAAAATCAAGTAAGCAAATCAAATAGCAGTCTCGCTATTTTATTTTACATGGTATAGCTTCCAGGGTCGAACAGAAGGAGCACGGTATAGTAAACCTACGAAGTAGTCGAAAATCCAAAAAAATAAAAGATAATAAAATGGTGGATTTTGGGGTTTTCAATTTTTTTTGTAATTTTTGAAATTAAGAAAAAGGTGTCAAGAATTGAAAAAGGGCACAAACAAATATTTTTTTAAAGGAGAAAAAATGACCAGAAAATTAAAATAAAAATATTTTTTGTTTTCAGAAATATTCAAGTGTTTTTGGTATTTTCTTGGGTTTTCTGATTTTTAGTTAATTTTATAAAAATGAAACAAGGTCGAAAATACAAAAGAGTGCAGCCAGAATCTAAAGGCACTTTAAAATACCCAGCGCCTATAAAATTCGAGCAATAATTTTATTATAAACTAAAAATAAAACTCTAACTACAGAAACTAAAAATGTTATTTTTTGAATTTTTGTGAATTTTAATGATTTTTCTAAGTTTTTTAATGTTTTTCAATTTTTATGGTTTTTATAAATCCAAATACAACCAAAATTGAATAGAAGTGAAAACACAACAAAACAAACAATCAGTGATTTTTTTGGATTTTTTAAAGGATTTTTAATATTTTTAATTGATTTTTAAAACTGGACAGAAGTAAATTTTAAGGTTTTTAAATTTTTAAAAAATTTCAAATGGAAACAAAAATGGACCAAAATTTCACTGAAACTTTTACATCATGGCAGGGGCCATGTTTCCAAATTTCACGAATTTTGGGTGAAGTTTGCTATTTATTCAAGCTAATCAAAGAGGCATAGCATACAAGGACCTAAATGTAATTATGGAAAAGTTATCAGCCAAACAATAACATGTGGAAGGAGTACATGGCTAGATATGCAAAAAGTCCAGATCGCACGAGGGTGGCACGTGAAACAGACAAGCAGGGGTATAAGTGTAATTCCTATTTTTAAAACTTCATTTGATAACATCAATAAAATCCAGGCAGGAACATGCAAATAACCCACAACGCACGTGCCAGACACATGAACTACACTTAAATGAAATACGAGGTCCTAAATACAAACTGTCCAAAATAAAAACAACTATAGAAACTATTTACAGGACTACGAAGTAAATGCAAAAAACAAAAAGGGCCTAAGTGTAAATTACCCTTCTTATGACAGATCTAACGGTTGAATAGGTCCTCACTTAAGATCGGACGGTGGAGAGTCTCAGATACCGGTTCGGTGATGGGCGTACGAGATCTGATCCTCAGATGGATCGCGAGCTCCCCAGAGACGAATGGTCACGATCAGAACTGGCATGAGACTTGATCCAACGGCGGAGACACCTCCTGGAAGAACGACGAAGAACTCACCTCCGACGAGCTTCGAACGGCTGCTACGTGCGGCTGAGACATCCTCCGAGGCTACTAGGATGAAGAAAAGGAAGCTGATGACGATCCACAGCTGCTGACATGCTCCGATGAGGCCGGGAATATCTGGAATGCCCCGACGACGTGAGGGGCCTGGAGCAGCTGTGCTCTGAAATTCAAACCTCCAAATGAGGTTCTCTGGCATCCACACCTGCACAGATGAATCACCGGGTCGAGGGCAAAGTGCCTCGACCCGTTAGTACGCAAAATGGGTGAAAGATGAGGCAGGGCGTAGCCCTCCGGTGAGGCGGCGGCGGAGGAGAGCTAGATTCCTGTTCCTGGGCGAATCAGGGTGAGCGTATGGGTGCAGAAGATGGGGAGAGGATTGATGAAGGTGATACGATCGTCGGTAGGGCAAATGGATGGTCCGGTCACGAAGGATGATCCGATGAATGCTAGTTGACCGGAAATCGAAAAGTTTGAATCAAAAGAAAACGAAAAGCTATCGAGGCTACCTGGTGAAGGAGGTCGTCTGGGCTGAAGGTTGCGGACCTTCGGGGGTCTTTGCCTCGATGGATTGACGCGTTCGGAGGTTGGAGCCCACCTCGAGGCGGAGCACGACGATGAGGCTCGCCGGACCTAGGGTTAAACACCTCGAAACCTCACTGCAACACTCTCCCTCTCTTGCTGTCACTCAAGGAAGAAGATGAAGCTCCCAGGAAATGAGGGCAATGGCCGAAGATGCAGGAAAAGTTGTGGCTCCAGGTGAATTTATACCCAGAAGGGTCCGAAAAGTTTGGAGCATGGGCACGTAATCCGAGGAGTGGATCCCTAACGGTATCGTCGGGCGTGGATCACGGATCAGCCCTGGATAATCGGAGCGTGAAATGGAACGGAATGGCAATCAGATTGGCTTATGAAAATTCGGAGAAGTTCGAGTGATAAACCGGATCCGTGGAGGAGGTGGTCCAGGGGCCAGTTGACTGAGGTCAACGTTCTCCCTGGACCAATCAGATATTAGCTAGGTCAAAATTATTGTAAAATACTTTAAAAATAGAAAACGATTTTATTTTAAAATATTTTCAAAATTAAAAATGTTTATTATTTTTCAAACTATTTTTTAGTGATTTTTATTTTTTTAAATAAATTATGGTACATACAATATATTATATTATATACAAGTATAAAATACCTAGGTATTTTATATAATTATTTTTATTTTCTTATTTTTGTATAAATACTCTAATTTTATATTTATTTTTTTACAACATAAAATTTAGAGTATAAAACAATTTTTATTTTATTTTTATTGATTATTTACAAGTGTAAAATAAATAGAAGTACGATACATATATACATGTAATATGTACAAGGTTGTAGAGAGAAATTATTTTATTTTATTTTTCTAATTTTTGTTTTATTTTTAGGAATATATACAACGGGTTAGAAACATTTTTTAAATTTATTTTTTTTAAAATAAAATATATACATATAGGAATGAATATTTACAAGGTTGAGTGGTCATATCTCTCTCTACTTATTTTATTTGGCGATCAGGCCCATATTGGGCCTTCTCTTGGGATTAGGTCACTCAATATTTATTATAAATATTTCCTTCTTTTTCTTTTATTCTTTATTCTTTTATTTTTGCACAAATACTTGCTAATTATTAATATTTTACAAATGCATGCTTATTGGTAACTTATTGTATTTACATCTATCTATATGGTATTTTGCCAAGATTTTTAGCTAAAATAAATGAATAAAGAGTGATAAATGAGTATTCATCGCCCTCCTATACTTTAATTTTGATGGTCCCTTAGAAAACACTTATTTGAAAAAGAAGTGAAAAGAGAAAGGAAAGGAAAAAGAAGAAAAACAGGGTGAATCAAGGCTGATTATTAAACTTGTCTTCATTAAATTGAAGTATGGAGCTCAGTCAGATCTTTGGATTATTAATTTGTCGAAACCTTATTTGTACTTAGATTTAAAACTCAACAACCTCTAAGTTCCACTAATCTATAGTCAAGACTCCTCAACAATCCAGATCAGAACAAGTCTGCGCACACAAACTCTAATGACCATCAATTATTTCTTGTACTGTGTAAGTGATATGTAGCTCCTCACCTCAGATTTGGCAAAGTAACAACCCTCCTCAACAAGGTAACTCTAATACCCTAGTCTGGCAGCTCTTTCCTCGAGGAGCGGGGTATTCCCTTCTAAGTTCAAGTTCAACTGGCTCAAGAAGAGGAGGAAGAAAAGAATGGACCATGGCCAGTGTAGCCATGTATCCTAGGGAGCCTAACCAGTGTAGCTAAGTCTCCCTGGTGCAAGCTTCATGAGATGGGCATGGGTAACATAAGCTTTGCTTTATTTGACTATATACACTCCGGTGGGTATTTCATTTTCTATCAGACCCACCACTTTTTTGGAGTTTTTCTTTTTGCACATTTTTTTGATGTGCATATGTACAACATATCTACATGGTGCAAAATATGTACATAAGGAGTTTTTCCTCTTGAGCCATTAGACTATCCCTCTTTTGAAGCTTTATTGCAACCCACAACTACTGTCTTTAGACCTCACTGCTACCAAACCAAGTTGAGACGCACTTCCTTCACTAAAAGAAGAAGAGAGGTTCCGCCTAGAAGTACTACCCTCATATGCTACCCCAAGTCGAAGAAGACTGCTTCCTCACCACCTCATCCATAGAGAGCTCGGTGTAAAGTGCTGGTGCAAGTAAAGCCAATGCCTGTGAGAGTCATGCGTGTGTTGTTAAGTGTTCTACTTAGGCTCATCAAGATGACATATGATCATAGCCTAGTGGACTCAAAGAATTAAGTCACCATGGACCTGAAAAGTCTCAATCCCAAGCCCTATAAGGTTCCTCTTAGAATTAGGTGGATTAAGATCTTAACCAAGCTCCATTTTTCAATTTAATTCCACGCTAATTTAAATGTCAACTATGATTCAGAAAAACTATACAAATTTTTACAAAAATGCAATTTGTACAAAATTTTGAAAATGTGCAAATTTTTTGAAAATGTTTGAATACATGGATGTATACATGAATGCAGAAGTTTTGCAAAATATTTACACTCATTTACAAAAGGTTTTTTTCAAACTTTTTGTTTTTCAAACATTTCACAAAAATTTCGTACTATATACATAATTTTGATATCAAAATATTTACTAAATCATTACACAAAACATTTTTACAAACATTTTTACAAAAATAATGTTATAAGTAGCTATGTATGTGCAATAAAGAATTTTATGTACAAGAAAAAAATTTAAATTTTTATGGATTTTAGCCATATTATTTATTAACACACTCATACAAAGTACGAGTTATGGCTAAAGTATATATGAAATATATATGACACCCTCTATACTTAGCTCGAACGATGTCCTCAGAGTGAATCAAGAGCTATGAAGAAGACATAACTCGTGCGTAGTATAGGAAAGTGAAAAGGAAGACTATACTACAAAGACGAATGAAAGAATAGAATGGGAAAAAGATCTTGGGGTTTCCCCCTATACTTAGGATCAAGTAATGCTAAGTATAGTGTTGTACACAAAGGGAAATCCGAGTGGCAGAATGTACAGGGTCTACCTCCCCTATACTTAGGGTAAATATCCCTAAGTATAGGCAGCAAAACAGAGGCAGAAAAGAATCAAAAGGAAATCAAAAGTCTCGCACCCCCTATACTTAGGGTAAGGTACACCCTAAGTATAGCATAATCAAAGATGCAGATGGGGTATTGGACTGAAGAATAGTGTGATATGGACGTCTGGATCTATACAAGGCAGGAAAACAGTGATAATCAGGCGTGAGATGCAATAGATGTGAGTCAAGAGACTATATCTCACACAAAATGAATAGGGGCGACATCAACGACAAGTGGCTCATGATCTAGATATGGTTTGAGCCGCTGCCTGTTAACACGAAAGGTAGACTCAGATGACAACTCTGATATGTCAATGCTCTCGTTGTCATGTACCTTTCGGACCAGGTATGGTCCCTTCCATTTGATCTGCAACTTCCCTAAAACGAAGCCTAGCATTGAACAACCATACTCTCTGTCCTGGCTCAAACTGCTTGTGGCTGATATGAGAATCATGCCACTCCTTCACTCTCTCCTTATACTGTAGGCTGCTCAAAAAGGCTGCATCTCTAGGCTCCTCCAGGGCTGCCAACTTTGCCCTCCTCCGGTCTCCTACACTCACTGGATCTAAAAGTATATCTGTGACTGCCCAAAGTGACCTATGTCTCAGGTCAACAGGTAAATGGCAGGGCTTGCCATAAATGAGGCAAAAGGGAGATGTACCCAAAGGAGTCTTGAAGGACGTTTGATATGCCCACAAGACCAAGTCCAAAAGATATGAACAATCCTTTCGGTCAGGGCAGACGACCTTCTGCAATATAGTCTTGATCTCTCTATTTGACACTTCAGCAAGACCATTGGTCTGAGGATGATACGGTGTAGCAACTCGATGGTCAATGTTGAACTCGTTAGCAAGGACCTTTACCTTGTCGTTGACGAAATGAGACCCCCCGTCAGATATCAAAACTCTAGGCACCCCGAACCGTGAAATGATATTCTTCCTCAAAAATCGGCATACAGTCCTAACATCTACGGTTCGGGCAGGGATAACCGCAACCCAACGACTCACATAATCCATGGCCAACAGAATGTACTCGAATCCCTAAGGGCCTGTTTGGTTGCAGGGTTGGGTAGGGTTGGGTTGGGCTGGGTTGGGCTGGGTGAATAGTAATCTGTGAGGAGGAAGTACCCTTATGAATAGTAACCAGGGTTGGGCCAACCCTGCCCAACCCTGCAACCAAACAAGCCCTTAGGGAATGGACCCATGAAATCGATGCCCCTGATGAGACGCCCGAACATCTAAGGTAAAGGTAAAACTAAGGTCGTTGCGACCTCAGTCGCCTGGGACTCAGAGCTCAATCAAGAAAAATTCAGACCACCAAACAAAGGCAATAATCGATGAAAACTCAAGGTAGCGGTCTCGCTAAAGGATTAACCTGGTATGGCACCCAAGGTCGAACTTGGAGAGCATGTGATGACCTCGCGAACTACGAAGTAGTCAGGAATAAAAACAAATAAAAGAAAATTATCTTTTTGATGGTTTTTAATATTTTTATATTTTTTGGATTTTTAAATTATAAAGAAAATAATAAAATCAAGAAAACAAGTAACTTGGACAATTATTTCAACACTCAAAATTAATCCAAAAATTCAAACAAAAATATTTTTATGTTTTTTTATAATTTTCTCTGTTATTGGTGAATTTTTTGTATTTTTCTGATTTTTATAGAATTTAAAAAAAATAAAACAAGACTGAAAACAACTGTTGTTGTCCAGTCAGGCTTGGGGGCCAAAATAAAATCTAAGATGGCCCTAACTAAGCCTGAAAGTTTTTTTCCTATAAACTAGAGACAAAAAGGAAAATTCAGAAGTTTAGTTTATCAATTTTTTACTTTCCTATTATTTACTAGATTTTTTATGGGTTTTTAGGGTTTTTTAATTTTTATAAATTTTATAAATCCAAAAATGACCAAACTTGGTCAGAAAATCAAACACACTACAATAAACAAAATCTAATTTTTTTAGAATTTTTGAAGATGTTTTAATATTTTTTTGTGAATTTTAAGTCTATACAGTAAGAAAAATTTATTTTTTGAATTTTTAAAAATAACAAAATGGCTCCAAAAATTTCCCAAAATTCAGTGAAAATTCTACACAGTGGCAGAAGCCATGTATCAAATTTTCACTTAATTTGAATATGATTTGATATTATATTTAAAGCAACCAAGAGCCCACAGTGCATAGGGACCTAGTTGCAATAAAAATATCTTTGGAGGGCCTAAAAGTAACAAGCCAGGAAACCCGGGGGGGGGGGGGTCCGGTGCAAATGTCCTAGATCCGCACACATGATGCACGTGTCTGGGGCACTCAGGGACCTTTTTGTAAATAAAATAGTTCCGAGGGCTTTTTAGCAACAGGTGCTAAAAGCCTAGGGTACTATCTGCAATTAACCCAAGATATTCGGCACATGTGGAAATAAAACATTCACAGGGGTATATGTGCAAATACTAAAAAGATAATTTCATTTCATAACAACCAACAAGTACAGGCCCTTATACGCAATTTACCACAAAATACACGTGACGAAGCTCGTGTCCACCACACACAGGGGTATAAAAGCAAATAAGATAAACTACCAGGTCCACTATGCAAATTTTCTAAACTAAAATAAACTACGAAAAATATTTACAGGACTAAATGCTAAAACAAACTAGAAGAGGGGCCTAAGTTAAATTACCCCTTATTGTATTCCGAGGGCTAGATGGACGCCACGTGGAAGATCGTGCGGTCTGGAGCAGGGTGCGCCTCAACGAAGGAGCCCTCGGCTCTGATCCAACGGCTGGGGTAGCGCCACGTATCTGATCAACGGTCGAGCGGCGCTGGATCTAATCCTCGCTGGATGGAGGGCTGAGAGGAGGACACGTGTCGATCTGACGGTGGCTGCTGGGCCTCTTTTTAGCCCTGATCGAACTGTCTACAGGTAATCTAGACCTCCAGGATAGAACGGACGGCAGAGGAAGGTCCTGGAGGAACTCCTCACCGGGAACTTCGCCGGAGGACTGTGAGCGCTCAGGACCTCTGCGGGGGCTGCTGGGGATCGGAAAAAACTCGCTGGAGCCTCCTGCGTCTGGAGAACCCCTCCAATGACGCAACGGAGCTCCGGAGAGCCCAGGCGACACCGGCGGAGCCCAAGCTCCCGTGCTGAAGATGGAGGACCTCAGATGGTCCTCCTCTGACCTGCAAAAGGGCATGAAGAGCAAGCTGGGTCGAGGGCAAAGTGCCTCGACCCGGTTAGGTGCGATGTGGGTGGATGGCGGGTCGATATGGGTGAGCTCCAGTGAAGCGACAGCGAGGGAGCTCGAACCCCAGTTCCTGTGCGAACTGGGTTGGATGAAGGGGTGTAGAAGGTGCGTGAGAGAAGGGTGAAGGTGATGGTGTCGTCCGATGATCGAAATGGGGATTGAGGTGGTCGGAATCGACGATCGACGACGGAGGCGCGATTTGGGGGTAAACAGAAATTAGCAAAAAATAGGAAGATCTAAGGCTACCTGATGGTCGATGTCGATTGTGCTTGAGCTTCTTGAGCTCCTGGTCCTAGCCTCGAGGGCCGTCGATGCGCGAGGCTCGAGCACCATGCTGTGGCGGCGCACGGCGGCGCTAGGTCGCCGGATCGATGGTCCGGTCACTCCTTCCTCACTACAACACTGCCAATCGCGAGCTGTCACTCAGGCGAGAGCAATGGAGGTCCTGGGGTGGAATGAGCTGAGCCAAAGATGCCAGAATCGTGTGGCGGAGCTGGGCATTTAAGTGGCTAGGGGTCCGAGAAGATGGGAGTCGGGTGACTCGATCGGCGCACGGATCCCCAAAACCCCACTCGGTCGTGGATCAGGGAGGAACGTAGATGGATTATGACCTGGGATTTACGGATTTGGAGCTCGGATCAAGTGGCTATAATTTGGAGAAATCGGGTCGGGGCACTGGATCCGCGGGTTTGTGGTCCAGGGGGGGAGTTGACCGGGGGGTCAACATCCCCCGTGGACCAATCAGAAGCGACCACGTGTAAAAGATTTGGAAATTCAATTTAAAATAATAAATGGTCGAATTAATAAAAACTCAAAACATGAAAAGTGTTTCTTTTATTTTAAACTATTTTTTGTGATTTTTAATTACTTTTTAAAATAAAAATAAGGTATATACAATATAGTGCTATGTATAGGTATATGTACAATATTGAATTTTTGATTTTTGATTTTTAATTAATTATTTTTGTGCATTTTTATTCCAATTTTATATTTTATTTATTTACAAGATAAAATTTGGAATATTTTGGTGTTTTTATTTTATTTTTATTATTTATTTACAAGGGTTAAATAAATAGTTATATACAATTATATACAAGGTCTATATACAATGTTTATTTTGATTTTCATTTTTGTTCTTTCTATTTACTTTTTGTTTGTATGGTTTTTATTTTATTTATTTACATCATGAAATATAAAATATATAGAATTTTTATTAGATTTTAATTTATTTATTTATAGGGGTAAATAAATATATAAGTGGGTCTATGAACATGATGAATATATACAAGGTGGAAGCATTTTTATTTTCTTTTTAATTTTCTCATTTTTATTTTGATTTTGTATTTACAAATATATACAAATATTTACAAATAAATACAACCCATTTTTATTTTTGTTTTTTAGAGGAAAATATTTTTATTCTATTTACAGGTATATTTACACACATGAGCTTCCTTATCTCTCTCTACTTTGGCTTTTATGCGGTCAGGCCCATGCTGATCCCTCCCTTGGGATTAGGTCGCTCAATATTTATTCTAAATATCTCCCTCTTTTTCTTTTATTTCTTTATTCTTTTATTTTTGCACAAAAACATGCTAATTATTTATTTTTACACAATGCATGTAATTTGTTAATTATTAATATTTACAGATATCTACATGTATTTGCAAAGGTTTTTATAGCTAAAATACAAGAATAAAGAGTGATGAATGGGTATTCATCACCCCCCTATACTTAACTTTGCTAGTCCCTTAGAAAACACTTATTTGAAAAAGAAGTGAAAAAGAAAAAGAAAAAGAAAAGGAGGAGAATAAACATGGATCAAGGTTGATTATTAAACTTGCCTTCATTAAATTGAATTATGGAGCTCGATCAGATCTTTGGATTATTAATGTGTCGGAACCTTATTTGGGCCTTAGTTTAAAACTCAACAGCCTCTAAGTTCCACCAATCTATAATCAAGACTCCTCAACAATCCAGATCAGAACAAGTCTACATACACAAACCCTGAAGACCATGAATCTTTTCTTGTACTGTGGATGTGATATATAAGCTCTCCACCTCAGAAGTGGCAACTTGACAACCCTCCCCAACAAGGTAACTCTATGACCCCAACCTGGCCACTCTTTCCTCGAGGAGCGGGGTATTCCCTTCTAAGTTCAAGTTCAACCGGCTCAAGAAGAGGGGGAAGAAGAGAATGGACCATGGCCAGTGTAGCCATGTATTCTTGGGAGCTCAGCCAGTGTAGCCAAGTCTCCCTGCTGCAAGCTACATAAGGTGGGACATGAATCTCAAGCTTTGTTTATTTGAACTATATACATACTCCGGTGGGATTATCATTTTCTATCAGACCCACAAGTTTTTTGGAGTTATTTTCTTTTTGCATTTTTTTTCAAGTGCATCTATACAACATATACATGTGCAACATATATACAAGGAGTTTTTCCTCTTGACCCAGTAGACTATCCCTCTTTTGAAGCATTATTGCAACCCACAACTCCTGTCGTTAGACCTCATGGCAACCAGACCAACTTGAGACGCACTTACTTTACTAAAAGAAGAAGAGAGGTTCCACCTAGACGTACTACCCTCATATGCTACCCCAAGTCAAGGAAGACTGCCTCCTCACCACCTCATCTGTAGAGAGCTCAGTGCTAAGTGCGGTGTCCAAGTAAAGCCATTGTCTATATGAGTCATGTGAGTGTTGGTAAGTGCTCTACTTAGGCTCATTGAGATGACATGTGATCATAGCCTAGTGGACTCAAAGAATTAAGTCACCATGGACCTGAAAAGCCTTAACCCTAAGCCCTATAAGGTTCCTCTTATGATTAGGTGGATTAAGATCTTGATCAAGCTCCATTTCCCAATTTAATTCCAGGCTAGTTTAAATGTCAACTATAATCCGGGAAAAACTATATACAAGTATATACAAAGATGCTATTTACACAATATTCACAAACATGCAAAATTTTTGAAAAATGTTTGGAAATCATGGATGTATGCATGAATGCAAGTTTTGCAACATATTTACACAAGATTTTTGCAAACTTTTGATTTTCAAAACATTTTGGAAAAATTTTGTACTATATACATAATTTTCATATACATATATTTACACAAACTTTACACAAAAAGTTTTTGAAAACATTTTTACAAAAATAATTTGTACAATAGCTATGTATGTGTAATAAAAGAATGTTTATTTACAGGGAAAATTTTTTAATTTTTATGGATTTTAGGTTTTTAGCCATTTTTATTTATTTACACACTCACACAAAGTACGAGTTATGGCTAAAGTATATATGAAATATATACACACCCCCCTATACTTAGCTCGAACGATGTCCTCAGAGTCAAGAGCGATGAAGAAGACATAACTCGTGCTTAGTATAGGGAAGTGAAAAGGAAGGCTATATACAAAGACGAATGAATGAATAGAATATCAAGAGGGTCTCAGCTTTTCCCCCTATACTTAGGATCAAATAATCCCAAGTATAGCATGCTGTACAAGAAGGGAAAACAGAGAGGAGAATGTACAAGGTCTACCCCCCCCCCCCCTAAACTTAGGGTAAAATATCCCTAAGTATAGGCAGCAAAAACGGGGGTAGAATGAATCAAAATGATACCCAAGAGTCCTACATCCCCCCTATACTTAGGGTAAAGTACACCCTAAGTATAACATAATCAAAGGATGAGAAAAGGGATGTGGGACTAAAGAATGGAATGATATGGACATCTGGATCTATACAGGTCGGGAGAACAATGAAAATCAAGCGTGAGATGCAATAGATGTGAGTCAAAAGACCACATCTCGTGCAAAGTGAATAGGGGCAACATCAACGACCCGCGACTCATGATCTAGAAATGGCTTGAGCCGCTGGCCGTTCACTCGAAAGGTACTCTCAGAAGACAACTCAGATATATCAATACTCCCATTATCGTGTACCTTTCTCACAAGATAAGGTCCCTTCCATTTTCTCTGTAGCTTCCTTGGAAATAGACGAAGCCTAGCATCAAACAACCATACTCTCTGTCCTGGCTCAAAATGCTTGTGGCTGATGTGAGAATCATGCCACTCCTTCACTCTCTCCTTGTACTGTAGGCTGTTTGAGAAGGCGGTATCACGAAGCTCCTCCAAGGCTGCTAACTCTGCCCTCCTCTGGTCTCCTACACTATCTGGATCCAAAAGAATATCTGTAACTGCCCAAAGTGACATGTGTCTCATCTCAACTGGTAAATGGCACGGCTTGCCATATACGAGGCGAAAGGGAGATGTGCCCAAAGGTGTCTTGAAAGACGTCCTATATGCCCACAAGACCGAGTCCAAAAGTTGTGACCAATCCTTTCGGTCAGGGCGGACGACTTTCTGCAAAATAGTCTTGATCTCCCTGTTCGACACTTCGGCTAGACCATTCGTCTGTGGATGGTATGGAGTGGCAACTCGATGGTCTATGCCGAACTCGCTAGCAAGGGCCTTCACCTGGTCGTTGATGAATTGAGACCCTCCATCAGAAATCAACACTTGAGGAACCCCTAACTGCGTAATGATGTGCTTCCTCAAAAATCTGCAAACTGTCCTGGCATCTGCGATTCGGGCGGGGGATGGCCTCAACCCAATGACTCACATAATCAACGGCCAACAGAATGTACTCAAATCCCTGACTCTTAGGGAATGGACCCATGAAATCGATGCCCCATGCGTCAAAAACCTCACAGATGTGAATGGACTGCATCGGCATCATATCACGCTGTCCACAAGTGCCCATCCTCTGACAGTCAGTACACCTCTTCACGAACTCATCAGATTCCTTGAAGAGGGTAGGCCATCATAGGCCGGATTGGAGCACTTTCTGTGTCGTTCTCCTCCCAGAGTGATGTCCTCTTACCTCAAGCTTGTGGTAGTAAGTGAGGACGCTATGGTGCTCCTCCTGAGGAATGCACCTACGCCAGACACTATCCCCTCCTTCGTGGTAAAGGATGGGATCCTCCCAGTGGTAGGACTTGGCCTTCGCTAGGAAGGTCTCAACCCTCTGCCTGGGCCAATCTTGTGGAACTTTCTTAGTAACAAGAAAGTTCACAATATCGGCATACCATGGGAGAGAGACGATAACAAGGATCGCCTCATCTGGGAAGGTCTCACAAATAGGGTCAATCTGCTCAGAATCCTCAAGATGCTCTAATCGGGAGAGATGATCCGCCACCACATTCTTGACTCCAGGCTTATCCTTAATCTCTATGTCAAACTCCTGGAGTAGAAGGATCCATCGAGTCAGTCTGGCCTTGGCATCTTTCTTTGCCATGAGGTACCTGATGGCGGTATGATCTGTGTACAAGGTCACTCTAAATCCAATAATGTATGATCTGAACTTATCTAGGGCGAAAACTACGGCTAGCATCTCCTTCTCTGTGACTATGTAGTTCCGCTGCGCGGAATCCAATGTGCAGCTAGCGTAGTGGATAGCAAATGGAACTCCATCCCTCCTCTGTCCCAGCACGGCCCCCACGGCAAAATCGGAGGCATCCGTCATGATCTCGAATGGGAGAGACCAATCAGGTGGCTGAAGAACAGGAGCCTGAACAACACCTCTTGAGAGTCTCAAAGGACGAAAGACACTTGTCATCGACAAGGAACTCGGTGTCTTTCGTCAGCAGGTCAGTCAACGGTCGGGCAATCCTACTGAAATCATAAATGAATTATCGGTAGAAACCGACGTGCCCCATGAATGATCGTAACTGCCACAAATTGGATGGCGGTGCAGGTTTTCTAATGACATCTACCTTGGCCGGATCAACCTCCATGCCCCTGTTTGAGATGATGTGGCCAAGCACCGTCCCTTGAGTCACCATGAAGTGACTCTTCTCCCAAGATAACACCAAGTGAACCTCTATACATCGCTGAAGGACTCGGTCTAGGCAGTCAAGACAGGAGTTGAATCCGTCACTGTAAATCGAGAAATCATCCATGAAGACCTCCAAGCACTCCCCTACCATGTCCGAAAAGATCGATAGCATGCATCTCTGAAAGGTCGCAGAGGCATTGCATATCCCAAATGGCATGCGTCGGAAGGCGTATGTGACGAAGGGACAGGTAGAGGTAGTCTTGTCCTGGTCCTCGGGAGCGATGGACACCTGGTTGTAGCCCGAGTACCCATCCAGAAAACAATAGTGGCTCTTCCCTGCCAGTCTCTCAATGATCTGATCTATAAAGGGCAGGGGGAAATGATCCTTCTTGGTGGCCTGGTTGAGTCTCCTGTAATCAACGCAGACCCGCCAAGAAGTGGGTACCCGTGTAGCAATCTCCTCTCCGGACTCGCTGACCACTGTAGTGATGCCCGTCTTCTTGGGCACCACATGCAAAGGGTTGACCCACTTGGAGTCGGAGATGGGGTAGATAAAATCGGCGCTCCACCATTTCGAAATCTCCTTCATGACAACCTCTCTCAGATTCGGGTTCAGCCGCCGCTGGAATCTCACACGACGGCTTCGCCTCATCCTCGAGATAGATATGGTGGGAGCACAGGGCCGGACTTATCCCCCGGAGATCTGCTATGCTCCATCCTATCACCTTGCGGTTCTTTTCAAGAACCCCCATCAAACGGGATTCCTGCTCTCCAGTCAAATCGGCGGAGATAATGACTGGGTACATCTCATGCTCACCTGCAAGGAACCTATACTTCAGCGACGCAGGAAGTGTCTTCAGCTCTGGACAACTGGGTGCTGGTGGATCTGGCCTCAAAAAACTCTGCGTGAAGGCTGCCTAATCCTCATGGGAGAACTGAAACTCTCTGTCACTCTCTGAATATGGAGAAGGCTGCCCTGATAGACTGTCTCTGCTCTGCTCGGCATCTACCTCCTCCCTAGATGCAGGCTCAGTGGAAGTCAGATCTGGTATATAATCATCAAACTCTGCCCAATCAAAACCTGACTCCGAGGGATCTGTATCATCCAAGGTGGCCTCAGTACCTCCATCATCACAAAAATCAGTCTCGCGGTCGCGAACCGGCTCTGCTACCTCAAACGTATCCTGGACCAGGAATGTGCTCTCCAAGCTCTCCTCTGCTGGCATCTCTGCATCAGCGGACTCTGAAGGTGAGAGGATAGCCTGTGCATCTGGATCTGCCCATACTGCCTCATCATCTGTAATCACAAAGTCGCAGTCCTGGTGGAAGTCTAGCCCGGCATCTGTTATCTGCTCTGTATCTGAAGTAGTCTCTGAGCATGCTCTATCTCTGGCTCTGCTGTCCTCGACCGTCTCTATTTGTACACTTTCGCCCTCGACGCGAAAGTATACCTTCCCGCTATCATGGTCGGTCACTGCCTTGGCTGTGGCCAAGAACGGGCGACCGAGAATGATGGGGGTATCGATCACTGAATCAGGGATCTCCATGTCCAACACTACGAAGTCCACGGGGAACTGCAGGCCCTGAATCATGACGACAACGTCTCTAAGCAACCCCTTCGGCCTCTTGACAGATCGATCAGCAAATTGAAGGATTGTCCTGCTCTGTCTAAGAGTGCCCAACTCGAAGCGGTCGAGAAGGGCTGCCGGAAGTAGGTTGATCGACGATCTGCTGTCTAATAGAGTACGGTCGAACCTTTGCTCACTGATATGGCATCTGACATATGGGGCTCCTGAATCTGGCCTCTTGGCCGGTAGACGGTTCTGGATCGCGAAACAAGTATCTCTCGTCAGCACATGAATCTCTGAATGGTGGTTCCTCCTCTTCCTCCTAGCTGTAGTCCTGTCTCTCAGTGAACGCTGGAGTAGAGGGATGTGCTGCAAAGCCTCCTGAAGAGTCAATTGAATGTGGAAACGATCTATCATCTGCTGGCTGAACTCTTCCTGCTGCCTCTTTTTTGGATTTTTGATTTTATTCCCCTTTCCCATATGAAGAGCTCTAGGAAATGGGATCACAGGGTCCTTCTCAGATGAAGGACTAGGAAATGGTCTAGACAGCTCGACGGCTGGATCCACACATACATCATGCACCACAGTGGGACCAAAAGAAAGCAAACCCTTTACTTTATTGCCAGAAATGTCTCAAGATACATCAGCAAAAGGAAAAACAACAGGAATCTCAGAAGAACTGGTGGCATCAGCACCATCATCGGCTGGTAGACGGGCGACCTCAGTACCGCGCTCTAGCTCGGCAACATGGGCGGCCTCAGTACCACCTCCTCCAACTGGTGAAACGACGGCCTCAGTATCGCCGGTGGGATCAGCATCCGTGGTGGCATCAGTACCACCGTCATCATCTCTACCGGCCTCAATACCGCTCTTCTCCTCGCCTGGTGCTCTGGATGTATCCTCAGGGTGTCGCTCAGACGAGGCACCGCCTGCTGGCATCCTACCGCTCCTAAGTGTGACAAAATCAATATCAAAAAGATATGCAGACATATCACCAAAAGTATCACTCGGAGTGGCATACTCAGTACAAACTACCTGCTCAGATTTCCTCTTCAGGTTGTTGGGATTCGGCTCGATCTGGGCAGGGATGGCGGCCTTCCCTCTCACGATGTCCCGCATCTCCTGGCGGAACTCATCCATCTCCCGTCGAAAAGTAGCCTGCTGATCTGTGAGAAGGCGGGCTATGTCATCCAAGGCGGGGCTCTCATAGGATGGCCCATGAGAACCCGACGGGTAGCCTCTCTGGTAATGAGGTTGCTGGTGCTGTGGCTGAGAGGGGTAAGAATGTGGCTGATGCTGCGGCTGATGAGGCTGATCACACCTCCAAGACTGTCCCTGCTGATAGGGACGAGGACCATACTGCGGTGACTGTTGTGGCTGTGATTGGGTATATGCTGGGGCTGTTGTTGCTGGTGATCCCTCTGATGGCTGTACTGGCTACCCTGTCCTGACGGCTGCTGCTGGGGCTGGGCACCTCCGGCCGACCAACGGAATCCAGGATGGTCTCGTCGGATACCGGGCTGGGGGTGGTCGTTCCAAATCTCGTTGACATCCATCAACGGCTCTGACTCGTACTGGGGTGGCGGGAGCACTGTCAGAGGCTGATCCGGCTGGTATACCACCATCTGCATGTTTGGAGATGGCGGTGACTGGTAGGTGGGCTGCGGCTGCTGGTACGGCTCCGCCTGTACAAGGTGAACCTGTCTAGGCTGCTGGTGGGAGCTGGAGCGCTGGGACGAGCTGCCGGAGCTACTCGGATCGCCTCGTGCCTGAAGACGGGGCTGGGAAGCTGTCTGTGCCTCCTGGAGACACATGAGCTGCGTCTTCAGGTCACTCAGAGTCTGTGCCATCTGCTCCATCTGCGTGATGCCCTGGTACTGCTTCTTTTCTATGATCTCCCGATCCAGCTTCTCGCTGATGATCCCCATGTCTGCGGCTGAACTCTCTGCCTGTGCTGCTGCCGCTGATGAACTGGATGGACCGGCGTCGACCCGTGCTATCCTCTGGTACTGCACGGTCTGTGGCTGGGCTCTCCCCTGAGTGTACAATCGGGTCTGGGACATCACCATGTAGTTCTCAGCCATCTCCTCATAGATGGCCCAGACCTGATCGTGGTCCTTGGCGATATAGGACCCGCCACAAGAAGCGTTCACCAAGCCCTGAAGCTCTGGTGTCAGCCCACTGAAAAAACTCTGAACAAGGTTCGGCTTGGAAATGTCATGGTGCGAGCATCTATCGGTCAGCTCTCTGAACCTCTCCCATGCTTCGTGAAACTGCTCGTTGGGGAGCATGGAGAAGTTGCTGATCAGGGCTCTAGCGGCGTTCGTCCGCCCGAGTGGATAGTACTTGTGCAAGTACTCGGTGCGGAGCTGCTCCCAAGTGTAGACGAACTTCCCCAAGTGCTTCAGCCAGGTGGTTGCTCTGTCTGCTAAGGAGAAGGGGAAGGCAATCATCCGTATGGTATCCTGGTCCACCTGACAGTCGTGGACTGTGCTGCAGATCATCAGAAACTCCTGAAGGTGGAGATGGGGCTCCTCTGTGGTGAGCCCGTGGAACCGAGGGAGGAGATGCAAAGTGTTCGGGGGGAACTTGAAGTCACCCACGATAGCTGGTAGAACAACCCAGTTATGCATCAAGGTCGATCTGGGGTTGTGTAACTCCCGCATCGAGCTCGGTGGATCTGTTGCTGCTGATGCGGCTGCGGCGGCTGCAGCGGCGGCTGCCGCGTGGTCGGGTATCCTCGGCCCGTCATCGGGCTCGCGCTGGTCGCGAGCGGCTCTCAACTGCTCCCTCTCTCGCCTCATGTCCAACATGAATGCTCCCTGATCCCTCAACTACTGTTGCACTGTCTCGAGGGAGGCGATCAGGGTGGAGTTGATCGCACCCTGGTTCAGAACGAAATGCTCATGCTGCGGACCTCTGGTGTGATCATCACTACTGCCGGCCATAGTCTCTGCAAAATCAAAACATCCAAACTCAGGTGCCGATAAATCATCTGTTCGTCTCTCCTCTGGCACTGGTATCTCGGTCTCAGAAGAAGGGGGATCGAGGGGAAACAGGGTGGAGTCGTACTCGGGTTCGGAGAGCGGGTCTCGGCTCTCGCGAACTAATCTAGATGAGCGGGTAGACGTGCCCGAAAGCGGTGCAGCCAGAGGCTGCCTAAGAGATCGTCTGCCCATCATCTTGATGAGGCAAGTAGTGCGGATGAGATCTGGTAACAACTATGATCAAAAGCAAACCCCCGATTCACCAACGCAACGCGAGCTGAAGACCGTAAAGGCTCGGTCAATTATCTTATCAATTTTATTTTGGTGATCAGTCAGGATAACAGAGCTATTACATGACATGTTGGGTTACCCGATATTTTCTCAACCGACTGTCCCGTACAGAAAGAGTCGGTAATCAGTCGAGAAGAATATCGGAGGGCTCTACCTAGTGTTCGGGGTCACTCTCGCACAAGCAAACCAGACAATGAGGGTGTTGCTCTCCCCAAGACAAATTTTTAGGTGAAGTGTCTTTTAGGGTCAATAGTGTTAGCAGTCCCAAATTTTATTGTTTTTCTTTTTAGGTATTTTTCAATAAAAGCAAAAACGCCTAACGAATTTTTCGGTTCTCCTGATTATTAAGTCCAAAACGGGGGGAGAAGACAAAAAAGCTGATGCGCGATGAAATCAATGATGCATGCAGAGTAAGAAATGCGTACCTGACTCCAGCAGTCTACATGCAAGATGATCCGCGCAGAATTGAAAGACAGAAAATAAACTACCTAAATGGTGCAGGTGGAAATCCGAATCCCTAAACATCAATTTCTACTCGAAAGAACAATTAGCTAATCACCAGCCTCCGATCCAAAGGGTCCGGTCTCGGTCCACCCCTCCTCCTCCCAACAAATCGGGTTCAGGAGCAACGCTTGGCAGGGCGGGCTGCAATACGTAGGCTCGAAGGAAGCGAGTCAGCTATTTTTATTAATCTTTTATTATAGGTCTAATTACCGAACTATAAGAACATGCAAATGTATTAGGGTGTTTGGATCCTATGAATTACATCACAATCAAACAGAAATTCCTAAGGCTAGGGGCTCGAGAAATCCGCGAGAAACCGGAAAAGACAGTGAAAAATCAAAAGCCGCGAAAAACCGCAAAGAAAGCTAAGGGGTCCCCTGAGCACACCGGTGCTCGACGAAACAGACCCCGAGAGTCTCTCAAGTCCAAGTGAGTCTTGTCCTTGTATTATTACAATAAGTCAAATAGCTGAAAATAAAAGCTAATCTAATTTAAGCTAATCCTCTCCCACTCAGCTACTCCCTCGTACTCTCCTACGGCCGATCACCGCGGTTGCGCCGACTTCTCGAGAGTCACCGCCTCGATCCTCGGGCCCTCGCAAGACAATAGCAAAGTGTCACAAACCAGATAAGATAAAGTAAATAAAGCAGGTAAAACAAGTGAAATGAAACAGGGATATATGTGCAAAAATGTAAAATAAAAATAAATAAACAAAAACAAAAATAACAGAAACTAAAATAAAAAGAAAATACAATAAAAGTAAAAGAAAAATAAAAGCCGCGAAAGTGAAAACAAAAATAAAATGAAAAATAAAGACTACTAAGCCGTGCTCCCGGGCAACGGCGCCATTCTGATGAGCCGCCTGAACAACTAAGGTAAAGGTAAAACTAAGGTCGTTGCGACCTCAGTCGCCCGGGACTCAGAGCTCAATCAAGAAAAATTCAGACCACCAAACAAAGGCAATAATCGATGAAAACTCAAGGTAGCGGTCTCGCTAACGGATTAACCTGGTATAGCACCCAGGGTCGACCTCGGAGAGCACGTGATGGCCTCGCGGCCTAAGAAGTAGTCAGAAATAAAAACAAATAAAAGAAAATTATTTTTTGGTGGTTTTTAATATTTTTATATTTTTTGGGATTTTTAAATTATAAAGAAAATAATAAAATCAAGAAAACAAGTAACTTGGACAGTTATTTAAACACTCAAAATTAATCCAAAAATTCAAACAAAAATATTTTTATGTTTTTTATAATTTTTTATGTTTTTGGTGAATTTTTGGTATTTTTCTAATTTTTATAGAATTTTATAAAAATAAAACAAGACTGAAAACAACTGTTGTTGTCCAGTCAGGCTTGGAGGGCCAAAATAAAATCAAAGATGGCCCCAACTAAGCCTGAAGGTATTTTTCCTATAAACTAGAGACAAAAAGGAAAATTCAGAAGTTGAGTTTATCAATTTTCGATTTTCCTATTATTTACTAGTTTTTTTATGGGTTTTTAGGGGTTTTTCAATTTTTATAAATTTTATAAATCAAAAAATGACCAAACTTGGTCAGAAAAACAAGCACACTACAATAAACAAAATCTATTTTTTTTTAGAATTTTCGAAGATGTTTTAATTTTTTGGGAATTTTAAGTCTAGACAGTAAGAAAAATTGATGTTTTTGAATTTTTAAAAATAACAAAATGGCTCCAGAAATTTCCCAAAATTCAGTGAAAATTCTACACTGTGGCAGGAGCCACGTGTCAAATTTTCACTTAATTTGGATATGATTTGATATTTTATTTAAAGCAACCAAGAGCCCACAATGCATAGGGACCTAGTTTCAATAAAAAAATCTTTGGAGGGCCTAAAAGTAATAAGCCAGGAAACCCAGGGGGGTCCAATGCAAAATTCACAGATCCGCACGCACGATGCACGTGTCTGGGGCACTCAGGGACCTTTTTGTAAATAAAATAGTTCCGAGGGCTTTTTAGCAACAGGTGTTAAAAGCCCAGGGTACTATCTGCAATTAACCCAAGATATTCGGCACATGTGGAAATAAAACATTCACAGGGGTATATGTGCAAATACTAAAAAGATAATTTCATTTCATAACAACCAACAAGTACAGGCCCTTACACGCAATTTACCACAAAATACACTTGACGAAGCACGTGTCCACCACACACAGGGGTATAAAAGCAAATAAGATAAACTACCAGGTCCACTATGCATATTTTCTAAACTAAAATAAACTATGAAAAATATTTACAGGACTAAATGCTAAAACAAACTAGAAGAGGGGCCTAAGTGAAATTACCCCTTATTGTATTCCGAGGGCCAGATGGACGACACGTGGAAGATCGTGCGGTCTGGAGCAGGGTGCGCCTCAACGAAGGAGCCCTCGACTCTGATCCAACGGCTGGGGTAGCGCCACGTATATGATCAACGGTCGAGCGACGCTGGATCTAATCCTCGCTGGATGGAGGGCTGAGAGGAGGACACGTGTCGATCTGACGGTGGCTGTTGGGCCTCCTCTTAGCCCTGATCGGATGGTCCACAGGTAATCTGGACCTCCAGGGTAGAACGGACGGCAGAGGAGGGTCCTGGAGGAACTCCTCGCCGGCGAACTTTGCCGGAGGACTGTGAGCGCTCAGGACCTCTACGGGGGCTGCTGGGGCTCGGAACAAACTCGTCGGAGCTTCCCGCGTCTGGAGAACCCCTCCGATGACGCAACGGAGCTCCGGAGAGCCCAGGCGACACCGGCGGAGCCCAAGCTCCTGTGCTGAAGATGGAGGACCTCAGATGGTCCTCCTCTGACCTGCAAAAGGGCACGAAGAGCAAGCTGGATCGAGGGCAAAGTGCCTCGACCCGGTTAGGTGCGAAGTGGGTGGATGGCGGGTCGATATGGGCGAGCTCCAGTGAAGCGACGGCGAGGGAGCTCGAACCCCAGTTCCTGTGCGAACTGGGTTGGATTAAGGGGGGTAGAAGGTGCGTGAGAGAAGGGCGAAGGTGATGGTGTCGTCCGATGATCGAAATGGGGACTGAGGTGGTCGGAATCGACGGTCGACGGTGGAGGCGCGATTTGGGGGTAAACAGAAATTAGCGAAAAATAGGAAGATATATGGCTACCTGATGGTCGATGTCGACTGTGCTTGAGCTCCTGGTCCTAGCCTCGAGGGTCGTCGATGCCCGAGGCTCGAGCACCACGCTGTGGCGGCGCATAGCAGCGCTAGGTCGCCGAATCGATGGTCCGGTCACTCCTTCCTCACTGCAACACCGCCAATCGCGAGTTGTCACTCAGACGAGAGCAATGGAGGTCCTGGGGTGGAATGAGCTGAGACAAAGATGCCAGAATCGTGCAGCGGAGCTGGGCATTTAAGTGGCTAGGGGTCCGAGAAGATGGGAGTCGGGTGACTCGATCGGCGCGCGGATCCCCCAAAACCCCGCTCGGGCGTGGATCAGGGAGGAACATAGATGGATTATGACCCAAGATTTACGGATTTGGAGCTCGGATCAAGTGGCTATAATTTGGAGAAATCGGGTCAGGGCACTGGATCCGCGGGTCTGTGGTCCAGGGGGGGGGAGTTGACCGGGGGGTCAACATCCCCCGTGGACCAATCAGAAGCGGTCACGTGTAAACGATTTGGAAATTCAATTTAAAATAATAAATGGCCGAATTAATAAAAACACAAAACATGAAAAGTGATTCTTTTATTTTAAACTAATTTTTTGTGATTTTTAATTATTTGTAGAAATAAAAATAAGGCATATACAATATAGTGCTATGTATAGGTAAATATACAATATTGAATTTTAAATTTTTGATTTTTAATTAATTATTTTTGTGCATTTTTAATCCAATTTTATATTTTATTTATTTACAAGATAAAATTTGGAATATTTTGGTGTTTTTATTTTATTTTTATTATTTATTTACAAGGGTTAAATAAATAGTTATATACAATTATATACAAGGTCTATATACAATGTTTATTTTGATTTTCATTTTTGTTCTTTTTATTTACTTTTTGTTTGTATGGTTTTTATTTTATTTATTTACATCATGAATTAAAAAATATATACAATTTTTATTATATTTTAATTTATTTATAGGGGTAAATAAATATATAAGTGGGTCTATGTACATGATGAATATATACATGGTGGAAGCATTTTTATTTTCTTTTTAATTTTCTCATTTTTATTTTGATTTTGTATTTACAAATATATACAAATATTTACAAATAAATACAACCCATTTTTATTTTTGTTTTTTAGAGGAAAATATTTTTATTCTATTTACAGGTATATTTACACACATGAGCTTCCTTATCTCTCTCTACTTTGGCTTTTATGCGGTCAGGCCCATGCTGAGCCCTACCTTGGGATTAGGTCGCTTAATATTTATTCTAAATATCTCCCTCTTTTTCTTTTATTTCTTTATTCTTTTATTTTTGCACAAAAACATGCTAATTATTTATTTTTACACAATGCATGTAATTTGCTAATTATTAATATTTACAGATATCTACATGTATTTGCAAAAGGTTTTTGTAGCTAAAATACAAGAATAAAGAGTGATGAATGGGTATTCATCACCCATACGTCAAAAACCTCACAGAAGTGAATGGGCTGCATCAGCATCATATCACGCTGTCCACAAGTGCCCATCCTCTGACAATCAGTACACCTCTTACGAACTCATCAGAATCCTTGAAGAGGGTAGGCCACCATAGGCCGGATTGGAGCACTTTTTGTGCCGTTCTCCTCCCAGAGTGATGTCTCCCTGCCTCTAGCTTGTGGCAGTAAGTGAGGACGCTATGGTGCTCCTCCTGAGGAATGCACCGACGCCAGATGCTATCCCCTCCTTCATGATAAAGGACGGGATCCTCCCAATGGTAGAACATGGCCTTCGCGAGGAAGGTCTCAAGTCGCTGCCTGGGCCAACCTTGTGGAACTTTCTTGGCAACAAGATAGTTCACAATGTCGGCGTACCACGTGAGAGAGGCGATAGCAAGGATCGCCTCATCTGTGAAGGTCTCAGATATAGGGTCACTCAGAATCCTCAAGATGCTCTAATCGGGAGAGATGATCCGCCACCACATTCTTGACTCCAGGCTTATCCTTAATCTCAATATCAAACTCCTGGAGTAGAAGGATCCATTTGTTCAATCTAGTTTTGGCATCCTTCTTGGACATAAGGTACCTGATGGCGGTGTGATATGTGAAAATGGTCACCTTAGATCCAATGATGTATGATCTGAACTTATCTAGGGCAACAACTACGGCTAGCATCTCCTTCTCAATGACGGCTTAGTTCCGCTGAGCGGCATCCAAAGTACGACTAGCGTAGTGTATGGCAAATGGATCTCCATCCCTCCTCTTTCCCAGCACAGCCCCTATGGCAAAATCGGAGGCATCTGTCATGATCATGAATGGGAGAGACCAATCAAGCGACTGGAGGACAGGAGCCTCAACAACTAGACTCTTGAGAGTCTCAAATGATGCTAGACACTTATCATCCACAATGAACTCGGTGTCTTTCATCAGCAAATCAGTCAACGGTTGGGCAATCCTACTGAAATCATGAATGAAGCGCCGGTAGAAACTGACGTGCCCAGAAAAGACCATAACTGTCGCAAGTTGGACAGTGGGCTTATGATATCCACCTTGACCGGATCAACCTCCATGTCCCTGTTGGAGATGATATGGCCAAGCACCGTCCCTTGAGTCACCACGAAGTGACTCTTCTCCCAAGAAAGCACAAGATGGACCTCAATGCATCACTGAAGGACGCGGTTTAGGCAGTCACGACAAGCATCAAACCCATCACCATAGACCGAAAAGTTGTCCATGAAGACCTCCAAGCACTCACCCACCATGTCCGAAAAGATGGACAACATGCACCTTTGGAATGTCGCAGGAGCGTTACATAGACCAAAGGGCATCCGTCTGAACGTATATGTCCCAAAGGGACAGGTGAATGTAGTCTTGTCTTGGTCTTCGGGAGCAATGGCCACCTGATTGTATCCGTAGTACCCATCCAAAAAGCAGTAATGACTCTTCCCTGCTAACCTCTCTACTATCTGGTCAATTAAAGGCAGTGGGAAATGATCCTTCTTGGTGGCCTAGTTCAATCGTCTGTAGTCCACACAAACCCTCCAATAAGTGGGTACCCGGGTAGCGATCTCCTCTCCAGACTCACTAACTACTGTAGTGATGCTTGTCTTCTTAGGAACCACATGTAACAGACTAACCCACTTGGAGTCGGAGATGGGATAGATAAAATCGGCGCTCCACCATTTCGAGATCTCCTTCATGACAACCTCTCGAAGGTTCGGGTTCAGCCGCCGCTGGAACTCACACGACGGCTTCGCGTACTCTTCGAGATAGATATGGTGGGAGCATAGGGCCGGATTATCCCCTGGAGATCGGCTACGCTCCATCCTATCACCTTGCAGTTCTTTTCAAGAACCCCCATCAGATAGGATTCTTGCTCTCCAGTCAAATCTACTGAGATAATGACTGGGTGCATCTCATGCTCGCCCGCAAGGAACCTATACTTGAGTGATGACGGCAAGGGCTTCATATATGGACAACTGGGTGCTGGAGGATCTGGCCTCTGAAATGTTTGAGTGAATGCGACCAAATCTGCATGGGAGAATGAAAACTCTCGCTGAAAATCAGAATCTAGTGAAGACTACTCTGCTGGTGTGTCTCTTCTCTGAACGGAATCATCCTCCACCCTAGTTGCTAGCTCTGTGGACGTCAGATCTGAAATCATATCATCGAACTCGGCCCAATCAATATCTGACTCCGAGGGATCTGAATCTATATCACAAAAATCAACAGCCTCGCTATCGGGAATGTGATCTGCTGCTTCATATGTGTCCTCTTCCAGGAATGTGCTCTCCAAGCTCTCCTCTACTGGAATATGCTCATCAGCAAGATCTGAAGGTGAGAGGATGGCTCGTGAAACGGGGTTTGACCAAGCTGCTTCATCATCTATGATCACAAAATCACACTCCTGGTGGTCATCTCGCTCTGCCTCTGTTACCTGCTCTGAATCTATAGGCGGGTCCGAGCAAGCTGAATCTCTGGCTCTAGTCTCCTCAATCATCTCTATTTGTATACTCTCGCCCTCGACGCGAAAGTACACCTTCCAGCTATCATGATCAGACACTGCCTTGGCTGTGGCCAAGAACGATCGTCCTAAAATGATGGGGGTATCTATCAAAGACTCAGGGATCTCCATGTCCAACACAACGAAGTCCATGGGGAATTTCAGGCCCTGAATCATGACGACAACATCCTTCAGCAACCCCTTCGGCCTATTGACAGATCAATCAGCAAATTAAAGGACCGTCCTGCTATGTCGGAGAGGGCCACACTCGAATCGGTCGAATAAGGCTGCTGGAAGCAGGTTGATGGAGGAACCTCTATCTAATAGAGTCCGATCGAACCTCTGCTCATGAATATGGCATCTGACATAGGGAGCTCCTGCATCTGGCCTCTTGGCTGGCAGACGGTTCTGGATGGTGAAGCAAGTGGCACGAGTGAGCACATGGATCTCTAACCGATGGTTCCTCATCTTCCTGCGAATGGTAGTCCTATCTCTGAGGTTCCTCTGGAAGAGGGGGATGTGCTCCAAGGCCTCCTGTAGAGTCAGCTGTATATGAAATATGTCCATCATCTGCTGGCTGAACTCTAACTGATGAGATTTTTTGGATCTTTTTTGGTCCCCTTAGCCAAGCGGAGTGCTTAGGGAAAGGGGACGACAGGATCCTTCTCAGATGAAGGGATAGGATCGGGTCTATGCTGCTGTGGCAAAGTAGAATCCATACATAAATGATCAAGTAACACAGATGGACTCGTAAATGACAAACCCTTTCTTTTATTCACATAATTGTCCTGAGATACATCAATAGAAGGAAATGCAAGAGGAATGAAATTGGTGGCCTCAGTACCACCTGCGACATCTAGACTTGTGGCATCAGTACCGCGCTCTGGCTCAGCAACTCTGGTGGCATCATCACCACCTCCTGTATCTGGTGAAATGATGGCCTCAGTACCGTCAACTAGATCAACGTCCTTGGTGGCGTCAGTACAACCATCATCATCACGAGCGGCATCAGCACCACTCTCCTCCTCGTCTGGCGCTCCTGAAGCTGCATGGGGTCGTCGCTCAAACTAGGCGCTGCCAGCTGGCATCCTACCGCTCCTAAGTCAGCATCAAAAGTGTATGCAGTAATATCACCAAGTGAATCACTAGGAGTGGTAACCTCTGTAAACTCTACCTGCTCAGACTTCCTCTTGAGGCTGTTCGGGTTCAGCTCAATCTGGGCAGGGATGGCGGCCTTTCCTTTGATGATCTCTCTCATCTCCTAACGGAACTCATCCATCTCCCATCGGAAGGTAGCTTGCTGGTCGGAGATGAGGCGGGCTAAATCATCTAAGGCAGGGTTCTCATAGGCTGGCCCATGAGAACCTGACGGTTGGCCTCTCAGGAAGTGAGGTTGCTGCTGCTGGGAGTGAGAGGGATACTGGGGCTCAGAGTGATACTGCTGAGGTCATTGTTGCTGCCTCCAAAACTGTCCCTGCTGATAGGGACGAGGACCATGTTGCTGGTAAGACTGTTGTGGATGTGGCTGTTGTTGCTAGTGTGGGAATTGGGGCTGCTGGTGCTGCTCTCGCTGCTGGCCGTACTGCCACCCTAAACTGGAGGCTGCTGCTGGGATCTGGTACCTTCGGTCGACCAACAAAATCCGGGATGGTCTCGTCGGATCTCAGGCTGAGGTTGGTCATACCATATCTCGTTGACATCCATCAATGGCACATGCTCGTAGGTGGGTGGGGGGAGTATTGCCAGGGGCTGGTCTGGCTGATAAACCACCATCTGACTGTCTGATGAATCCTCATTCGTCACTCTATTCTTTTATTTTAGCTAAAAATCTTTGCAAAACACTATGTAGATACTTGTAAATACAATAAGTTATCAAATATGCATGCTTGTGTAATTATCAATAATTAGCATTTTATATGCAAAAATAAAAGAATAAAGAAGAAAGAAAAAGAAGGAAATATTTAGAATAAATATTGAGTGACCTGAACCCAAGAGAGGATCCAATATGGGCCTGATCGTAAAATAAAATAAGTAGAGAGAGATAGGGCCATTCATCCATGTATATATTCCTTCTTATGTATATATTTTATTTTTCATAAAAACAAAAATAAAAATGTGTTTCTAATACTTTGTAAATATTTCTAAAAATAAAATAAAAATCAGAAAAATAAAAATAAAATAAAATCAAAATAATTTCTCTCTCCCACCCTTGTATATACCATGTACATATGTACTTATATCTATTTATTTTACATTTGTAAATAAAAAATAAAAATAAAATAAAAAATATTTTATACCATAAATTTTATGATATAAATAAATAAAATATAAAATTAGGGTATTTATACAAAAATAAGAAATTAAAAATACAAGTATAAAATACATAGGTATTTTATACTTGTATATTAACTAATATAATGTATATAACATAATTTATTTTTCAAAAAAATAAATAAAAATCACTAAAAATAGTTTGAAAATAAATAAGCATTTTTTATTTTGTAAATATTTAGAAATAAAATCATTTTCGATTTTTAAATGATTTTTCAAATCTTTTTGACCCTGGATTTTTGTGATTGGTCCACGGGGGATCGTTGACCCCCGGTTAACTCCCCATCCCGGGTCCCCTCTTCGCGGATCTCGCTCACCGACCCGAGTTCTCTAAATTCTTTGGAGCAGATCTGACCCTCTTTCACCTCGATTTCTCTACCCGCCTATTCTCCGTGGATCGGATACCCTCACGGATCCTAGGAGAGATCGGATCAGCCTTGGTTCGCGCGCCCATGCCCGCTCAACCTCATCACCTAGGAAGCATATAAAAGTCATCATTTCATCCCCCATCTCCTCAGCTCGCGCCGCAAGCCCTAAATCCACCCTGGAGAGACTCCCCTCGGTGACAGCGACCGGAACCGCTCTTTGGTGGCCGGATTAGGTGCCTGTAGCTGGTGCTCGACGAACGTGGCCGAAGCGCAGCCACGTTAGATCCTCCCAGCCTGCCGCATCTCGGTAGAGGCGACGAACCCCTTTGCGTACCCTCCTGGAGCTCAGGATCGACTTTCGATCGTCAGGTAACGCTTTTATCACTCCTAGCTCCATTTATCCCCAAACCGTTCATCGGTCCTCCGCCGGCTCCCCCTAGTGGCCGGAGCTCCATCTACCCTCATCCGCCGCTCAGATCGAACCCCCATGCCATCATCACTCTCCTTCCATCATCTGATCATCTCAATCTTGGCTGTCCGAGCCAAGATTGAGCTAGGCTCCTTCCTCCGCCTTTGCTGGAGCCGTCCTCTGCCATTCCACGCCGCTTCCCTTAGCTTCTTATCCAATAACCCTCGCCGAAGTTACCCTCCGAGCATTAGCTTTCATCTGCATGTCCATAAGCGTCAGATTTCCCCCAGTTCGCATCTTGCCCCCTTCGCCGGAGACGTTCCAGGTCGCACCACCCTTCCTAGATATATGGCCGTTGACGACTCCATCCGCCATCGCCACCAGACGCAGAGGGGTGTCGCGTGTCGAACCCCTCCCTCGGATCGTCCATCAGCAGCTCGGATCACCTCCAGTTCGCCGACGAACTTCGCCAGGGAGGAGTTTGTCCGGAACCCTCCTCCACCGTCGGATTGCACGTTGCCTCCAGATTCCATCACCACCATCCGTGGTCTGCTCCTGTCAGGCCGTGAGATAGCAGATCTGACGGCCATGTATCCCACACGTGTGCCATCTCGTCAGGATCGTCAAATCTACCAGGCGTCAGCATCTCCACCATACATCCGCAGCCACTGCCCGCCTGCCACCTATCACCCATGTGACTAGCACGCTACGGCTGGGTAATTTACGTCATACCCCCTGCAGTTCTTTTATATTCTAGTTTAGTCTTTTAAATAAATTAGCACTCTGTGGACTTTTTACACTTTAACCCTTACTGTTTTCAGTATTTGCATTCTAGTCCTTCCTGTATGGTGGCACGTGCTTCGTCACGTGTATTTTTTGTGCATTCGCATGTATGACCTGGAACTTTATGGATGTTCTGATCTGATATTATAGTTTTCATATTTGCACTTATGCCCCAGTGAATGCTGAATTGCAACATGTGCTTAATATCTTGAGAAATTTATAGTAGGCCCCTCAGACTTTTAAAGCTTGTTAATATTTAGTCCTGGAAGTTAGTTTTTATTGCAGAATGGTCCATGTGTACTGTGTATGTTTGATTGGTTGAATAAAATAGCAATTTATTTTTTAAATTCATTGAATTTTTGGGACATTTTTATTTTGATTTGCTATTTTTTAAATTCAAAAACCCTATTTTTGCTATTTTCTAAATTTAAAAATCAACTAAAAATATTAAAAAGCCCCCAAAAATTCTAAAAAAAATTATTTTGTGCGTGTTTTATTGCATTTTTATTCTGTGCAATTTTTATCTCTTTTGGATATATAAAAAACCTAAAAATTGAAAATACTAAAAAACTCATGAAAATCATTAAAAATTCAGAAAAAATCAAAAAAAAAATATAATTTCTTTTTCTGTAGTTAGGTTTTTATTTATAGTCTTTCACAAAATTGTTTTTAGATTTTTATAGGCTATTTTTCTATTTTTAAATAGCCTTTAGAGTCTGGCTGCACAGTAGCTTTCATTTTTGTTCTTATTTCATTTTTAGAAAATTCCCTAAAAATCATAAAAATCTGAGAAAATTACCAAAACACTTGAAAAATTATAAAATCCAAAAATATTTTTATTTTAATTTTCTGACTTGTTTTGTGTTGTTAAATAATTCCTTATTTAAGACTTTTTCCCTTTCTTTTATATTTTCTTTATAATTAAAAATCAAAAAAATTTAAAAACCCAAAAATCCACCAAAAATATTCTTTTTCTTTATTTTTGATTCTTGACTACTTCGTAGGACTTGTCCAGTCCATGCTCCTTGAGTTCGACCCTGGTAGCTATACCAGGTTAAATAAAATAGCGAGACTGTTATTTGGTTACTTGATTTATTTTATTTGGTGGTCTTGACTTTCTTGTTGAGTCCGACTCGAGAGGTTGAGGTCGCAACGACCCTTGATACCTTCTTACCTTAGTCTCTTGGATTTTCAGCTCATCAGAATGACGCTGTTGTCGGGGAGCACGGCTTAGTAATCGATTTTCTTTTTCGGTTTTCTTTTCGTGGCTTTTTTGCGGCTTTTTGTTTCTTTCGCGGTTTTCGCGGCCTTTTCTTTTTCTTTTATTTTCTTTTTTATTTTCTTTTTATTTTTGTTTTTATTTCCTTTTATATCCTTTGTTTTTATTTTTGCATGTATTTTCGCATTTTATTTTATTTTCATTATTATAATAATTGTGGACTGACGCACCTCTGTTTGACTTTCTTACGAGGCCCGAGGATCGAGGCGGCTTTCTTCGGAAAGCCAGTGCAACCACGACACCCGGAGGCGGCCCTTTTCTGTATAGAGCAGCAGGAGAGCGCGAGCGAGGTGAGCAGAAGTGCTTGGGAGCTAGCTTAGTTTAGCTGTAGCTTTCTTTAGTTAGTGTTCTTTTTCAGAACATTATTATTGTAATAATACATGTACAAATAAGACTCTTAGACTTGTGGTGATTGATCGAGGTATGTTTCGCTGGGCACCGGTGTGCTCGGGGGACCTCTCCGTAGTTTTTTGCCGGTTTTCAGTTTTTACGGCTTTTTATTTTATTTTGTTTCTCAAGGATTTGGCCTTAGCTTAGGAATTTTGTTGCCTTGTGACGTAATTGATTAGGGCCCAACCTTAATTAGACCTCCTATTCCTATAGACCGAATAATTGGACCTAATTAATTAATTAGTTAATAAAAAAGCTAATCTGGTCACTCGAGGGGTCACGTGCCGCTAGAGGATGTATACAGCGTTGGCAGGATCCATTGTGGCGGACACCGATCGGCATCAGAGATCGGACCCCGACCCCTCCCGTTGACTCGTTAGCTCCTGTTCTTCATGTTTAGAAATTCCTGTGAAGGTCGTTTTCCTCATTGCATCATTTAGGCTAGATTTAATTTCTTTCTTTCAATTAAGCGTGGATCATTTTGCATGTAGAGAGCTGGAGGAAAGGTACGCATTCTTACTCAGCATGCATCATTGATTTCATCACGCATCGACTTTTTCGTCTTCTCCCCCCATTTTCTTGTACTTAATAAAATCAGGAGAACCGAAAAACTCGTTAGGCGATTATTTTATTTGCAAAATATCTAAAAAAGTGAAACCATAAAATTGGTATTGTTTAAGCAAACTTGACTTAAAAACCACCTCACAAAAAAATTGTATTGGGAGAGCAATCCCCTCATTGGATGGTTTGATTGGGCGAGAGAGTGACCTGCACACTAGGCTAGAGCCGCATCTGACCCCTTGATAATCTCGGGAATCGATCGGTCTTGTGTTCCACACAAGGCGGGAACACAGTCGAAGTGTCAACCAATCAAATCCTGAAAGTAATCAACAATTAACCCACACTAAAGATCAATAATTAGAAATAAATGTGGAGTTAAAATTTATTTTTAACTCTGCACAAATGGTGTAAAGGGCAAGTATGCAGAGAGTTCGAACACAGGGAGCAAGCAGGGCAGATCAAATACAAGTGTGTGTGTGAATATGTGGTGATATCTACACTAAGCAAGCAAAGAAATTTTTGTGGGTTTTTAAATTTTAAAATTTTTATTTTAATTTAATTTTTAATTTTGTATTTTGATTTTTAATTTGCTGATTTTTATAATTTTATATTTTATATATATTTTTTTCTTTTTTCAATATTGAAAAATAAGGACAATGTAATAAAAGACTAGATAAAGTATTTAAAAAAATGTGAAAAAATAACCAAAAAATTCAGAAATAAAATGTTTTTGATATTTTTAAGATTTTTTACTTTTTTGTGATTTTTGGGGATTTTTCAAGGTGTTTTTGGTATTTTTAAATACTGAAATAAACTAAAATAGAGAACAATGTACTGACTGTGAACAAAGTGGAAATTAAAAATAGACAACAGCCACAAAAGTTTTGCAAACTATTTTTCCAATAAAAATAATGAAATATACAACAAACAGGAACTAAGTTTGTGATTTTTGGAGTTTTCTAGGATTTTATATATTTTTTTGAAGTTTTTGAGTGTTTTTGAATTTTTAGTGTTTTTCTTTTGAGATTTTTAGTGATTTTTGGACTGACACTAGATAAGGTTAAAATACATACTAGGGAATTGTTTTAGAATTTTTCGAGGTCTTTTATTATTTTTTTAGCATTTTCTATGCTAGACAGTAGGCAAAAATCATGTTTATGATTTTTAATAAATAGAAAAATAAAATAAAATCAAAAACTAAAATGTTGGCTCAAAGAACAAGCCTACAGGAACTTAACCCTATTTTTGTGGAATTTTTGGAGGCCAAATGATAATTTAAATAATTAAAACAAGCATTCAAACATTAATCAGGCCTGACAGGGGTATAAGTGCAATTTTTCAAACATCCAGGGGCAAACATCAATATTCCACAAAAGTTTGCACTTAATATTCAATTTTCAGGACCAAACATCAATTGCAAAGCCCGCCTGGGTATCGTAGCAATTTTCCCACCAAGGCGCGTGACTTGCACACGCCTGGCGAGGACCAAAATGTAATATTCCAAAATCCAGGGGCTCACATGCAAAATTTCCAAAAATTTAACGCTTAATATAAAAGTTCTGGGCCTTGAACAAAATACTAAAAAGACCGAGGGCCTCTGTGCAAAAAGCCCGCACCTCACGAGTACAGGTCACGTGAGGTGACGTGGCAGAGGACCTGGATGCAAATAAAACAAATGCGAGGGTCCTTTTGCAAAGTTTACAAAATTTTTAAACTACGAATAAAAGTTACTGGACTAAAATATAAATACAAAATGCGTGAGGGTTTGGATGCAAAATACCCTCGACGCGCGATCCAACGGCGGAGCGGGTGCTGATGACACGTGGAGGCGATCCAACGGCGGTGGGTAGGCTCGATCTAGCAGCGTCACTTATACACGTGGCGACTTCTCCGGGCACGATGACGCTTCGTCGATGAACGGCTTAGATTAGATGGATCTTGGCTGATCTAACGGTTGGTGTACTCGAAGATCCAACGGCTGATGGCAGATCTGGGCTGGGCCGACGATCGGATGGCTGGCGGTTGATGACGAAGAACAGAGAAGAACTCACCTCCTGCGAGCTTCCCCGATCTCCTCCTTCCTCCTCCGGCGCTGTCTCGAGCTACAAAATGGCCCAGCGGGGTCCGCTGGTCCTTCTCCAGATGCTGGTGGCGGCAAAAAGCTCCAGCGAGGCTTGGAGGGGCGGGGCGAGGTCGGTGGAGCACGGAGCTCCAGGTGCCTCGACCGGCCGTCAAAATCCGCTTCCAGGTGCTTTAGAACTGCACGACCTGCACGCAAAAATGTTACAGAGGTCGAGGGAAAAATGCCTCGATCTCCAGTGGCTCTCGAAATGGAGTGAACGGCGAGATGGGCGCTCGCCGGAGTTGCGCTCCGGCGAGGTAATCAATGAAGAGATTCGATGATCAAATCGGCAAGGGCTGAATGGGGAAATGATCCTAAGTCTACCAGGGATGCTATGAGGATAAAAAGAAGCAAAGAAACGACCTCGATGGCCTGGGGCCAGAGGGTGGTTACCTCGACAGCGGAGCTTCGCCGGAGGTGTGGAACTCGCGTCGATCAGGTGCTATCCAGCCGCCTTGAAGCCCGGAGCTCGGAGCTGTCACCTCCAGGCACCGTTAGCTCGATCAAGGGGGGAAGATCGATGGGAATTTGCGGTTCAAAAATCAAATCGAAGTTGAGGGGCTGCTTAAGTATGGTTGACGGTCATGGTGGAAAGAACGAGGTGCGGTGGTGGTTGGCGTGATGCACGTCCCAAGATAAACATTGGGCGTGCAAGGCGGTCTAACGAGGAAGAAGTGTGCAAAAGACCTTGAGTCGAAAAGATGAAAGGTTGATCCTCGAAAAAAGGGTGAAAGAGGGGTCAAAACCTCTCTGACACAGCTACAGGAGAAGGACCAGGGAGTTGACCTGAGGTCAACTCTCCTGGTCCCCTGGTTGGTCCACGTGGACCAACCAGGAAAAACTCCTGGAAAAAGATTTAAAAATTTATTTTAAAATAGTAAATGGTGTTATTTTAATTAGGTGATAAAATAAAAAGTGTTTATAATTTTATCTAGTATTTTATTCCGATTTTTAATTATTTTTATGAGTTATATTTTTACAAGTTCACTTTTTAGCCCTTTATAGGTATAATACCTATGTATTTGAGTATTTAATTTTTATTTAGGTATTCTATTTTTATTACTTTTATTTATTATTTTCTAAAATTATAAAATACTTTTATCTACACAAATATATTTTTATTTTATTTTTCTGATGAATTCTGTACATTAAATAAAATATAAGTACAAAAAGTATAGGTATAAATATAGGTATGATACCTGTATGACCTATGTATGTTTATTTTTATTTTGAGTTTTCTGTAGGTTTTTCTTCCAATTTTAATGTACATAATTATTATAAGTAATATTTACAACATTATAAAAATATAAAAATGAATAAAAATTGAATAAAGAATAAAGTGAATATTTTATTCTGCATACCTATACAATGAGGGTCCAAAACTCAACTTTCAAACCGTAGCTCCGCCAAATGCGAAACCACCGCCATTAAATAGCTTATTTTCTTCTATATACAATTAAAGGTGAGTATGCTGCATTTGGAGCTGTCAGTTGTGAGATACGGGTCTGGGAATTGGGATTCTGGATTCTTGTTCAGACCATAACTTTTTATCTGTACATTCTTTTTTTGTGAAATCAATTTTGTATTTTTCCTTGTAATATTATCCACAACTTTCATGTACAAAGTCTCTTTATTTGATGTATAAAAAGTGGAACCAAAAATAGGTCCCAAAATGAATAAAGAATGAAGAGAAAGTATAGGTATTTTATCTGTGTTTCTGACCTTATCTCCCCCTACTTTACTCCTGGTCGACCTATTCATCAAGATGCCTAGGTCTAGGGGTTTTTGGGTCATAAAATATTTACAATATTTTATTCTTTTTCTTTTCTTTTATTTATTCTATAATTTTGGCTTTAATTACAGTGTTTTATACACTAATATGATGCACATGCATGAATGCTAAGATGCTCTATTTAAGACTTTTTGCAGGCATTTGCTAGGGTTTTTGGTGCCAAAATGATAGAATAAAGATGATGAAATGTGGATTCATCATCCCCCTATACTTTACCTTTGCTAGTCCCTAGCAAACACTTATGCAATAAGTGCTAAAAGAAAAAGAAAGAAAAGAAAACGAAGAATTTGGATTTAATTTGATTATCAAACTTGTCTTCACAAAATCAAAGTTTGGAGCTTAAATCGGACCTTTGAAATTTTAGTGCGGGCGGAACCTTAATGAGAACCGTATTTGAAATCCAACAGTCCCTGAGCATCCCAAAACTCTATCCAAGTCTCCTCAATAGCCAGGTCAGAAATACATCAACTCATACGCAAACTCTTACGACTATGAATCTGACTTGTATAGTGTAAGTGATAGTGGCTCTCCCCAACTAGAATGACAAAGAAACTGACTTCTCCAGTATGACAACCCAATGATTCCCCAATCCAGCAACTCCATCCTCGAGGAGCGGGGTATTCCCTTCTAAGTTCAAGTGGCAACCAGCTCAAGAGGAGGGGGTGAAGAGAAGAATGGACGGTAGCCAGTGTAGCTACAAATCCCGGGATGCAAGACCAGTGTAGTCAAGTCATCCTGCTGCAGGCTCACATGATATGACTTTGGAACTCAAGCTTGCTTATTGACTTTACAACATTTGTACATACTTTGCAGGCTTTTTATTTTTGTACATGCCTGAACATTTTTTTTAATACTATATACAACAGCATTTACATAAGGAGTTTTTCCTCTTGAGCCAGTAGACGATCCCTCTTTTGAAGCTTTATCGCAACCCACAGCCTCCTGTCTTTAGACTTCCTAATCACTGGACGGGTTGGGGTGCACTTCCCTCCCTAAAGGAGGACAAGTGTTTGCACTTGTGTGCGTCTCATACCGACAAATCCAATCCCCTCACCACTCCAACTGCGTTGAGCCATGTGAAAGGTGTAGGTGTCCAAGTTAGGTCATTATCAACAAGAGTCGTGCGTGTGCTCCGAAATACTCTACTTAGGCAGTCAAGAATCCATTGAACCCAGTCTCGTGATCCTCAAAGAATTAAGTCAACTAGACCTGAAGTACCTCAAACCCAGTTCCTATAAGGTTCCTGTTATTAGGTAGATTTTTAGGTCCAATCAAGCTCCAATCTCCGGATTTTACTTAGACTTTTTCAACTATCAAACTCAATCCGAAAAATGCGAATGCCATGCAATGCAATGCAGAAAATATTTTTATGATGCAATTTTCAAAGATTTTGAATTTTTTATGGATTTTTGAAAAGATGATGATGATGCATATGCATTTTTTTGTATTTTTCAAAATGATTTTTCAAATGTTTTTTTGGATTTTAGTTTTGCAAATGTTTTTGGGAGTTTTGAAAAGAAAAAGTTTTGGCTGAAAACTAGGTTAAAAATATGTACACGGGAGTGCTTCTTATATATATAAGAAGTGGATTTTAAGAATTTACAAGCATAAGTGCAATTTTATACATATATACATATAGTGGATTTTGGTGTAATGTATGTATTCCTCAAACTTATTTCACACAAGCTTTTTCACACGATTTTTGAAAACGATAGTCCAAAATAGTTTCTACAAATATTTTACAAACAAGTACACATATTGAAAATCATTTTGCAAAGGTTTTCAAAACAGTATATATAGGTTTTTCAAAACATTTTTGCAACCATTTTCAAATCATTTGCAAATCATTTTCCAAACGTTTTATTTCACACAAAGAAAAGAAATTTTACAAACCACACATTTTTACACAGGTTGAAAACATGTAACAAAATATTTTCAAAATAGTTTTCAATAGATGTTCACAAAGATTTTCAAACTATTTTTCAAACATTTTGCAAAAAACATTTTCACCTGATTTATTAATCAGTAATTACAAAAAGAATTTGAGGAACAAGATATCTTTTTATTAAAGGTTTTTAATGAATTTTAAAGAATAATTAGCCAGATTATTAAGAAAATACGAAAGTACGAGTTATGGCTAAAGTATATACATAGTATATACGACCCCCTATACTTAGCTTGAGCTATGTCCTCATAGATCGGAGAGAAAAGAGAAGACATAACTCGTACTAAGTATAGACAAGTCTAAATAATAAAGGAATACAGAAATGAATCAAAGAATGAACCAATGAGAAGTTGACCATCCCCCCTATACTTAGGATCAAATAATCCTAAGTATAGCAGACTGTACACAACGCAGGGAGGGTCAAGGGTGGGAATGAACAGATCGTACTCAGATTGTCTCCCCCTATACTTAGGGGTAAGATATCCCTAAGTATAGACAAGAAGAGGAGACAATGGAGAGGATCACAGAATGGAACAACTCGAGGTGCACGCCCCCCTATACTTAGGACAAAGTACGTCCTAAGTATGGAAAACTCTCTACAAGGGCGGTACCTTTTTGATAGATAAAGAAAATAGAAAAGGAAAAGAAGCAAAGAAGAAAAAGAAGAAAATAAATCAATAGATGAAAGAGTGATATGAACAGATGGATCTGTACAACGGAAGATAGAAGTGATCACCATGTATGAGATGCAGATGATATGAGTCAAAGGACACATCTCATACCAGAAGAATGGGGGCAACGTCAATGGTCGGCGGATCATGATCTAGATATAGTTTCAAGCGTTGACCATTGACGCGGAAGGTAGAGGAAGATGACGGTTCGGATATGTCGATGCTGCCATTGTCATGTACCTTCCTAACCACATAGGGACCTTTCCACTTGCTCTGTAATTTCCCTGGAAATAATTTCAGCCTGGAATCAAACAACCATACTCTCTGATCTGGCTCAAACTGTTTATGGCTGATATGCGAATCGTGCCATGTCTTCACTTTCTCCTTGTACTGTAGGCTGTTGGAAAAGGTTGTGTCTCTCAGTTCCTCCAGGGCTGCCAATTCGGCTCGTCTCTGGTCTCCTATACTCTCGGGATCTAAAAGCAACTCAGTGACTGCCCAAAAAGATTTGTGCTTGATCTCCACTGGCAAATGGCATGGCTTGCCATAGACGAGACGAAAGGGAGATGTCCCCAATCGATTCTTAAAAGAAGTCCGATAGGCCCACAAGACCGAGTCTAAAAGCTGTGACCAATCCTTTCGGTCTGGGCGGACAACTTTCTGCAAGATTGTTTTTATCTCCCGATTCGATACTTCGGCAAGACCGTTAGTCTGAGGGTGATAAGGAGTGGCAACCCGATGGTCAATGCTGAACTCGTCTGCAAGGGCCATAACCTTGTCATTGATGAAGTGAGACCCCCCATCTGAAATCAAGACTCTCGGTACCCCGAACCGTGAAATGATATTTTTCCTCAAGAATTTGCACACGGTTTTAGCATATGCGGCTCGGGCGGGGATGGCATCAACCCATCGACTGACATAATCAACAGCGAGCAGAATATGCTCGAATCCCTGACTCTTAGGAAATGGGCCCATGAAATCAATTCCCCATGCATCAAAAACCTCACAAAAGTGAATGGGTTGCATGGGCATCATGTCTCTCTGTCCGCAGGTTCCCATTTTCTGACAGTCAGTACATCTCTTCACGAACTCATCAGAATCCTTGAAGAGAGTAGGCCACCATAGGCCGGATTGAAGCACCTTCTGTGCTGTTCTTTTTCCAGAATGATGTCCTCCTGCCTCAAGCTTGTGGCTGTATGTGAGGACGCTATGATGCTCTTCTTGAGGAATGCACCTCCTCCAGATACTGTCCCCTCCTTCATGATAAAGGACGGGATCCTCCCAATGGTAAAACTTCGCCTTCGCCAGGAAGGTCTCAAGTTTCTACCTGGGCTAACCTTGTAGGACCGTCTTGGCAGCAAGATAGTTCACAATGTCGGCATACCACGGGAGCGAGGTGACAGCCAAGATCGCCTCATCTGGAAAAGTCTCAGTGATAGGTGTGTTGGGCTCAGATTCCTCAAGATTCTCCAATCTGGAGAGATGATCCGCCACCACATTCTTAACTCCAGGCTTATCCTTAATCTCAATATCAAATTCCTGGAGTAGAAGGATCCATCTGGTGAGACGTGCTTTGGCATCCTTCTTAGACATTAGGTACTGGATGGCGGTGTGATCAGTGTAAATTGTTACTCTAGATCCGAGAATGTAAGATCGATACTTATCCAGAGCAAAAACTACGGCCAACATCTCTTTCTCAGTCACAGTATAATTCCGCTGAGCAGCATCTAAAGTCTGGCTGGCGTAGTGAATGGAAAACGGTAAACCATCCCTCCTCTGTCCAAGCACAGCTCCAACGGCAAAATCTGAAGCATCCGTCATGATCTCGAATGGAAGAGACCAATCGGGTGGCTGAAGGACAGGAGCTGAAACAACCATCTCTTTGAGAGTCTCAAAAGACGCAAGACACTTATCATTGACAATAAACTCGGTGTCTTTTGTCAGCAAGTCAGTAAGCGGTCGGGCAATCCGACTGAAATCCTGAATGAACCGTCGGTAGAAACCGACATGCCCTAGAAAAGACCGCAACTGACGCAAGTTGGACGGTGGATTGAGTTTTCTGATGATATCCACCTTGGCAGGATCGACCTCCATGCCCCTGTTGGAGACGATGTGACCAAGGACCGTCCCTTGAGTCATCATGAAATGACTCTTCTCCCTGGATAAGACAAGATTGACCTCAATGCATCGCTTAAGCTTACGGTCTAGGCAGTCAAGACAAGCATCGAACCCGTCGCCATAGACCGAGAAGTCATCCATGAAGACCTCTAAACAGTCACCCACCATGTCCGAGAATATGGACAACATGCACCTTTGGAATGTCGCCGGAGCGTTACATAGACCAAAGGGCATACGTCTGAAAGCATAAGTCCCAAACGGACAGGTGAATGTCGTTTTCTCCTGGTCTTCGGGCGCAATGGCCACTTGATTGTATGCAGAGTACCCGTCAAGAAAGCAGTAATGAGTTTCCGGCTAACCGCTCGATAATCTGATCAATGAAGGGTAGCAGGAAGTGATCCTTCTTGGTGGCCTCATTCAATCGTCTATAGTCCACACAGACCCTCCAAGAAGTAGGTACTCTAGTAGCGATCTCCTCTCCAGACTCATTGACAACTGTAGTGATACCCATCTTCTTGGGTACCATATGTAAAGGACTTACCCATTTGGAGTCGGAAATGGGATAGATGAAATCGGCGCTCCACCACTTTGAAATTTCTTTCATGACTACGTCTCGAAGATTCGGGTTCAGCCGTCGTTGGAACTCACGCGACGGCTTAGCGTTATCCTCAAGATAAATGGGGTGGGAGCAAAGATTTGGGCTCAGCCCCTGGAGATCAGCTGTACTCCAACCTATTGCCTTGCGGTTTCTTTCAAGAACCTCCATCAGACGAGATTCTTGTTCTCCAGTCAAATCTACTGAGATAATGACTGGGTGCATTTCTGGCTCACCTGCGAGGAATCTATATGTCATTGACTGCGGCAGAGGTTTCCGTTCTGGAAAACTGGGAGGAGGCAAATCTGGCTTCTGATATGTCTGTGTAAATGCTACCAAGTCTGCATGGGAGAACTCTCGCTCTGAATGAATCTCTGACAAAGGGCAGCCTGCTGAATCATCAATAAACTGCACTGGCTCGCACTCTGTCATGGTTGTTGGCTCAGAAGGAATCAGACAAGGTAAATAATCATCAAAATCATCTCAGTCAATGTCTGAATCCGAGGGATCAGAAGAAGATGAGCAAGAATGAAAATCATCGGCACCACTCGTCCCGACACTGTCAGCCTCAGGTATATCCTCATCCAGGGATGTGCTCTCCCGGCTCTCGACTGCCGTGAGCTTGAGATATAGTGAATCTGTAGGCAAGGCGAGGGTCGGTGCTACAGGATCTGTCCAGTTGGATTCATCATCAGTCATCACGAAATCACACACCTGGTGGATGTCTAGCTCGTCCTCTGTCATCTGCTCGGCTTCGCTGGATTGCTCTGAGCATGCCAACTCTCTGGCTCTGGTCTGGTCGATCGTATCTATTTGTATGCTTTCACCCTCTACCCAAAAACATACCGTCCCACTGTCATGATCGGATACCGCCTTGGCAGTGGCCAAGAATGGGCTAAGTATGATGGGGGCATCGGTTACCGATTCAGGGATCTCCATGTCCAATACAACAAAGTCCACGGGGAATTTCAGGCCCTGAATGGTAACGACCACGTCCTTCAACAACCCCTTCAGCCTCTTGATCGACCTATCAGCAAACTGAAGGACTGTCCTGCTCCGAAGAAGAGGGCCAAACTCGAATCATTTGAGTAAGGATGTCGGAAGGAGGTTGATCGAAGACCCGCTGTCTAATAGAGTACGATCGAACCGCTGATCCTGGATCTCGCATCTGACATAGGAGGCTCCTGTATCAGGTCTCTTGGCTGGCAATGTGTTCTGAATGGCGCAGCAAGTGTCATGAGTGAGCATATGGATTTGATCTCTGTGCCTCTTCTTCCTTCGGACAATAGTTGTCTCTTTCAAGTTCTTTTTGAAGAAGGGGATATGCTCAAATGCTTCCCGTAGAGTCAGCTGAATGTGAAATCTGTCAATCATTTGGTTGCCGAACTCTACCTGCTGGTTCTTTTTTGGATTTTCTTTTTTGTTCCCCTTCGCCCGGCGGAGTGGCTTGGGGAAGGGGATGGTAGGGGCCTCCATAGATGGAGGATTAGGAATCGGTCTCTGTGCGTGTGAAGGAGGAGAATCCATACAATAATCATCATTCACCACATATGGATCCGCAATGTGAACAGAAACCTTTCCTTTATTCATATTTTTGTTTTTCTTTTTGTTCCCACAGTTCATAGGTACAAAATGTGGTAACATCACAGCTGGGGTCTCAACAAAAGTAGAGGTGGTGGCCTCAGTACCACCACCAGCACCTGTCTCTGCGGCATCAGCATCGCGCTCTGGTTCAGCATCCAAAATGGTGGCATCAGCACCACCGTCTGCATCTGGTCTCGCGACGGCATCAGCACCGTCGTCCTGGACTCCATCATGGGTGGCATCAGCACCACCATCTTCAGCATCATCATTAGCGGCATCAGCACCGCTACTATGCTCCTCTGGCGCTCCTGATGCTGCATCTGGTTGTCGCTCAAAAGAAGCGTCGCCGGCGGGCATCCTACCGCTCCTAGTAGTAACAAAATCAGCATCATAAAAGGAATAAGACATGTCACTCAAATAGTCACTAGGAGAGGTATCCTCTGTAAACTCTACCTGCTCAGACTTCCTTTTCAGATTGTTCGGATTAGGTTCAATCTGAGCGGGTATGGCGGCCTTGCCTTTTATTATGTCCCTCATCTCCTGCCGGAATTCATCCATTTCTTGCCTGAACGATGCTCACTGTTCGGAGAGCAAGCGGGCAAGATCATCGAGAGCTGGGTTCTCAAAGGTGGGACCCTGAGAACCGGATGGTTGTCCCTGGTGGAAATGGGGCTGCTGCTGCTGGTGTTGCTGGTATGGATAATTCTGGGTCGGCTGGGCATAAGATTGCTGAGGCTGCTGTCGCTGCCTCCACTGTTGTCCCTGATAGGAGGGACAAGGACCATTCTGATACTGTTGGGGTTGGGCGTACTGGGGCTGTTGCTGCTGGTGTGGCTGGTTGTTCTGATGTCCTTGGGCAGGATTCTGCTGCTGGGAGGAGGAGCCACCGTTGCCCCAACGGAATCTGGGGTGATCACGACGAATCCCGGGCTGAGGGTACCGGTCGTACCATATCCCATTGACTTCCATCAATGGTTCCTTCTCGAAGGAGGGTGGAGGAAGAACTGCCAGTGGCTGCTCCGGCTGATACACCACCATCTGCGTGTCCGACGATGGCGGCTGCGTTGGGTAGTACTGTAGCAAGGAACCGGCTCTGCCTGGATATGTGACTTGATGATACGAGGTAGAGGGTTGGTTGGCATTGCTACTGCTTGGATCAGCACGTGATCTGGGAGGCTTTGGGAATGAGTCTGTGCCTCCTGGACGCATAAGATCTGCGTCTTCAGATCACTCATGGTCTTGGCAATTTGGTCCATCTGGGCCATGCCTTGCATTTGCTTCTTCTCGAGGATCTCAAGGCGGTCCAGCTTCTCACTGATTATGCCCATGTCGGCTGCGGCTGATTCAGCTTGGGTTGCGGCGGCTGACACTGTATTGGGACCGGCATCGATGCGGACGATCCTCTAGAATGATCCCGCTCCTTGCGGGGGCTTCTGCTGTGTGTAGACTCGGGCTTGGGCCATCACGGTTGAATTTTCTGCCATGCCCTCGTAGATGGCCCAGACGTCGTCTTCTCCCTTGGAAAAATAAGACCCACCGCAAGAGGCGTTCACTAGCCCCTGCAGCTCCGGTGTCAGCCCACAGAAGAAAGTCTGCACGAGATTGGGCTTAGATATGTCATGATGTGGACACCGGTCAATGAGCTCTCTGAATCGATCCTAGGCTTCATGGAATTGTTCATTTGGGATCATGATAAAATTGTTGATCATGGCTCTAGCTGCATTTGTCCGACCGAGAGGATAGTACTTCTTCAGATATGCGGTTCGGAGATCTGCCCATGTGTCAATGAATCGCCCAAGGTGTTTGAGCCAGTATGCGGCTCTATCAACCAACGAGAATGGGAAGGCGATCTTCTTGATTGTGTCCTCGGTCATCAACCGATCATGGATGGTGCTGCATATCATCTCGAATTCCTGGAGGTGGAGGTGCGGCTCTTCGGTCGGCAACCCATGGAACTTGGGTAGAAGCTGGATAGTGTGGGACCGAAGCTAGAAATCTCCATGAAACTTGGGTAGATTGGGCCGAAACTTCGGACAAGGTCGATGCTCACACAATAGTGAGTCACCAATGGCGACCAAGCCCTACTCGCCTACGTACGATAGTAGCGCCAATACTTCGGAAATCCAGGCGATACACAAGGCAGGCACAAGTTGGGTTTTTGGCTCTAATCCTTACGAAGCGCTCATCTCACTTGGAAGGAGACCTTCCCATGCAACCTGAATACAAGTGAGGGTGTTACTCTCCCCAAGCAATGAATCCAATTACCGATTTTATTTTTGGTCAAGTTTTCTTAGCAGTCCCTTTTTAAATTTTTTTGGTGTTATCGCTTCTTTTGAGTAGATTCAAACAAGCGCCTAACGATTTTTTGTATTTTTCCTTGATCCTACTTTGTCCAAAAACAGAGGGAGAAAAGAGTCAGAAAAGCCGTGCAAGTCGACACCAAGGTGGAAATCTCACCTTTGTGCCTAAATGATGGATGCAAAGTGAGAATACTTACAGCGAATCCCAGCTCTCTCCATGCGGGATGCAAAGCAGAATTTGTAAACCTAAGCTACATGACGATATGCAAAACGGAAATCGTCCTAGAGTAGGCAACTGCTAGCGTGCAGATCCGCAAGCTAACCACTAACCCTCAATCCTAGTGTCCGGTCTAGGCTCACCCCTCCTCTGCTCAACACATTTGAGTTAGGAGAAAGCGCTTGTGTGGAGTGAGCTCGCGGCGCGTGGATCGAAAGCTAATGATCAACTATTTAATTAGTCTAAGTCCAAATACGAACTATAGGAGCATGCAAAGATAATTAGTGTGTTTGGACCTATTCTAATCGAATCAAGCAAGCCTACAACTAAGGGCTCAATCCATAAAAGAAATGAAAAGGAAAACAAATCCGGAAAATGACAAGCGGGAAAACGTGATAAAAACCGCGGTGAGCCCCCGGGTGAACAAACACCCGGAAATTAGGCCCGGTAGTGTCTCAAGAGTCCAAGTGTCCGAGTACCTGTATTATTACAAATTATCAAGCACTCTCTCACAAAAATAAAATGCAAGCTAAACTAATCACTCTCTCACTCCTCCTGCTCTCTCCCGCCGGCTTGGCTAAAGAATAGCCGGCTCCGCTTCCCAAGGATGCTCCGGGTCACATAAGCGATCTGCCTCGCTCTGCGGTCCCTCGCAAGAAGACAAGAGAAGAGTGGTCAGAACAACTCAACAAGATATATCAAAAGTGCAAGAGATAGAAAATAAAGCAATAGTAGACAAACAAACACAAGCAAACAAAATATGAACTACTCGCTGTTGTTCCCCGGCAACGGCGCCATTTGATAATCTCGGGAATCGATCGGTCTTGTGTTCCACACAAGGCGGGAACACAATCGAAGTGTCAACCAATCAAATCCTGAAATTAATCAACAATTAACCCACACTAAAGATCAATAATTAGAAATAAATGTGGAGTTAAAATTTATTTTTAACTCTGCACAAATGGTGTAAAGGGCAAGTATGCAGAGAGTTCGAACACAGGGAGCAAGCAGGGCAGATCAAATACAAGTGTGTGTGTGAATGTGTGGTGATGTCTACACTAAGCAAGCAAAGAAATTTTTGTGGGTTTTTAAATTTTAAATTTTTTATTTTAATTTAATTTTTAATTTTGTATTTTGATTTTAATTTGCTGATTTTTATAATTTTATATTTTATATTTTTTTTCTTTTTTCAATATTGGAAAATAAGGACAATGTAATAAAAGACTAGATAAAGTATTTATAAAAATGTGCAAAAATAACCAAAAAATTCAGAAATAAAATGTTTTTGATATTTTTAAGATTTTTTACTGTTTTTGTGATTTTTGGGGGATTTTTCAAGGTGTTTTTGGTATTTTTAAATACTGAAATAAACTAAAACAGAGAATAGTGTACTGGCTGTGAACAAAATGAAAATTAAAAATAGATTACAGCCACAAAATTTTTGGAAACTATTTTTTAAAGAAAAACATAGAAATATAGAACAAAGAGGAACTGAGTTTGTGATTTTTTGAGTTTTCTAGGATTTTATATATTTTTTTGAAGTTTTTGAGTGTTTTTAAATTTTTAGTGTTTTTCTTTTGAAATTTTTAGTGATTTTTGGACTGACACTAGAATAGGGTAAAATACATGCTAGGGAATTTTTTTAGAATTTTTCGAGGTCTTTTAATATTTTTTTGGCATTTTCTACGCTAGACAATAGGCAAAAAGCATGTTTTTGATTTTTAATAAATACAAAAATAAAATAAAATCAAAAACTAAAATGTTGGCGTCAAAGAACAAGCCTACAGGAACTTAACCTATTTTGTGGAATTTTTGGAGGCCAAATGATAATTCAAATAATTAAAACAAGCATCCAAACATTAATCAGGCCTAACAGGGGTATAAGTGCAATTTTCAAACATCCAGGGGCTAACATGCAATATTCCACAAAAGTTTACACTTAATATTTAATTTTCAGGACCAAACATTAATTGAAAAGCCCGCCTGGGTATCGTAGCAATTTTCCCACCAAGGCGCGTGACTTGCACGCGCCTAGCGAGGACCAAAATGTAATATTCCAAAATCCAGGGGCTCACATGCAAAATTTCCAAAAATTTAGCGCTTAATATAAAAGTTATGGGACTTGAATAAAATACTAAAAAGACCGAGGGCCTCTGTGCAAAAGCCCGCACCTCATGTGTACTGGTCACGTGAGGTGACGTGGCGGAGGATTTGGATGCAAATAAAACAAACGCGAGGGTCCTTTTGCAAAGTTTACAAAATTTTTAAACTACAAATAAAAGTTACTGGACTAAAATATAAATACAAAATGCGCAAGGGTTTGGATGCAAAATACCCTCGACGCGCGATCCAACGGCAGAGCGGGTGCTGATGACACGTGGAGGCGATCCAACGGCTGGTGGGTAGGCTCGATCCAGCGGCGTGGGACGCTTCACTTATACACGTGGCGACTTCTCCGGGCACAATGACGCTTCGCCGATGAACGGCTTAGATTAGATGGATCTTGGCTGATCTAACGGTTGGTGTACTCGAAGATCCAACGGCTGATGGCGGATCTGGGCTGGGCTGATGATCGGATGGCTGGCAGCTGATGACGAAGAACAGGGAAGAACTCGCCGCCTGCGAGCTTCCCCGATCTCCTCCTTCCTCCTCCGGCGCTGTCTCGAGCTACAAAATGGCCCAGCGGGGTCCGCTGGTCCTTCTCCAGATGCTGGTGGCGGCAAAAAGCTTCGGCGACGCTCGGAGGGGCGGGGCGAGGTCGGCGGAGCACAGAGCTCCAGGTGCCTCGACTGGCCGTCAAAATCCGCTTCCAGGTGCTTTAGAACTGCACGACCTGTACGCAAAAATGTTACAGAGGTCCAGGGCAAAATGCCTCGACCTTCAGTGGCTCTCGAAATGGAGTGAACGACGAGATGGGCGCTCGCCGGAGTTGCGCTCCGGCGAGGTAATCAATGAAGAGATTCGATGATCAAATCGGCAAGGGCTGAATGGGGAAATGATCCTAAGTCTACCAGGGATGCTATGAGGATAAAAAGAAGCAAAGAAACGGCCTCGATGGCCTAGGGCCAGAGGGTGGTTACCTCGACAGCGGAGCTTCGCCGGAGGTGTGGAACTCGCGTCGATCAGGTGCTATCCAGCCGCCTTGAAGCCCGGAGCTCGGAGCTGTCACCTCCAGGCGCCGTTAGCTCGACCAAGGGGGGAAGATCGATGGGAATTTGCGGTTCAAAAATCAAATCGAAGTTGAGGGGCTGCTTAAGTATGGATGACGGTCATGGTGGAAAGAACGAGGTGCGGTGGTGGTTGGCGTGATGCACGTCCCAAGATAAACATTGGGCGTGCAAGGCGGTCTAACGAGGAAGAAGTGTGCAGAAGACCTTGAGTCAAAAAGATGAAAGGTTGATCCTCGAAAAAAGGGTGAAAGAGGGGTCAAAACCTCTCTGACACAGCTACAGGAGTAGGACCAGGGAGTTGACCCGAGGTCAACTCTCCTGGTCCCCTGGTTGGTCCACGTGGACCAACTAGGAAAAACTCCTGGAAAAACATTTAAAAAATTATTTAAAAATAGTAAATGGTGTTATTTTAATTAGGTGATAAAATAAAAAGTGTTTATAATTTTATCTAGTATTTTATTCCGATTTTTAATTATTTTTATGAGTTATATTTTTACAAGTTCACTTTTTAGCCCTTTATAGGTATAATACCTATGTATTTAAGTATTTAATTTTTATTTAGGTATTTTATTTTTATTACTTTTATTTATTATTTTCTAAAATTATAAAATACTTTTATCTACACAAATATATTTTTAATTTATTTTTCTGATGAATTCTGTACATTAAATAAAATATAAGTACAAAAAGTATAGGTATAAATATAGGTATGATACCTGTATGACCTATGTATGTTTATTTTTATTTTGAGTTTTCTGTAGGTTTTTCTTCCAATTTTAATGTACATAATTATTATAAGTAATATTTACAACATTATAAAAATATAAAAATGAATAAAAATTGGATAAAGAATAAAGTGAATATTTTATTCTGCATACCTATACAATGAGGGTCCAAAACTTAACTTTCAAACCGTAGCTCCGCCAAGTTCGAAACCACCGCCATTAAATAGCTTATTTTCTTCTATATACAATTAAAGGTGAGTATGCTGCATTTGGAGCTGTCAGTTGTGAGATACGGGTCTGGGAAATTGGGATTCTGGATTCTTATTCAGACCATAACTTTTTATCTGTACATTCTTTTTCTGTAAAATCAATTTTGTATTTTTCCTTGTAATATTATCCATAACTTTCAAGTACAAAGTCTCTTTATTTGATGTATAAAAAGTGGAACCAAAAATAGGTCCCAAAATGAATAAAGAATGAAGAGAAAGTATAGGTATTTTATCTGTGTTTCTGACCTTATCTCCCCCTACTTTACTCCTGGTCGACCTATTCATCAAGATGCCTAGGTCTCGAGGTTTCTGGGTCATAAAATATTTACATTATTTTATTCTTTTTCTTTTCTTTTATTTATTCTATAATTTTGTCTTTAATTACAGTGTTTTATACACTAATATGATGCACATGCATGAATGCTAAGATGCTCTATTTAAGACTTTTTGCAGGCATTTGCTAGGGGTTTTGGTGCCAAAATGATAGAATAAAGATGATGAAATGTGGATTCATCACCCCTCTTTAGACTACTGATTTTGAGCTAGTCGTTCTCTAGTGAGGATCGCTCTGGTCTCCAGTAAAGCGGGCCGCGATATCCTTAACAAAGCGAGCCGATCGGGTAGCCGGTAAACGGTTCGTGGCTTGTACTAGCTGGAAAAGATCCAGTTTGGGATCGGGACAGTCTCCTAGGGGCGTTGGATTCCTAATAGCTTGTTAATCGCTCTGATAGACTGTCTTATCACCAAAATAAAAAAAACAAGATAAAAGATTGAACTCTTACAGTCATCAGCTTTGTGTTGTGTTGGTGAATTGGGGGTATTTCTTGCCTGATCATGTTTGCTTTCCAGATCTCATCCGCCTTCTCGCCAAATCGAGATGATGGGTCGGAGGTCCCTTAGGCAGCCTCTGACTGCACTGCTTTCGAGCACTCTAGCCCGCTTATCTAGGTTGGCTCGTGAGATCAAGACCCGCTCTCCGAGCCTGAGTTCGATTCCGCCCTGTTCCCCCTTGACCACCCTTATACCACTAGTCTTGAAATGCCAGAGCCAGATCAGAGAGAGCAGCAGCTAGTTAATTTATCGGCACCTGAGTTTGGGTCTTTTGCCTTTGCAGAGACCATGGCCAGCAGTGAGGAGCGCACCAACGATCCTCGAGCCGAGCAGACATATGTTTTGGACCAGGATGCGATCAACAACACCATGTTAGCCTCCCTGGAGATGATGTAGAGGCAGATTAGAGATCAGGGAGCTTTCATGGTGGACATACGCCGGGAGATGGAGCAGATGAGAGACGATAGAGAGCAGCGCATACCCGGTGGAGGCAATGGATGAGATATTCCTGAGGGAGAGCAGCCAGTCCAGCCAGCAGCAGGAGCGCGCCTGATGAGAGAGTTGCACAACCCTGGTGCAACTCTGACACATAGATGGATCGTGTTGCCGGCCATAGCGGGAGACTTCAAGTTCGCGCCACAGACTATTCAGCTTCTTCCTCATTTTTCACGGGCTTGCCACCGAGGAGCCACATCTTCATCTCCAGGAGTTCGAGATGATCTGCAGCACTGTCCACGATCGCAGCGTGGACGAGGACACCATCAAGATGATGGAATTTCCCTTCTCCCTCATTGATAGAGCAGCCAACCGACCGAAGCATTTAGGGAGATTTGTGACGACATGGGAGCAGCTCCGGAACGAGTACCTCAACAAGTACTATCCACTCGGCCGGACCAATGCAGCGAGGGCCCTAATTAGCAACTTCTCCATGCTCCCTAATGAGCAGTTTCACAAGGCATGGGATCGCTTCAGGGAGCTTACCAACAGATGCCCGCACCATGATATCTCAAAGCCGAACCTTGTGCAGAGCTTTTTCTACAGGCTTACACCAGAGCTGTAGGGGTTGGTGAATGCATCCTGTGGAGGATCGTATTTCTCCAAAGATGAGGACCAGGTATGGGCCATCTACGAGGAGATGGCCGAGAACTACACTGTCATGTCTCAGACCCGCCTCTACACATAGGGGAAGCCCTAGCCACAGGCCGTGTCCTATCAGAGGATAGCACGGGTCGATGTTGGTCCCTCCACTTCATCGGCGACAGCAACACATGCAGAGTCGGCAACCACCGACATGGGCATCATCAACGAGAAGTTGTACCGGATCGAGTTAATAGAGAAGAAGCAGTGCCAGGGCATGTCTCAGATAGATCAGATGGCAAAGACGCTAAGTGACCTAAAGACACAGATCATGTGTCTCCAGGAGGCACAGACGGCTTCTCAGCCCCGTCTTAGGTCACGGGCAGACACCGGCATCAGCAGCAGTGCCCAGCCCTCTGCCCAGTACCGACAGGTTCACCTTGTTCAGGCGGAGCCCTACCAGCCGCATCAGCTGCAGTACGTCCAGTCACCACCATCTCAGGACAGCCATATGGTGGTGTATCAGCCGGACCAGCCCCTGGCAGTACTCCCCCACCCACCTACGAGCAGGAGCCGTTGATGGATTTCAATGGGATATGGTATGACCGACCCGAACCCGGTATCCGACGAGACCATCCTAGATTCCGCTGGTCGGTCAGAGGCACCAATTCCCAACAGCAGCCTCCAGTTCAGGGTGGCCAGTACGGCCAACAGCGAGAGACTCACCAGCAGCCCCAGTTCCCGTCACACCAGCAGCCATCACAGCAGCAGCAGCATGGTTCTCGTCCCTACCAGCAGGGACAGTCTTGGAGGCAGCCTCAGCAGTATCACTCCCAGCAGTATCAACCCCCTTATCTCTCTCACCAACAGCAGCAGCCTCATTACCAGCGAGGCCACCCGTTAGGTTGTCATGTTCCCACCTATGAGAACCCCACCTTGGACGACTTAGCCCGCCTCATCTCCGATCAGCGGGCTACTTTCAGACAGGAGATGGACGAGTTCAGATAGGAGATGAGAGAGATAGTGAAGGGGAAGGCCGCCATTCCTTCCCAGATCGAGTCGAACCCTAACAATCTCAAGAGGAAGTATGAGTAGGTAGAGTTCACAGAGACCACCACTCCTAATGATTCCCTTGGAGATATTACTGCATATATGTTTGATGTTGATTTTGTTACACTTAGGAGCGGTAGGATGCCAGCAGGCGGTGCCTCGTCCGAGCGATGACCTCACGCCACTTCAGGAGCGTCGGACGAGGAGGAGAGCAGTGCTGATGCTGCTCATGATCATTATGATGATGGTGGTGCTGACACCACCAAGGATGTTAATCCAACCAACGGTACTGAGGCCATCGCTTCACCAGATGGAGGAGGTGGTATTGATGCCACCATTGTTGCTGAGCCAGAGCGCGGTACTGATGCCGCGATTCCAGATGCCGAGGGTGGTGCTGAGGCCACCATTTCCAGTTCTTCACTTCCTGTTGTTTTCCCTTCACTTCCTGTGAATAACGGAAAGGGTTTATCATTTTCGGATCCACCGGTGTTGATTGATGATTTGTGTGTGGATTCTACTTTGCCTGAGCAGCCTAGACCCGATCCTAGTCCTTCATCTGAGAAGGACCCAGTCGTCCCCTTTCCCCAAGCACTCCGCTTGGCTAAGGGGCCTACCAAAAAAGATCCAAAAAAGTCCCACCAGCTAGAGTTCAGCCAGCAGATGATGGACCGATTTCACATATAGCTGACTCCACAGGAGGCCTTGGAGCACATCCCTCTCTTATAGAGATCCCTCAGAGACAGGACCACCATTCAGAGGAAGATGCGGAACCATCAGTCAGAGATCCATGTGCTCACTCGTGCCACTTGCTTCACGATTCAGAACCGTCTGCTAGCCAAGAGGCCAGATACAGGAGCCCCTTATGTCTGATGCCACATTCATGAGCAGAGGTTCGATCGTACTCTATTAGACACGGGTCTTCGATCAACCTACTTCCGGCAGTCTTACTCGACCGCATCGAGTTAGGCCCTCTACGAAAGAGCAGGACGGTCCTTCAGTTTACCGATCAATCTGTTAAGAGGCCGAAGGGGTTGCTGAAGGACGTTGTCGTCATGATTCAGGGTCTGAAATTCCCCGTGGACTTCATTGTGTTGGACATGGAGATCCCAGAGTCTGTGACCGATACCCCCATCATTTTAGGACACCCATTCTTGGCCACAGCCAAGGCAGTGTCCGATCATGATAGCGGGAAGGTAACATTCACGTCAAGGGTGAGAGTATACAAATAGAGATGATCGAGGAGACTAGAGCTAGAGATTCCACTTGCTCAGACCAGCCTTCAAATTCAAAGCAGATGACAGAGATAGGGCGAGACATCCACCAGGACTGCGATCTTGTGATTACAGATGACGAGGCAATATGGGCAGATCCAGCAGCACATGCCATCCTCTCACCTTCAGATCACGCTGATGCACAGATGCCAGCAGAGGAGAGCTTGGAGAGCACATTCCTGGTCCAGGATATATCTCAGGCAGCAGAGCCGGTTCCCGATTGTAAGGCAGATGATTTTTGTGATACTAGTTCAGATACCTCGGAGTCAGATATAGATTGGGCAGAGTTTGATGATTTGATTCCTTGTCTGACTTCCACAGAGCCATCAGCTAGGGTGGAGACCGATTCCATGCAGAGCAGAGACACACCAGTCGAGCAGTCTTCACCAGATTCAGATTCTGATTGTCAGCGAGAGTTCTCATTTTCCCATGCAGATTTGGTCGCATTCACTCAGACATTTCAGAGAAGCCAGATCCGCCAGCACCGAGTTGTCCAGAGCTGAAGTCTTTGCCATCATCGTTGAAGTATAGGTTCCTTGCAGGTGAGCATGAGATGTACCCAGTCATTATCTCAACAGATTTGACTGGAGAGCAAGAATCACGTCTGATGGGGGTTCTTGAAAAGAACCGCAAGGCGATTGGATGGAGCATAGCCAATCTCCAGGGGATAAGTCCGGCCTTGTTCTACCACCATATCTATCTCTAAGAGGATGCAAAGCTGTCGCGTGAGTTCCAGTGGCGGCTGAACCCGAACGTTCGAGATGTTGTCATGAAGGAGATCTCGAAATGGTGGAGCGCCGATTTTATCTACCCCATCTCCGACTCCAAATGGGTCAGTCCGCTACATGTGGTGCCGAAGAAGACGGGCATCACCACAGTTGTTAGCGAGTCTGGGGAGGAGATCGCTACACGCCCGTGCCCGCTCAACCTCATTACTTGTGAAGCATATAAAAGTCATCATTTCATCCCCCAGCTCCTCAGCTCACGCCGCAAGCCCTAAATCCTAGAGAGACTCCCCTCGGTGACAGCGATCGAAACCACTCTTTGGTCGTCGTATTAGGTGCTTGTAGCCGGTGCTCGATGAACGTGGCCGGAGCGCTGCCACGTTAGAGCCTCCCAGCCTATCGCAGCTCGGTTGAGGCGACGACCCCTTCGCCGCACCCTCTTGGTGCTCAGGATCGACTTTCGATCATCAGGTAACGCTTTTATCGCTCCTAGCTCCATTTATCCCCAAATCGTTCATTGGTCCTCCGCCAGCTCCGCCCTAGTGGCCAGAGCTCCATCTACCCTCATCCGCCACTCAGATCGAACCCTCGTGCCATCGTCACTCTCCTTTCATCATCTGATCATCTCAATCTTGGTTGTCCGAGCCAAGATTGAGCTAGGCTCCTTCCTCCGCCTTCGTCGGAGCCGTCCTCCGCCATTCCACGCCGCTTCCCTTAGCTTCTTATCCAATAACCCCCGCCGGAGTTACCCTCCGAGCGTTAGCTTTCATCTGCTGGTCCATAAGTGTCAGATTGCCCCCCAATTCGCATCTCGCCCCCTTCGCCGGAGACGTCCCAGGTCGCACCACCCTTCCCGGATATCTGGCCGTTGACCACTCCATCCGCCACCGCCACCAAACGCGGAGGGGTGTCACGTGTCGAACCCCTCCCTCGGATCGTCCATCAGCAGCTCAGATCACCTCCAGTTCGCCGGCGAACATCACTGGGGAGGAGTTTGTCTGGAACCCTCCTCCACCTTCGGATTGCACGTCGCCTCTAGATTCCATCACCATCATCCGTGGTCTGCTCCTGTCAGGCTGTTAGATAGTAGATCTAACAACCATGTACCACCCACATGCGCCATCTCGTCAGGACCGTCAGATCTACCAGGCGTCAGCATCTCCTCCGTACGTCTGTAGCCACTGCCTGCCTGCCACCTGTCACCCATGTGACTAGCACGCAACGGCTGGGTAATTTGCGCCATACCCCCTGCAGCTCTTTTACGTTCTAGTTTAGTCTATTAAATAAATTAGCACTCTGTGGATTTTTTTGCACTCTAGCCCTTACTGTTTTTACTATTTGCATTCTAGTCCTTCTTGTATGGTGGCACGTGCTTCGTCACGTGTATTTTTCGTTCATTTGCATGTATGACCTGGAACTTTATGGATGTTCTGATATGATATTATAGTTTTCATATTTGCACTTATGCCCTTGTGAATGCTGAATTACGACATGTGCTGAATATCTTGTGAAATTTACACTAGGCCCCTCGGACTTTTAAAGCTTATTAATATTTAGTCCTGGAAGTTAGTTTTTATTGCTGAATGGTCCCTTTGTGTTGTGCATGTTTGATTGGTAAATAAAACAGCAATTTGACTCCTAATCTCCTGAAATTTGGATACGTGGCCCCTACCACTATGTAAAAAATTCATTGAATTTTTGGGACATTTTTATTTTGATTTTCTATTTTTTAAATTCAAAAACCCATATTTTTGTTATTGTCTAAATTTAAAAATCAACTAAAAATATTAAAAGGCACCCAAAAATTCTAAAAAAATTATTTTATGCGTATTTTGTTGCATTTTTGACTCGGTGCAATTTTGTCTCTTTTGGATATATAAAAACCCTAAAAATTGAAAAACACTAAAAACTCATAAAAATCATTACAAATTCAGAAAAAATAAAAAAATAATTTTTTTTCTGTAGTTAGGTTTGTATTTATAGTTTTTCATAAAATTGTTGCTAGTTTTTTATAGGTTATTTTTCTATTTTTAAATAGCCTTTAGAGTCTGGTGCACAGTAGCTTTTATTTTTGTTCTTATTTCATTTTTAGAAAATTCCCTAAAAATCAAAAAAAATCTGATAAAATTATCAAAAACACTTGAAAATTATAAAATCCAAAAATATTTTTATTTTAATTTTTTGACTTGTTTTGTGTTGTTAAATAATTCCTTATTTGTAACTTTTTCCCTTCTTTTATATTTTCTTTATAATTAAAAATCAAAAAAAAATAAAACCCAAAAATCCACTAAAAATATTCTTTTTCTTTATTTTTGATTCTCGACTACTTCGTAGGACTTGTCCAGTTCGTGCTACTTGAGTTCGACCCTGGTAGCTATACCAGGTTAAATAAAATAGCGAGACCGCTATTTGGTTTGATTTGCTTGATTTATTTTATTTGGTGGTCTTGATTTTCTTATTGAGTCCGACTCGAGAGGTTGAGGTCGTAACGACCCTTGATACCTTCTCACCTTAGTCTCTCGGATTTTCGGCTCATCACTATCCTGAGATGGTGGTGGCTGAACGTACTGCTGCTGCGGCTGTTGGAACTGCTCTGCCTGAATATGGTGAACCTGTCGGTACTAGGTAGACGGCTGGGTCGAGCTGTTGTTATCAGTGTCTGCCCGTGACCTGAGACGGGGCTGAGAAGCCGTCTGTGCCTCCTGGAGAAACATGATCTGGGTCTTTAGGTCACTCAGTGTCTGTGCCATCTGGCCGATCTGATTCATGCCTTGGCACTGCTTCTTCTCAATCAACTCAATCCGGTCCAACTTATCGCTGATAATCCCCATACCAGCGGCTGTCGACTCTACTTGTGCTGTTGTCGCTGATGAAGTAGAAGGACCAGCATCAACCAGTGCTATCCTCTGATAGGACATGGCCTATGGCGTGGGCTTCCCCTGAGTGTAGAGTCGGGTCTGGGACATAACCGTGTAGTTCTCAACCATCTCCTCATAGATGGCCCAGACCTGATCCTCATCCTTGGCGAAATACGAGCCCCCACAGGATGCATTCACTAACCCCTGCAGCTCCGGTGTAAGCCCTCAGAAAAAGCTCTAGATGAGATTGGGCTTGGATATGTCATGATGGGGGCACCGTTCTGTGAGTTCCCGGAAGCGATCCCATGCGTCATGAAACTGCTCATTGGGGAGCATGGAGAAACTACAAATCAGGGCCCTAGCTGGCATTGGTCTGGCCAAGTGGATAATACTTGTTGAGATACTCATTCCGGAGTTGTTCCCATGTAGTGACGAATCTCTCTAAATGCTTCAGCTAGTTAGCTGCTCTGTCGACGAGGGAGAAAGGGAAAGCCATCATGTTGATGGTGTCCTCATCCACGAGGCAATCGTGGACAGTACTGCATATCATCTCAAACTCGTGGAGATGAAGGTGCGGCTCCTCCGTGGCAAGTCCGTGGAAGCGAGGAAGAAGCTGGATCATCTGAGGTGGGAGCTTGAAATCTCCCAAAATAATCGTAAACACTATCCATCTGTGGGTGAGAGTTGCACCAGGGTTGTGCAACTCCCTCATCGGTCTCGCGGCTGCTGCTAGCTGAGTTGGCTGCTCCTCAGGCTGTCGGTCATCTGGGCCATCTCCTCCTCCTCCTCCGGGCCTGCGCTGCTCTCTATCTGCTCGCATCTGCTCCATCTCACGGCGCATGTCCACCATGAAAGCTCCCTGATCCCGGATCTGTCTCTGCATTGTCTCAAGGGAGTCTATTAGGGTGTTGTTGATGGCACCCTGATCCAATACGTATGTCTGTGCTCTATTGGGTCCATCAGTGCGCTCCTCGATGTTGGCCATGGTCTATGTAAAGGCAAAAGACCCAAACTCATGTGCTGATAAATCAACTAGCTATGTTGTCTCTGATTGGGCACCTCAGGACTGGTAGAAGGGTGGTCGAGGGGGAACAGGGCGGAATCAAACTCGGGTTCGGGGAGCGGGTCTCGGCTCTCGTGAACCAACCTAGATGAGTGGGTCGGAGTGCTCGAAAGCAGTGCAGCCAGAGGCTGCCTAAGGGACCTCCGACCCATCATCTTGATTTGGCGAGTAAGGCGGATGAGATCTGAATAGCAAACAAGATCGATCAAGCAAAAAACCCCGATTCACCTACGCACGCAGAGCTGATGACCGTGAAGGTTCGGTCTTTTATCTTATCAATTTCATTAGGTGATCAAACAGTCTATCAGAGCGATTAAGCGAGCTGTTGGGAATCCAATGCCTCCAGGAGACTGTCCCGATCCTAAGCTAGATCTTTCCCAGCCAATACAAAGCCGCGGACCGTTTATCGACTACCCGATCGACTCACTCTGTTAAGGATATCACGGCTTGCTTTACCGGAGATCGGAGCGATCCTCACTGGAGAACGACTAACTCAAAACCAGTAGTCTGAAGAAGGGTTAGATGTGGCTCTAGCCTAGGGTGCGTGTCACTCTCTCGCTCATCCAAACCATACAAGGAGGGGATTGCTCTCCCAAGACAAGTTATTAAGTCAATGTCTTTTAAGATCAAGTTTGATTAACAGTCCCAATTTTATGGTTTTTGTTTTTAGATCTTTTTCAAAGCAAACAATGCCTAAAAAATTTTTCGGTTCTCCTGATTATTATTAAGTCCAAATATAGGGGGAGAAGACGAAAAAGCTGATGCGTGACTAAACACGATGATGCATGCTGAGTAAGAAATGCGTACCTTGCCTCCAGTACTCTACATACAAAATGATCGCACATAATTGAAATGACAGAAATAAAACCTATCTATATGATGCAACGAGGAAATCGGCCTTAAGCAGATAGTTTCTACACGTGAAGCACAATAGCTAACGGGTCAACGAGAGGGATCGGGGTTCGATCTCTGATGTCGATCGGTGTCCGCCACAACGGATCCTGCCAGTACTGTATACGGCCTCTAGCGGCACGTGACCCCTCAAGTGACCAGGTTAACTTTTTATTAGTGATTTAATTAATAATGTCCAATTACGATCTATAGGTGCAGAAATGTAATTAGGGTTGGGCCTTAATAATTACGTCACAAGGAAAGAGAAAATCCTAAAGCTAAGGCTAAAATCCTCGAGAATCAAAGAAAATAAAGGTGATAAAATGAAAACCGATGAAAACCGTGGTGAGGTCCCCCGAGCACACCGGTGCTCGGCGAAACAGACCCCGAGAAATCACCAAGTCTGAGAGTCTGTCCTGGTCCTGTATTATTACAATAATATAGTGCAGAAAAAGAAACTAAGCTAAACTAAACTAGACTAAGTCCTCCCTATACTCCTGCTTTCCTCTCTCGCGCTCTCCTACGGCTCTATGCAGAAAAGAGCTGCCTCCGAATCCCGTGGGTGCGTCGGCTTCCCGAAGAAAGTCGCCCTCGATCATCAGGCCCTCGCAAGAAAAGCAAACATAAATGTGTCAGTCCACAATTATTATAATAATGCAAAATAAAATAAAAATAAAAATAAATGCAAAAATAAAAACAAAAATAAAGAAAAGAAATAAAAAACCACAAATAAAAGCAAAAAAACACAAACAAAAACAAAAATAAAAAGAAAATAAATAAAAGAAAATGAAAAAGAAAAGCCGCAAAACAAAGAAAAATTTGAAAAAGAAAGCCGACTACTAAGCTGTGCTCCCCGGAAACGGTGTCATTCTGATGGAGCGACCCGAGCGACTAAGGTAAGAAGGTATCAATGGTTATTGTGACCTCAACCTCTTGGATCGGGCTCAATAAGAAAATCGAAGACCACCAATATAAAAATCAAGCAAGCAAATCAAATAGTGGTCTCGCAATTTTATTTTACCTAGTATAGCTACCAGGGTCAAACACAAGGAGCACGGTATGGTAAACCTTCGAAGTATTTGAAAATCCAAAATAAAATAAAAGAAAATAAAATGGTGGATTTTGGGTTTTTCAATTTTTTTGTAATTTTTTAAATTAAGAAAAAGGTGTCAAGAATTGAAAAAGGGCACAAATAAATAATTATTTAAAGGAGCAAATATGACCCAAAAATTAATATAAAAATACTTTTGGTTTTCAGAAATATTCATGTGTTTTTAGTTACTTTTCTTGGGTTTTTCTGATTTTTAGTTCATTTTATAAAAATGAAACAAGGTCGAAAATACAAAACAGTGTGCAGCCAAAATCTAAAGGGACTTAAAAAATACCTAAAGTGTCTATAAAATTCGAGCAACAATTTTATTATAAAGTAAAAGTAAACTCTACATGAACTGAAAATGCAATTTTTTGAATTTTTATGAATTTTTAATGATTCTTCTAAGTTTTTCAATGTTTTTCAGTTTTTATGGTTTTTATAAATCCAAATACAACCAAAATTGGACAGAAGTGAAAACACAACAAAATAAACAATCACTAATTTGTTTGGTTTATAGAGGATTTTTAATATTTTTAGTTGATTTTTAAAACTAGACAGAAGAAAATTTTAAGGTTTTTGAATTTTTAAAAAAAATATCAAAAGGAAACAAAAATGGACCAAAATTTCACAGAAATTTTTACATCATGGCACGGGCCATGTGTCCAAATTTCATGAATTTTGGGTCAAGTTTGCTATTTATTCAAGCTAATCAAAGAGGCACAGCACACAATGACCTAAATGTAATTATGGAAAAGTTATCAGCCAAACAATAACACGTGGAAAGAGTATAGGGCTAGATATGCAAAAAGTCCAGATTGCATGAGGGCGGCACGTGAAACAAACAAGCAGGGGTATAAGTGTAATTCTTATTTATAAAACTTCATTTGATAACCTCAATAAAATCCAAGCAAGAACATGCAAATAACCCACAAGGCACGTGCCATACCACGTGAACTACACTTAGAGGGACCAAATTGCAAATAAAAGAAACACGAGGTCCTAAGTGCAAACTGTCCAAAATAAAAACAACTACAGAAACTATTTACAGGACTACGAAATAAATGCAAAAAGCAAAGAGGGCTTAAGTGTAAATTACCCTTCTTATTATAGATCCAATGGTGGAACAGGTCCTCACTTAAGATCGGACGGTGGACAGTCTTGATGACTGAAGAAAATTCAAGACTCTCACTATCGGGTCAAGGTAAAAGCGTTCGGTGTCGTCGCGACCGAATAGAGAGACTCGGTCAATCAAGAAAATTATAGAACCACCAAATCGAAAGATAAAACAATAAAATCAAACAGCGGTCCTCGCTTGTTTATTAACCTGGTATAGCGATCAGGGTCGGACTCAAGGAGCACGGGTTAGCCTTATGGCCTACGAAGTAGTCGAAATCGAAAATAAAGAATAAAATATTTTTTTGGTGGATTTTAATTGTTTTTAATTTTTTTTGTTTTTAATTATATAAGAAAATGGGAAAACAAGCAAGTTCAACAATTTATTTAAACACCCAAAAATGCACAGAAAATTTAAATAAAATTGTTTTTGTATTTTTTATATTTTTAAGTGTTTTTGGTATTTTTCTGGAGATTTTTCAATTTTTAGTTGATTTTCTAAAAATCAAGAAAGGGGAAAACAGGAGATCAATGTGCAGCCAGACTTGAAAGACCAATTAAAATAGATAATTGGTCTATAAAAATCTGAAGATAATTTTTATAAAAATATAAACAAAGACTAAGCTACGGAAAAAGAGTTTGCATTTTTTTGAATTTTATATAATTTTTAATGATATTATAAGAGTGTTAGGGTTTTTCAATTTTTATTAGTTTTATAAATCCAAATAAGCCAAAAATTGGAAAGAAGGTAGAAAACACCAAAAGTTAACTATCCCTAATTTTTTCGAATTTTTAGAGAAGTTTTTATATTTTTCTTTGATTTTCTTTTTCAAAAATTAGCAAAAATACGTGTTTTTGATTTTTTAAAAATAGTAAAAAGCCACAAAAATGTCCCAATAAATTAGAGAAATGTTTAGACAATGGCAGAAGCCACGTATCCAAATTTCACTAGATTCGGAGTTTATTTGCTATTTTATCCAACAAGTAAAAGAGCTACAACACATAGAAACCTAAAAGTAAGAAAACATAGTTCCAGGGGCTGATATGTAACACGTGCAAAAACCTTAGGGTTGAAAGTGTAAAAATCACAAACAATTAGCACATGTTCAAATTAATCCATGCACAGGGGTATAAGTGCAAATATGGAAACTAAAAATTCATTTCATAACATAGCAGAAAACCCAAGCACATACAAGCAATTTGTCCAAAGTATCACGTGTCGATGCACGTGTCTCACACAGGCAGGGACTAAAAAGCAAGTAGATAAAACTAGAGGTCCATATGTGCAAATAGTCCAAGAGTGCAAACTTATTTACTAGACTAAACAAAAACTACTAAAAGCTGCAGGGGTATGGGCGCAATAACCCAGCCGAGGAGCGTGAGGGGCACGTGCGTGCCAGATGTCGCGAGGTGAATGGTTGATGATGGACGGCCCCGCTGACGCCGTCTGGACGATCCAATGGTGATGGCGCGATGGCGAACGTGGGAGGAACGTGATCGTTAGATCAGGGATCTAACGGCCTGACATGGCAGAGCACGGACAGTGGAGATGCAAATTAGTGCTGCGGGGTGATCCAAAGGATGAAAGAGGCTGAGGAAGAACACCTCCCGGATGAGTTTCCCCGGCACACTGGAGACGATCCAGCTGGCAGATGGACGAACGGAAAGGGGGGTCTTCCTCGCGATGACACTCTGCGTCGGGTGGTGGACTCCAATGAAGCTTCCGATGGTCGGATCCACCGGCGAAGGAGTAGCGACCTGGAGCAGCTTCGACGAAGGAATGGAAGCGCAACCAAGGGGGGTACCTGCTCTTATTCACTTGCAAAACAAAGTTCTCGCTCGGAGTAGCACTCCGGCGGGGGTTATTGGCCAAAAGGGAAATGGAAGCGTCGTGAATGGTCGAAGGGGGGTTCCGGCGTACGTGAGAGATAGAACCCAACTTGATCTGGGCTTGGATGGCTCAGCTCAAGGTGATCAGGTCACGTATGGAGGGTGACGATGATTCGGTGCGGTGAACGGTACGGGTAGGATGGACTGCCGGAGCTCCGGCCACTAGGGCGGAGCTGGCGGAGCTGAGATACAAAAAAACGAAAATGGACGACGCTAAAGAAGCTAGAGGGACTACTTGATGAACATGGTCGATTGTGCTAGAGTTGACGGAGCTCCTGGGATCTTTGCCTCGATGGCTCTTGAGCTCGCTCGGCAGCGGAGCACGGCAGCGAAACCACCGGATCAGTGGCTGCAACCCACAAAACCTCGCTGCGACACTCTCCTCCGATAGCTGTCACTCTAGGGAGAGGAATGGAGCTACTGGGAGATGAAGGTGATAGCCAAAGATGCGTGAAAGTGCGTCCGAAGCTGGGACTTTATACGAGTGAAGGTCCGACAAGAAGGAGTCGGGCATGGTGCTATAGTGCACGGATCCCTAGGTAGATGATCGGGCGAGGGTCTCGGATCAACGAGCGTCAAATGGAGCACGGGGTTTGCGTAAATGGAGGTCGGATCGAGTTAGGAATATTTGGAGAAATCGGGTCGTAACCACGATTCGCCTGGGAGGGGGTCCACGTGGGAAAGTTGACCGGGGGTCAACTTCCCTGTGGACCAATCAGAAGCCGCCATTTATTAAATATTTGAAAATTCATTTTAAATTAGTAAACGGTTTTATTTCGAAAAATTTTCAAAATAAAAAATGTTTATTTATTTTCAAATTAGTTTTTAGTGATTTTTATTTATTTTTTTTGAAAAATAAATAACGTATTTACATTATATTATTATTATATATAAGTATATACACACGTGTATTTTTTATTTTTATTTTAAATTATTTATTATTGTACAATTATTCCAATTTTTTATTTTATTTATTTACAACATAAAATTTTGAATAAAAAGGTATTTTTATTTTATTTTTATGATTTATTTATATGAGTTAAATAAATAGGTTTATATACATATGTACATGGTATATATACAAGGTGGAAAATTAATTTTATTATTTTTCTTTTTATTTTTATTTTTCTGATTTTTATTTTGTTTTTATAAATATGTACAAAATATGAGAAACACTTTTTATTTTTATTTTGAGGAAAATAAATTTATTTATATACATAGGGTTATGTACAAGTATGATTGACCTATTTCCCTCTACTTGGTTTCTTTTGCGGTCAGGCCCATGCTGAGCCCTCCCTTGGGATTAGGTCACTCAATATTTATTCTAAATATTTCCCTTTTTTCTTTATTTCTTTATTCTTTTATTTTTGCACAAAAACATGCTAATTATTGCTATTTACGCAATGCATGCATTTTGGTAATTTATTCTATTTACACATATCTACATGGTGTTTTGCACAGGGTTTTAGCAAAAATAAAAGAATAAAGAGTGATGAATGAGGATTCATCACCCCCTATACTTAACTTTGCTAGTCCCTTAGCAAACACTTATTTGAAAAAGAAGTGAAAAAGAAAAGAAAAAGAAAAGGAGGAGAAATGCATGAATCAATGCTGATTATTAAACTTGCCTTCATTAAATTGAAATATGGAGCTCGGTCAGATATTTGGATTATTAATGTGTCGGAACCTTATTTGGACTTAAGTTTAAAACTCAACAGCCTCTAAGATCCACTAATCTATAGTCAAGACTCCTCAATAATCCAGATCAGAACAAGTCTACATACACAAACCCTGATGACCATGAATCTTTCCTTGCACAGTGTAAGTGAGGTATAGCTCTCCACCTCAGAAGTAGCAAAATAACAACCCTCCTTAACAAGGTAACTCTATGAACCTAGTGTGGCCACTCTTTCCTTGAGGAGCGGGGTATTCCCTTCTAAGTTAAAGTTCAACCGGCTCAAGAAGAGGGAGAAGAAGAGAATGGATCATGGCCAGTGTAGCCATGTATCCCTAGGAGCTCAACCAGTGTAGCTAAGTCACCCTGATGCAAGCTACTTAAGATGGAACATGAGTCTCAAGCTTTGCTTATTGCACTATATACACTCCGGTGGGATTATCATTTTCTCTCCGACCCACCACTTTTTTGGAGTTATTTTCTTTTTACATTTTTTTGATGTGCATATATACAACATATCTACAAAGTGCAACCATATATACATAAGGAGTTTTTCCTCTTGAGCCAGTAGACTATCCCTCTTTTGAAGCATTATTGCAACCCACAACTCCTGTCGTTAGACCTCATGGCAACCAGACCAAGTTGAGACGCACTTCCTTCACTATAATAAGAAGAGAGGTTCCACCTAGAAGTACTACCCTCATATACTACCCCAAGTCAAGGAAGACTGCCTCCTTACCACCTCATTTGTAGAGAGCTCGGTGTAAAGTACGGGTCCAAGTCAAGCCATTGACTATATGAGTCATGTGTGTGTTGTTAAGTGCTCTACTTAGGCTCATCGAGATGAAATATGATCATAGCCTAGTGGACTTAAAGAATTAAGTCACTATGGACCTGAAAAGTCTCAACCCTAAGCCTTATAAGGTTCCTCTTATAATTAGGTGGATTAAGATCTTAACCAAGCTCTATTTTCCAATTTAATTCCAGACTAGTTTAAATGTCAACTATAATCCAGGAAAAACTATACAATTATTTACAAAGATGCTATTTACAAAATATTTACACATGTGCAAAATTTTTGAAAAATGTTTTGAAAATATGGATGTATGCATGAATGCAAGTTTTGCAAAATAGGTACAAAAATTTACACAAGGTTTTTGCAAACTTTTGATTTTCAAAACATTTTACAAAAATTTTGTACTATATACATAATTTTGATAAGAAAATATTTACAAGCTATTTACACAAAAGATTTTTACAAACATTTTTACAAAAATAATTTATACAACTAGCTATGTATGTGCAATAAAAGAATTTTTATTTACAAGGAAAAATTTTAATTTTTATGGATTTTTGGGTTTAAGCCATTTTTATTTATTAACACACTCACACAAAGTACGAGTTATGGCTAAAGTATATATGGAATATATACACACCCCCTATACTTAGCTCGAACGATGTCCTCAGAGTCAAGAGCGATGAAGAAGACATAACTCGTGCTTAGTATCGGGAAGTGAAAAGGAAGGCTATATACAAAGACGAATGAAAGAATAGAAATGTGAAAGATCTCGGGGTTTCCCCCTATACTTAGGATCAAATAATCCTAAGTATAGCATGCTATATACAAAGGGAAATACGAGTGAGAATGTACAGGGTCTACCTCCCCTATACTTGGGGTGAAATATCCCTAAGTATAGGCAGCAAAACAGAGGTAAAAATGAATCAAAAGAAACTCAAAAGTCTCACACCCCCTATACTTAGGGTAAAGTGCACACTAAGTATAGCAACGTCGAAGATCTAAATAGGGTGTTGGACTGAAGAATAGTGTGATATGGACCACTGGATCTATACAGGTCGGGAGAACAGTGATAATCAGGCGTGAGATGCAATAGATGTGAGTCAAAAGACCACATCTCACGCAAAGTGAATCGGGGCAACATCAACGACCCGCGGCTCATTATCTAGATATGGCTTGAGCCGCTGCCCGTTAACGCGAAAGGTACTCTCAGAAGACAACTCAGATATATCAATACTCCCATTGTCATGTACCTTTCTCACCAAATACGGTCCCTTCCATTTGCTTTGTAGCTTCCCTGGAAATAATCTCAACCTGGCATCGAACAACCATACCCGTTGTCCTGGCTCAAACTGCTTGTGGCTGATATGAGAATCATGCCACTCCTTCACTCTCTCCTTGTAATGTAGGCTGCTCGAAAAGGTTGTATCACGAAGCTCCTCTAGGGATACTAACTCTGCCCTCCTCTGGTCTCCTACACTCACTGGATCCATGATGATGTCTGTAACGGCCCAGAGTGACCTATGTCCAAGCTCAACAGGTAAATGGTAGGGCTTGCCATAAACGAGGAGAAAGGGAGACGTACCCAACGGTTTCTTGAAGGACGTCCGATATGCCCACAAGACCGAGTCCAAAAGATGTGACCAATCCTTTCAGTCAGGGCGGATGACCTTCTGCAATATAGTCTTTATCTCCTTGTTCGACACTTCAGCAAGACCATTGGTCTGAGGATGGTATGGTGTGGCTACTCGATGGTCTATGCTGAACTTGCTAGCAAGGGCCTTTACCTTGTCGTTGACGAAATGAGACCCCCCGTTAGATATCAACACTCGAGGTACCCCGAACCGTGAAATGATATTCTTCCTCAAAAATCTGCAAATAGTCCTAGCATCTGCGGTTCGGGCGGGGATGGCCTCAACCCAACGACTAACATAATCAACGACCAACAGAATGTACTTAAATCCCTGACTCCTAGGGAATAGACCCATGAAATCGATGCCCCGTGCATCAAAAACCTCACAGAAGTGAATGGGCTGCATTGGCATCATATCACGTTGTCCACAAGTGCCCATCATCTGACAGTCAGTACACCTCTTCACAAACTCATCAAAATCCTTGAAGAGAGTAGGCCAACATAGGCCGGATTGGAGCACTTTCGGTGCTGTCCTCCTCCCAGAGTAATGCCCCCTACCTCAAGCTTGTGGCAGTAAGTGAGGACGCTGTGGTGCTCCTTCTGAGGAATGCACCTACGCCAAACGCTATCCCCTCCCTCATGATAAAGGATGGAATCCTCCCAGTGGTAAAACTTGGCCTTCGCGAGGAAGGTCTCAAGTTTCTGCCTGGGCCAATCTTGTGGAACTTTCTTGGCGACAAGATAGTTCACAATATCGGCATACCATGGGAGCGAGGCGATAGCAAGGATCGCCTCATCTGGGAAGGTCTCACAAATAGGCTCAGTCTGCTCAGAATGCTCAAGATACTCCAATCAGGAGAGATGATCCGCCACCACATTCTTGACTCCAGGCTTATCCATAATCACTATATCAAACTCCTGGAGTAGAAGGATCCATCTGGTCAATCCGGCTTTGGCATCCTTCTTTGCCATGAGGTACCTGATGGCTGTATGATCAGTGTAGATGGTCACTCTAGATCCAATAATGTAAGATCTGAACTTATCTAGGGCAAAAACTACAGCTAGCATCTCCTTCTCAGTGACTGTATAATTCCGCTGCGCGGCATCCAATGTACGGCTAGCGTAGTGAATAGCAAATGGGACTCCATCCCTCCTTTGTCCCAGTATTTCCCCTACGGTAAAATCAGAGGCGTCTGTTATGATCTCGAATGGGAGAGACCAATCAGGTGGCTGGAGAACAGGAGCCTCTACAACACGACTCTGAGAGTCTCTAACGACGATAGACACTTATCATCAACAAGGAACTCAGTGTCTTTCGTCAGCAGATCAGTCAACGGTCGGGCAATCCTACTAAAATCATGAATGAAGCGCCTGTAGAAACCGACGTGCCTCAGAAAAGACCGTAACTGCCGCAAGTTGGACGGTGGATTGAATTTTCTAATGACATCCACCTTGGCCGGATCAACCTCCATGCCTCTGTCAGAGATGATATGGCCAAGCACCGTCCCTTGAGTCACCATGAAGTGACTCTTCTCCCAAGACAACACAAGGTGAACCTCAATGCATCGCTGAAGCACTCAGTCTAGGCAGTCAAGACAAGAATCGAATCCGTCGCCGTAGACCGAGAAATCATCCATGAAGACCTCCAAGCACTCCCCCAACATGTCCGAAAAGATGGACATCATGCATCTCTGGAATGTCACCGGAGCGTTGCACAATCCAATGGCATGCGTCTGAAAGCCTATGTCCCGAAGGGACAGGTGAAGGTGGTCTTGTCCTGGTCCTCGGGCGCGATGGCCACCTGATTGTATCTGGAGTACCCATCCAAGAAATAATAATGGCTCTTCCCTACCAGCCTCTCAATAATCTAATCAATAAAGGGCAGGGAGAAATGATCCTTCTTGGTGTCCTGGTTCAATCGTCTGTAGTCCACACAGACCCGCCAAGAAGTGGGTACCCGGGTAGCGATCTCCTCTCCAGACTCACTGATAACTGTGTTGATGCCCGTCTTCTTGGTCACCACATGCAATGGACTGACCCACTTGGAGTCGTAGATGGGGTAGATAAAATCGGTGCTCCACCATTTCGAGATCTCCTCCATGACAACATCTCTAAGATTCGGGTTCAGCCGCCGCTGGAACTCACGCGACGGCTTTGCCTCCTCCTTGAGATAGATATGGTGGGAGCACAGGGCCGAACTTATCCCCCAGAGATCGGATACACTTCATCCTATCGCCTTGCGGTTCTTTTCAAGAACTCCCATCAGACGGGATTCCTGCTCTCCAATCAAATCCGCTGAGATAATGACTGGGTACATCTCATACTCGCCCGCAAGGAACCTATACTTCAGCGATGAAGGAAGCGGCTTCAGCTCTGGACAAGTAGGTGCTGGCGGATCTGGCCTTGATGAATCTCCATTTCATCACCTTTATTCTATCATTTTGGCCTTAAAAACCCCAACAAATGCATGTAAATAGCATCAATTTGTCTATAATAGCATTCATTATTTCTTGTATTAAGTGTACATAAAATAAGGTTTTTAATGCCAAAATTATAGAATAAAGAGAAGAAAAGAAAAAGGAATAAAATATTGCAAATATTTTATGACCCTAATCCGAGACCAAGTCCAGAATGGAATTGGTCGACAAGGAATAAAGTAGGGGGAGATAAGGGCCAATAATACAATAAATACATCATTTATTTATTCATTCATTTATGCATTTTTGACACCTATTTTGTATTTAATTATTTATTCATTAAATAAATAAAATTTGTACATGAAATTGTAGATAATAATGTGAATAAAAATACAAAATTTATTTTGTACAAAAATAATTTACAGTGTACATTTTATACACAGAATAAAAAGCCAGAATCTCAATCACAGACCCATATCTTGCAAATCAAAACTCAAAATCTACAAAATCACCTTTAATTGTATATAGCTCTTCAAGAACTATTTAATAAAATAGGTTTCATAATTTTTGGAGCTCATCTGTGAAAGTTAGGTTTTTGGCCTTCATTGTACAGTCAACCCGATTAAAATATTCATTATATTCATTATTCATCATTTTTATAAATTTATATTTTTAGAATTTTGTAAATAATATGCAAAATACATGTACATATTGAAATTAGAATAACACCAAAAAGAACATATAAAATAAAATAAGTCTATGGAATACATAGGCAAAATACCTATGATACTTTGTATATAAATAAAAGGGGGATCTCATTCTTTTATTCTTTATTCATCTATATTTTTATTAAATTGTAAATATTATCTATATCATATTAAAAATGAAAATCCAAAATAAAACCCATTAAAATTCATTAAATAAATAAAATGTATATAAAATACAGGTAAAATACCTATAAGTATACCTACATATTATATATACCTATGCAAATAAACTCACAAAAATTAAATAGAAATATATTTAGAATCACAAAAATAAGTTATAAATTTATAAAATAAGAAAATAAAATAATAAAATAAAAATATACAAAATAAAAATAAATACATGTAAATACACTTATAAATACATCATTAAAATAAATTCATAATAAAATACATCAAAAAAATAAATAAAAATCATAAATAAATACTACATTTTTTATTTTATAAGCAAAATTTAATAAAATCATTTATTAGGTTTAATTAATAAGTCAATATCGAGCTGACTTGGACCAATAGGATTCTTGCGAACGTTGACCGCCTGGTCAACTGCTCCCCCAGGCGGATGATTAGACGTGGCCTGTCATTTCGGCCCGTCTTCTCCCTTTATTCTCGCTCGACTTAGACATCTCCTGACATCGCTTCCTTCATGAAAAATATTCTCCGATCATTGTACATCCACGCCCTTGTATTTATCCCCTTGTACATAGCGTGTAGCTCCGCCAATGGCCCGGTCAATAAGGGTGCGCCACCTGTTCATAAATAAACAACCTCTGCCTTCTTTTCAATTTTGGTCAGCCTTTATCCAAATCTTTTCCTCGAATTCGGTCCTGGAGGTGTTCCTCGTGACAGGAGGACGTCTCCGGTGCTTTGAATCGATCGGAGGAGGAGGAGGTTGCACCCACGGCCGCTGCTCCGGTGAGGCCTCTGCTCCTTGTCCAAACGCCAGGTACGAGCTGCGTATTTACTTGTTTTAGATAGGTTTTAGTATTATCATTTCATTTCCGTATTTATATTAGTGTTTAGGCTATTAGATTTAGCGCAAAACGATCACCCGTAGTTCGCCGGAGCTCCGCTCCGGTGAACCCATTCGCGGTGCTCACGACATCTTCCGACCACCAAACCACCCCCACTCCCTTCCTTAGTCGTTTCCCTTCACCCCAGGCACCTTCGCTCACCCAGATCCTCATTTGATCTGGAGATCCGATCTCCCTCTTCCACCCATCACCGGAGATCTTCGCCCAAAGCCACCCACTACAAAAAAAGGTGGGATTAGCGTGCACATCTCGGCGTGCACCTGGCGTGCACATGTGCTCGCCCCGTAATGGGCGAGCACACTAAGAGCACATGTGCTCGCCCATGAGGGTCGCTGGTTTGAAATTTGCGGAGAGGCGCAGTTACCAGTATTGAGGAGCACATGTGCTCGCCCATGTGCTCGCTCAATGTGCTCGCCCACTTGAATTTCCTTGCGCGGATAATTTTAGCGGCTGGAAATTTTGGGCGAGCACCGGGCGACGGCCTGGCGAGCACTTAAGTGTGCTCGCGCAAGCCCGTAAACAGAACCTGCGAGGCCCTTCTTCCTCATTTCTCACGCAACCCTCTCCCATTTCCTCCCCTCCGGCGACCCGCAAGCCCTCCGCCCCGACCCCGACGCCCGTGGTTTTCGTGTTTTGAGTAGATCTACATCTACCACTCAGTATAATCTTTAATCATTTCTCTTTTTATTTGATTTCATTACGTAGTTGTATTGTTTGGATAGATTAGGGTTTAAAATTTTTGTTGAATGTAGTGTAGTATTTTGTTAGTTTATATGTGTTTTACATATTAAGGATAATAGTAGATCACTATAGTATTGTTATTTCGAATTTGGTTGTCTAAATAATATGTATAATTGTATGCCCTGTAGGTGTTCGATAAAATGCCTCAACGAACATTATGTTTAAATTTTGTAAATTTTAAATGACAAAATGCTTGTATGATTAGTTAAGATTAGTTATGCTCAGAAAAGATTAGTTACTCAACTTTTATAATGCCTCGGAATAATGTAGATAAAATGCCTCAACAAACATTATGTTCGAAAATGATTAGTTATGAAATTTGTGAATAACTTTAGTTACTCAACTTCAATAATGTAGATACTAGATATTATCAACATCATTAATAACAGTTTTAAAATTTCATATCGTTTTGATATGAGATATGATATACACCATTGTTTATTTTGTGATAATTTATTATCACATTAAATTTTAGTTAATGTGACCAATTATATCACATTAACTTATACATAGGTTTATAATAAGTCCAAAATATGATTTAGTAATTATTAGAAAATCGCACAAAATTCTTCACACACAGTGCGTCCTTCCACACCGGGTGGTGTGTGGCCCTGCACAACGGGTGGCGTGTGCAACACGTTAGAGGATTTGATCACCTATAACTGTGTTATATTTTTTTATTTTTTCACAGCACTATTGGACTCACTTTGGGATGTTTATCCCAGACCAATGGTCGTGGATTTTGATGTATGCAGGTTCGAATTTTTTTTGCAGGTGCCCATTAACTTTTAGTGACCCAAGCACTGTATTAGGCACTAAATAAGGATCACACTTATCCCTATCCCCATCGTTAATCAGCCAAATATACGTAAATGCCCGGCTAATATAAATGAATAAATATTTTAAGATAATTTTATAGTCTCATTTGTAGCACTTACAAATGTATGACGTAAAATGATCTTAAAGTATTACATTTATATTAGTTTGGCAGAAAAGAGAATGAGCGATACATTTTTCAAGGCAAGGAGAGACTCGCATGCGAAGACGGGATGCGAGGAGATGAATTTTGAGGAGATGAAGAGGTTCCCGCCGTCATGGTGTACGGAGGATAGGTATTATACTTGTCAAATAATTTATATTACACTTTTTAAAATAATCAATTATCATAACGTAATCCTTGCAGATGGGCCGATTTCTGTGATGCATTCGTTGTGGATGATGAGTTTGGACGAAGATCTTCGGCGGGAAAGACAAACCGCCAAAAACAAAGGATCAAGTCTACCAGTGGCTCTAAAAGCCACAATCAGATTAGAGCAGAGATGGTATTACGATTTAAAATTATTTTTTGGAGATCTACTTTAATATAATGCAATGTTTTAATAGATCTTAAAAAAAATTTCAGGCTGCTAGGTTGGAAAGGGAACCCTCTTTTCAGGAGTGGTGGTCGAGGTCCCACATGAGTGGGAGAGAAGGAGAGTCGCAATGGTCCACTCTTGAAGCCGGACAATTGTTGGTAAGTCTATCAATTTATTTACAATTAATTGATATATTATAACATATTTATATATATATTGTAAACTTTGTATTTCAGGATCGTTATCTGGCACTATCTGCAGATAAATGGGGTGTCGATCCAACTGGAGAGCAACCACCATTTGATAAAACGATCTGGAAGCAGGTATATATGGATAAATATTATCTTACTATATTCATTTCTAATATATACTTTTATATTAAAAATTGAAAAACTTATAAGGTGTTGGAGGAGAGGGACGTTGTGGCGAATAGGAAGCAGACGCTTGGTGGTCTTCCTCCATATTATGTGGAGGAACATCGTCACTCCTATTCTGCATACTCTCAGCCTTCGTATACGCAACCACATCCGTCCCAATCAACAGTTCCAATGGAGTCGCAGATGGCAATGATGGTGGAGCAGGTGACGAAGCTCCGAGAGGAGTTCACGGCGTACATGTAAGTATTCTTCTTATAGAATGAGTAATACAATTAAATTTCTATATCTACAAAATGCATTTAATAGATAAATATCTTCCATATATAATATAGGTCGCAAGGGCGTGCATCTCAACCTGAAGAGATTGAATCTGATCACGAAGAGGAGGAGGAGAACGACCCTGAAGAAGAGGCACGCATGTATGCGGGGTTCAAAGAAAAGGAGAAAGAAAAAAAGAAATCAAAGCAGGGTTTAGTGTCCAAATTTTTTAGATCAAAGAAGAAGTAAATTTTTGGTGGTTTGTACCTGTATTTTCTTTTAAACTTTTAGAACATCTTTTAATTTATATGAACTTTGTTGGCGTTGACTTGTTTGTAATATTTAGATATTAAATTAGATTGTTTATTTCTGAATTCATGTATATTGCGTTCCTTTAAATTTTTAGTGCTAGTTATCTTAATCTACGATCTGCTATAATACATATATCCTTAGGAAGATACCTGCAGTGGTTTATTGGCAGGGTATACAGGTTCGACGGGGTGTCAAAACCCTGTCGAACCTGTATATTTTTTTCCTGGAAATCACTTTGGGCGAGCACATGTGCTCGCCCGGTGCTCCGTGTGTAATCGCAGATTATAGAGAAGGCGATCACACCGGCGAGCACATATGTGCACGCCCGACGGGCGGGCGAGCACATAGCGTCCCATGGTGCTCGCCCACCAACCGTGGCGACTCTCAGATCAGCGAGCACGCCCTTAACGAGCACATGTGCTCGCCCACTCGTCAGGCGTGCACATGGCATGCACTAGGCGTGCACATAACGAGCTCTTATGTGCACGCCAATCCCGCCTTTTTTTGTAGTGACCTTCATCCCGTCCACCACCAAAACGACCTCCGCAGCCCCCATTTTTGGTGCTCAGTCCTTTGCAGGGTTCGGAGCGCCTGTAGACGTGCCTAGGCTTGATTCATCACGAAGAACAAGCACCTGGGGCTCATCATCATCTTCGACCTCGCCCGAGCTCAACGGAGTCCCAGGTGCTTCAAGAAATCCATCAGCCGACGCGGAAGCCTTTCAGGAACCTAGAGACACATTCGGCGGCGAGGGAGGAGGTCGGAATCGGCTGGTATTCATGGTCGAAGCTCTCCAGCAACTACATTCTTCCCCGTTCTTCCACCCGCCTTCATCACCGTCCGATCAAGAGGTAGCTTCCAGTTTTGATCAGCACCGTTGGATGGAGCTCTTCATCGACCGTCAGATCAGCTTGGCTAATCTAATCTTCACCATTCATTGCCGAAGCATCATCGGGCAAGGAGGAGGCGACACATGTCAAGTGGAGGAAGCCCAGCCGTTGGATCGCGCGCCTGAGGGGGTAATTTTCACATACAGCCCCCGCCTTTTTTGTATTTAATTTTTAATATTGTAAATAATTTATCGTGTTGTAAAATAAATGTACTTTTTTCTATGAGGTCCCTGTAGTTTCTTGTATTTACAAAATAGTCCCTCCCAACCTCACGTGCAGTCCCACGTGAGGTTGGGAATTTTGCATGTTAAACCCTAGCGGGTTTTATAATTGTAAAATAGTTCTTAAAAATAAAATAAATGTTTATTTCTGTTGGTATTTTTGCACAATGCCTCGTGTATGTTATTTTATTTGCAAAAATACCCCTACTAGGCTATTTTATTTTTATGTCTTTTATCTATTAATTAAAAATACATATGTTGCTCCTAAAAATCCACAAAAATTAGGTTAGATGCTTCATGTAGTGTACTTTCACGCCCACATTTATAACATGCATTTTATCTAATTTTTAAATTCAAATGGAGCCTAAATAATCACGGTTTAATTTAAAAAATATCAAAAAAATATAAAAACATTTTGAAAAATTACAAAAATATTATATATGGTATATTTATATATATTGAGTCCAGAAAATGAAGAAACCTAAAAATAAGAAAAAGAAAAATATAAAAATCAGAAAGCTCCAAAATACAACAAAAAAAGATAAAAACCCTAGAAAAATACCAAAAATATATTTTTCTCTTTTATAATTCTCTATACATTATTATTTACATACTAAAATTAATTTGGGTAATTTTTAGACTTATTTTATATTTAAAACCCAAATTTTTTTTGGCCTATTTAATTAGTCCCATATTAGGGACATTTTTGGAATTAAAAATACTAAAAATTTATTAGTAAATTCCAGAAAAATAATAAAAAATTTAGAAAAATATATAAAAGAAAATAATATTATATCTAATATATATTATTCATATAAATATATACCCTTATATTACTCCTCTCTCTTCTCTGATATATCTCTTTATATATATATATGTATTTATATATATATCTATATTTATATAATTAAAAATATATAAAGAAAAAATATAAAAATATAAAATATAAAATAAAATAAAAAATTATAAAAACGAAAATAAAATTAAATATATATATATATATAATCAAAAACCCACAAAAATAATAAAGAATTGGACATGAACCAAGAATTGAATAATTGCACAATCAATTTCACCACACAACCATTCGCCTCCCAGTGTTCGACCTCTACTTGTGCTTACACCTATACACATTTACATGTAGAGTTATAATAAATTTTAACTCCACATTTTTGAGATTTAATTGCTTGATTTACTATTGTGGGTTAATTGTTGATTGATCGAGATTTCGTGAGCGGTCGCCTCAGCGACATTGTGATCCCGCCTTGTGTGGATTACTTTAGACCCTCGTAAAATCTCAGTCATCAAATGGCATCATTGCCGGGGAGGCAACGGATTTCGTATGGTTGTTCATTCATTTATTTAATTCTTTGCTCATGTTAAGTATTCATCTATTTATTTGATTATTATTGAGATTATTGAGACTATTCTGACCCATCTCCTTTATTTGTCTTTGATACGAGGGACTGCCAAGCGAAAGAGGACCTCCTAGGAGGACCAATGCACCCAAGCGAGGCGGAGTTGGCTCGTCTACACCAGCCAACAGGAGAGAGCATCGAAGGCAGATGAAGGAGAATTTTTGAAGATAGTCTATATTTTTTGTTAATTTTTATTATGCATATTTAAGTGAGAGAGCGCCCTCAAATCTTGTAATAATTGGACTCTCACAGGTACACTGCGACTCCCGAGGTCCATTGCCCGAGGGATTGTTCCCTTGGGGGCCTCGATGATTTTGACACTTTTCTTTTTATTTTTATTTTATTTTAAATATTTTGTGTGAATGAGCCCTAGCTTATGAATTGTTTACCGATAGATTAAGGTCCAAAGCCCTAATATATTTGCATACCTATAGATGCACTTCTGGACCTAGTTTAAACTTGAAACAGTCGACCTCATCATCTTCGAGCCTTTGTGTCGCATCCCACCCTGCCAAGCGCTGCTCCTGAACTCGATGTGTCGAGAGGAGGAGGGGTGAGCCTATACCGGACTCCTGGATTGAAGATCGATGACCGACTTGTGGTGCTTCACGATAATAGCAGTTCCTATCCTAGGGTGATTTCTTCGGCTTGCATTCGCATATAGCATAGGTTTCAAATTCTGTTCTGCATCCCGCATGGAGAGAGCTGGAGGCACTGTAAGTCTTCTTACTTGGCATGCATCATCGATTTCCGACTTGCATGGCTTTTCCGACCTTCTTCCTCTGTTTTTGCCAACCTAGGATGCTTAATGGAAATTGAAACCTTGATAGGCACGTGCATTGAAAATACCCAAAAAAATTAATAACCTAAATAAAATTAGGACTGTTAACTCTATTAGATTTAACATAAGACATAATGGATTTCCTTGTCTTGGGGAGAGCAACCCCCTCATTGTATGTGTTTTAATTGCTCACATACACACTAATGAGTAGAGCCTAAATCCCATCAAGCCTCCTAAGTATTTGTACAACTTTGTGAATCTCACCTCAATCTAAAAATGAAAAGATAAATGATCGTCTCCTGACGGTCTCCATTGTGTCGAGTAGGTGAATCTGGGGTTTGCCTTGTGTATTGAATGTGACTTGGAGTTCGTTGTGTTTTTCATTCATTATTAGAGTAGTTGGTCCCGTCGTGTGAGTCATCTTTTTCATCTTTGAGTCTCTCTACCTCTTATATATATATTTCCTCATCTGCATCAAGTCGTGATATTGGCGCTTGAGCTCAATCATTCTTCGCCAAGTCCTTCATTCCCCTCTTTTTCACCACCTTCCTCGTATCCACCGTACCATCCCCATCTTCTCAGGTTCGAGGAGAGCATGCTCTTCGGACCACCATTTTGACGGTGTTCCCACCTTGTGTGGAACATCTAATTTTGTCTATGTCCCGATCTTCTCGCCTGCCCTCCTCGTCCCCTCTATATCACTTTCCTGTTACCCGAGAATGTTGTGCACATCGATGAGGCCCGCATCAAGGATTTTATGATTACCTTGATTATTTGTGTAAGCCGGGCCAATGAGTGAGGATGCTGGGATGAGTGTGCCATGGGATTGTGATCAGATACGTGCATGTTTTTGAAGTTATTTGATTTTGGGCACAAGCATAGGTGTGATGCATTATTGAGGAATTTTTGGTCTCGCACACCGGATTGAGGGTGTGACGTATTTTGATGCTTCGATGAGGAATTCATGTGACCTGATTGATTGATCTACCCATTCGGTTCGGCCCGTCTGGATTCGGATTTTGGATTGACTATCTTGATATATGCTTCATGATGACGGTGCCATGAACCCCCATGAGCCTCCTCATCTTCTTGATTGACCCATCCTTGATCTCCTGACTCTTTGATCCACCCATGGCACTTTGAGGATTCCTGATTATCTTTCGTGCCATCTCAGCCAGACTTGATTGACCTGAGGGATGTTTTGTGAATGACCTGATTATTTTCTCCCTCACATGATCTTATGCCCTCTGGATGATTAAAGGATTGTCTGCTTTTGAGGACCTGAGATGACTTGCCAGCATTCCCATGACATACATTGATCTAGCTCGCATTCGTCCCCGAGGACTATCTGCAGGAGAATGCGACAATTTCTAGGACTACAGTTTCATCCACTACTTGGGTCGCCATTTCGATGGGACCCAGAACCGAGTCAGATGATATGCTTGATTGGACTCCCCCTGTGATTGTGTACCCGACCTGTCACTACCCGAGGCCAATAGACTGATTTCTCTCCTTGACAGTCCTCGCAAGGGCGAGCCTTGATATTCTGGTAAACTGATGCCTAGTTCATAGCTCTCCGAGGGTTATCTGTGAGAGGCTATGACACATTATAGCTATGATGGTCTCTTCTGCTGGTAGGCTGTCAACCGTCTACCAAGACCATATTCTCTGTGGATCCGTCTGATGGATCTGGCTCCTTTGAGCCATCCTCTCTCCTTGACGACCCTCGCAAGGACGAGATGTACTCTGATTATTCACTGTGTAGCTCACATCACTTCCCGAGGACTATCTGCGGAAGGATGTGACACTTCCTTTACGATCGGCTTCACTCACCTCTGGTGCCTCCATCTGTTGGGGCACATTGCCGATTCGTCTAATGTGGGCAGTTAGTCTCTGTTTCTGATTATGCGCCCGATCTTATGGGGTATAGGACCGACTTACTCAAACTTCTTTGAGTCCGCTCTCCTTGACGATCCTCGCAAGGATGAGATCTTTTCTGATTATTCCTTGACTAGCTCGTAGCTCCCTGAGGGTTATCTGCGGGCGACTACGACATATTTCCGATCTGATTGGTCTCCTCTGTTGGTAGCCGACTTGTCGCCTACTGAGACCATTATGTGGGTCCGTCTGATGGATCCGGCTCCTTCGAGCCCTTCTCTCTCCTTGATGACCCTCGCAAGGTAGAGACACATTCTGACTATTCCTTGCCTAGATTGCATAACTCCCCGAGGACTATCTGCGGGAGCAAGCAACACTCTCTTTACTCTCGGTTCCCACTGCTGACTGTGTCTCCGATCTGCAGAGCATGGAATCGAGTCATCTGATATATATGATTTTGGTCCCATTCTGAGTTGCATATCTGATCTACATATCATGGGACCCATCTGATTAGACTCCTTTGAGTCTGCTCGCCTTGACGGTCCTCGCAAGGCTGAGCTCCTGATAGCTGCTATTTCCATGCCTAGCTGGTAGCGCATTCCTCGGGGGTTGTCTGTGGGACGTTGCCACATTCTCTTGATTCTCCGGTCTCTTCTGCTGATAACCGATATTTCTCCTACCGAGACCGTACTTGATGATCCGTCTGATGGATCACTGACACCTTTGCATCCGCTCGCCTTGACGACCCTCGCAAGGTCGAGTCTCATTCTGCTTATTCGATGATTAGCATGTACTACTCCCCGAGGGTTACCTGCGGGAGGGTACATCATTTTCTAGGTACTCGGTTTTATTTCTGGTGTCTCCAATCTGTTGGAGCACGAAGCCAAGTCCTCTGAGCTGTGTACTCGGTCTCCTTCTGACTGTGTCTCCGATCTGTGGAGCACGGAGCTAATTTTCCTGATATATGTACTTGGTCTATTCTCTGATTGTGTATCTGATCTGCGGATCACGGGACCAAGTCTTCTGATTGTGCTCTGATTCCCGGCTCCTTTGAGCATCCTCATCTTGACGACCCTCGCAGGGTTGAGCCATGACTTGCGGTATTCGGTGTGTCTCCTGTGATTTTCTGACCTCATGACCACCTAATGCCATGTTGTATCTTGTTTCTTACCTTTCCATATCTTATTGAGACTGTGATTGACCGGAGGAATCTGTATTGTTCCTTCTTCCTCCCGGTCTTACTGTATCGGCTCTGTTCCCTCATGCTAACCCTATGAGCCGATTGACTACTTCACGCTACCGTACCCAATATCTTTACTTTCTGATCTGTTTGTCCCCGGTAGCCGACACCCACCTGACTGCATATTCGGGCGTCTTTTCATCTTCTGACTGCGTCCTCATTCTTACAGGGAGACGACGACGAGAGTACGGTATTCACTTGTCAAATACCGTCATGTACTTCACTAATCTCTTCACCGCTTGTATATATGTGTGTTTTGTGCATTCTTTCTCCCGCATGTTATGAGTGCCCCAGATCTATCGCCACATCTTTGTGTCTACACTTAGGACGTACCTTGTCCTAAGTATAGGGGGGCACACACCGCGTTGTTCTTTCCACGTTCAGTTTCGTCACTCCCGTTGTTGCCTATACTTAGGGATATTTGACCCTAAGTATAGGGGGAGTGATGCGTACATCCTTCTCTATCTTCTTCCATCTTCCGATCTCTTTTCTTCTTTTCTTCTTTTCCTTTTCTATCTTCTGTACCTATCAAAAAGGTGTTGCCCCTTGTAGACAGTCTTCTATACTTAGGATGTACTTTGTCCTAAGTATAGAGGGATGTGCACCCCAAGTTTCTTTCATTCTTTTCGATCCTCTCCATTATCTCCTCTTCTTGTCTATACTTAGGGATATCTTACCTTAAGTATAGGGGGAGACAATCTGAGTACGATATGTTCATTCCCACCCTTGACCCTCCCTGCTTTGTGTACAGTCTGTTATACTTAGGATTATTTGATCCTACATATAGGGCGGACGGTCGACTTCTCATTAATTCATCCTTTCATTCACTCTCTCAATTTCTTCATTCTTTATTCTTCAAGTCGTTGTAGTATAGATTTTTCTATACTTAGTACGAGTTATGTCTTCTCTGTTCTTTTCGATCTATGAGGACATAGCTCAAGCTAAGTATAGGGGGGTCGTATATACTACGTATATACTTTAACCATAACTCGTACTTTCGTATTCTCCTAATAATATGGCTAATAATTCTTTGAAAATTCATGTTACCATTCCTCAAATTCTTTTTATATGTACCGATTAATAAATCATGTGAAAATGTTTTTTGCAAAATGTTTGAAAAATAGTTTGAAAATCTTTGTGAAAATCCTTTGAAAACTATTTTGAAAACGTTTTGTTACATGTTTTCAACCTTTGTAAAAACATTTTGGTTTGTAAAGTTTATTTTCTTTGTGTGAAATAAAATGTTTGAAAAATTATTTGCAAACGGTTTGAAAAATGGTTTCAAAAATATGTGAAAAATCAATATATTCTGTTTGGAAAACCTTTGCAAAATGATTTTCAAATGTGTTTACATGTTTGTAAAGTTCTTGTAAAAATTATTTTGGACTATAGTTTTTCAAAATTGTTTGTAAAATAATTTTCAAATAAGTTTGAGGAATAGATACATCAAATCAATAATAAATAAAATAATAAATAACACATAATTCTTTAATAATTGTACATATATACCTATAAAGAAAAACTAAACTATAAATCCTTCATTCTTTGTAAATAAAGCGCACACCTATGTAAATAGATGTACATACTTTGGGTGCCAAAATTCTTTTATTTGCAAATTCTTTGTGTAAAAATTTTCTCTTTGTTTTCAAATTCTTTGAAAAATGCATTATTCTTTGCATATTTGTAAATAGCATTTGCATAGCATTCATATTTTTTTATTGAGCTTGATGAATGAACTAGTCCAATAAAGTCGAAGATTGGAGCTTGGTTGGACCTTACTGCACCTAACTGCACTGGAACCTTATGGGAACTAGGTTTAAGGTACTTCAGGTCTATTCAGACTTAATTCTTTGAGAAATCAGGGCTAGGTTCAAGTCACCTCAACTAACTAACTAGAACTTTTCGAGACACACGCATGATTCTTGTCGGTTGTGACCTAACTTGGACACTTGCACCTTTCACTTGGCTCAACTCAGTTGGAGTGGTGAGGGGGTTGGATTTGCCAGTCTGAGATGCACATGGGTGGAAACATTCATCCTCGTCTAGGGAGGGAAGTGCATCCCAACCTGGTCCAGTTTCAATGAAGTCGAATGACAGGAGAGTGTGGGTTGCAATAAAGCTTCAAAAGAGGGATAGTCTTCTGGCTCAAGAGGAAAAAGTCCTTATGTAAATGTTGCTTTAAATAGTATGTTTGAAAAAAAAACTCCAAAAAAGTGGACATGCTTGAAAATAAAAATAAAAGTGCCTGCCGGAGTATGTATATATGTTGTATAGAAAATAAGCAAGCTTGAGCATCAAAGTTATACCATGTAAGCCTGCAGCTAGATGACTTGACTACACTGGTCTTGCATCCCAGGATAGGTAGCTACACTGGCTACCGTCCATTCTTTTCTCCACCTCCTCCTCTTGAGTTGGATGCCACTTGAACTTAGAAGGGAATACCCCGCTCCTCGACGGTAGAGGGCTGGATTGGGGAATCATTGGGTTGTCATTCTGGACAAGTCAGTCTCTTTGTCATTTCAGTTGGGGAGAGCCACTATCACTTACACTGTACAAGTCAGCTTCATAGTCATAAGGGTTTGTGTATGATGTAGGCTAGTTCTGACCAGGCTATTGAGGAGATTTGACCCGAGTTCTGTGACTCTTGAAGGCTGTTGTGTTTTAAATTTGGTTCCCGACTAGGTTTCACACACATTTTCACACCAAGGTCTAACCTGTGCTCCAAACTTTAATTTTGTAAATGAGTTTAATAAGCATGATCAATTCAATTTATTCTTTAAATTCTTTATTTTTTCTTTTCCTTTTCTTCTTATTCTTTATTCTTTATGTACTTATTGCATAAGTATTTGCTAGGGACTAGCAAAGGCAAGTATAGGGGGGTGATGAATCTCCATTTCATCACCTTTATTCTATCATTTTGGCCTTAAAACCCCCAGCAAATGCATGTAAATAGCATCAATTTGTCTATAATAGCATTCATTATTTATTGTATTAAGTGTACATAAAATAAGGTTTTTAATGCCAAAATTATAGAATAAAGAGAAGAAAAGAAAAAGAAATAAAATATTGCAAATATTTTATGACCCAAACCCCGAGACCAAGTCCAGAATGGAATTGGTCAACAAGGAATAAAGTAGGGGGAGATAAGGGCCAATAATACAATAAATACATCATTTATTTATTCATTCATTTATGCATTTTGACACCTATTTTGTATTTAATTATTTATTCATCAAAAAAGAAATTTTGTACATGAAAGTTGTAGATAATAATGTGAATAAAAATACAAATTTGAGTATGTACAAAAATAATATACAGTGTACATTTAATACACAGAATAAAAAGCCAGAATCTCAACTTCACAGACCCATATCTTACAAATCAAAACTCAAAATCTACCAAAATCACCTTTAATTGTATATAGCTCTTCAAGAACTATTTAATAAAATAGGTTACATAATTTTTGGAGCTCATCTGTGAAAGTTAGGTTTTTGGCCTTCATTGTACAGTCTACCCGATTAAAATATTCATTATATTCATTATTCATCATTTTCATATTTTTAGAATTTTATAAATAATATGAAAAATGCATGTACATATTGAAATTAGAATAACACCAAAAAGAACATATAAAATAAAATAAGTCTATGGAATACATAGGCAAAAAACCTATGATACCTTGTATATAAATAAAAGGGGGATCTCATTCTTTTATTCTTTATTCATCTATATTTTTATTAAATTGTAAATATTATCTATTATATATTAAAAATGAAAATCCAAAATAAAACCCATTAAAATTCATTAAATAAATAAAATGTATATAAAATACAGGTAAAATACCTATAAGTATACCTACATATTTTATATACCTATGCAAATAAACTCACAAAAATTAAATAAAAATATATTTAGAATCACAAAAATAAGTTATAAATTTATAAAATAAGAAAATAAAATAATAAAATAAAAATAAATACATGTAAATACACTTATAAATACATCATTAAAATAAATTTATAATAAAATACATCAAAAAATAAATAAAAATCATAAATAAATACTACATTATTTAATAAATATTTTTTTATTATATAAGCAAAATTTAATAAAATCATTTATTAGGTTTAATTAATAAGTCAATATCGAGCTGACTTGGACCAATAGGATTCCTGCGAACGTTGACCGCCTGGTCAACTTCTCCCCTAGGCGGCTGATTAAACGTGGCCTGTCATTTCGGCTCGTTTTCTCCCTTTATTCCCGCTCGACTTAGACATCACCTGACATCGCTTCCTTCATGAAAAATATTCTCCGATCATTGCACATCCTCGCCCTTGTATTTATCCCCTTGTACATAGCGTGTAGCTCCGCCAATGGCCCGGTCAATAAGGGTGCGCCACCTGTTCATAAATAAACAACCTTCGCCTTCTTTTCAATTTTGGTCAGCCTTTATCCAAATCTTTTCCTCGAATTCAGTCCTAGAGGTGTTCCTCATGACAGGAGGACGTCTCCGGTGCTTTGAATCGGTCGGAGGAGGAGGAGGTTGCACCCACGGCCGCTGCTCTGGCGAGGCCTCTACTCCTTGGCCAAACGCCAGGTACGAGCTGCGCCTTTACTTGTTTTAGATAGGTTTTAGTATTACCATTTCATTTCCGTATTTTTATTAGTGTTTAGGCTATTAGATTTAGCGTAAAACGATCACCCGTAGTTCGCCGGAGCTCCGCTCCGGCGAACCCATTCGCGGTGCTCCCGACATCTTCCGACCACCAAACCACCCTCACTCCATTCCTTAGCCATTTCCCTTCACCCCAGGCACCTTCGCTCACCCAAATCCTCATCCGATCTGGAGACCCGATCTCCCTCTTCCACCCATCGCCGGAGATCTTCGCCCAAAGCCACCTTCATCCGTCCACCACCAAAACGACCTCCGGAGCCCCCATTTTTTCTGCCCAGTCCTTTGTAGGGTCCGGAGCGCCTGTAGACGTGCCCAGGCTCGATTCATCATGAAGAACAAGCACATGGGGCTCATCATCGTCTTCGACCTCGCCCGAGCTCAACGGAGTCCCAGGTGCTTCAAGAAAGCCATCAGCCGACACAGAAGCCTTCCAAGAACCTAGAGACACATTCGGCGGTGACGGAGGAGGTCAGAATCGGCCGGTATTCTTGGTCAAAGCTCGCCAGCAACGACATTCTTCCCCGTTCTTCCACCCGCCTTCATCACCGTCCGATCAAGAGGGAGCTTCCAGTTTTGATCAGCGCCGTTAGATGGAGCTCTTCATCGACCGTCGGATCAGCTCGGCTGATCTAATCTTCACCATTCATTGCGAAGCATCATCGGGCAAGGAGGAGGCGACGCGTGTCAAATGGAAGAAACCCAGTCGTTGGATCGTACGCCTGAGGGGGTAATTTTCACATACAGCCCCCGCCTTTTTGTATTTAATTTTTAATATTATAAATAATTTATCGCATTGTAAAATAAATGTACTTTTTGCTATGAGGTCCGTACAGTTTCTTGTATTTACAAAATAGTCCCTCCCAGCCTCACGTGCAGTCCCACGTGAGGTTGGGAATTTTGCATGTTAAACCCTGGCGGGTTTGTAATTGTAAAATAGTTCTTGAAAATAAAATAAATGTTTATTTATGTTGGTATTTTGCATAGTGCCCCCAGTATGTTATTTTATTTGCAAAAATACCCCTGCCAGACTTTTTTATTTTTATGTCTTTAATCTATTAATTAAAAATACCTATGTTGCTCCTAAAAATCCATAAAAATTAGGTTAGATGCTTCATGTAGTGTACTTTCACGCCCACATTTTTAACATGCATTTTTTGCATTTTATCTAATTTTTAAAATTCAAATGGAGCCTAAATAATCACTGTTTAATTTAGAAAATACCAAAAAACTATAAAAACATTTTAAAAAATTAGAAAAATATTATATATGGCATATATATATTGAGTCCAGAAAATGAAAAAACCTAAAAATAAGAAAAAGAAAAATATAAAAATAAAAAATCTCCAAAATCCAACAAAAAAAGATAAAACCCCTAGAAAAATACCAAAAATATATTTTTCTTTTTTAAAATTATCTATATATATTTACATATAAAAATTAATTTGGGTAATTTTTAGACTTATTTTATATTTTTAAAACCCAAATTATTTTTGGCCTATTTAATTAGTCCCATTTTAGGGACATTTTTGGAATTAAAAATACATAAAAATTAGTAAAATTCCAGAAAAATAACAAAAAAATAGAAAAATATATAAAAGAAAAGAATATTATATCTAATATATATTATTCATATAAATATATATCCTTATATTACTCCTCTCTCTTCTCTTATATATCTCTTTTTATATATATATATATGTATTTATATATATCTATATCTATATAATTAAAAAATATAAAAAGAAAATATAAAAAATATAAAATATAAAATAAAACAAAAAAATTATAAAAACAAAAATAAAATTAAAACTATATATAAAATCAAAAACCCACAAAAACAATGAAGAATTGGACATCAACCAAGAATTGAATAATTGCACAATCAATTTCACACAACCATTCGCCTCCCAGTGTTCGACCTCTACTTGTGCTTACACATATACACATTTACATTTAGAGTTATAATAAATTTTAACTCCATATTTTTTAGATTTAATTGTTTGATTTATTATTGTGGGTTAATTGTAGATTGATCGAGATTTCGTGAGCGGTCGCCTCGGCGACATTGTGATTCTGCCTTGTGTGGATTACTTTAGACCCTCGTAAAATCTCGGTCATCAGGCCTCTGAAAGGTCTGAGTGAATGCTGCCAAATCTGCATGGGAGAATGAGAACTCTCGATCACAATCTGTATCTGGAGAAGGCTGCTCTGCTGGACTGTCTCTGCTCTGCATGGAATCAACCTCCTCCCTAGCTGTAGGCTCAGTAGAAGTTAGACACGGTATCAAATCATCAAACTCTGCCCAATCAATATCTGACTCCGAGGGATCTGTATCAGACTCACTAAACTCTGTATCGCGGTCGGGAACCGACTCTGCTTCCTGAAAAGTATCCTGGACCAGGAATGTGTTCTCTGATGACCAGCCAAATGACTGAGGTAAAGGTAAAGAAATGGTCGTTGCGACCTCAATCAATCAGACTAGGTATATCAAGAAAAATAATCACTCACAGAGATAAAAAACAAGCAAGCACAAGAAAGAGCGGTCTAGCTATAGGATTAACCTGGTATAGCTCCCAGGGTCGAACACAAGGAGCACAGATTGGCCTTGCGGCCTACGATGTAGTCAGAAATCCAAGAGAATATTTTTTAGTGGTTTTTTATTTGTTTTTATATTTTTTTAAAAGGTGAGAAAATTAAAGAAGGTAAATACAAGGGAACTTCCACAATTTATTAAACACACCAAGAATGATGCAAAAATTCCAGAAAATTGGTTTTTAGGTTTTTTAAGTTTTTTACTGTTTTTGGTGGATTTTTGGAATTTTTCTAATGGGTAAATTATTTATTAAAAATCAAACAATGCGAAAAACAAAGGGTACTGTCCAGCAAGGCTTAAGACCCAAAAATAAAATACTCTTGGATCTCAAAAAGCCCTAGAGGTAATTTTCCTATAAACTATGAAGAACAAGGAAAATTTAGGCACCCTAATTATTGTTTTTGGATTTTTAATTTATTTATTACAATTTTTATGAGTTTTTAGGGGTTTTTCAATTTTTAGGGTTTTAATTGATGAAAAGTAGCCAAAATTGGCTAGAAAATCAAACAACAAGCAAGAAACAGTACCTAATTTTTTTAGAATTTTTAAAGGTGATTTTATATTTTTTTGGTATTTTTAAAGTCAAACAGTAGCAAAAATAGGGGTTTTTGAATTTTTAAAAATAATAAATGAAATCAAAAATGTCCTCAAAAATCATAGAAATTCCTACACCATGGCAGGAGCCATGTGTCAAAATCTCATTGGATTTGGAGGTCGTTTGATATTTTATTCAAAAATAAAGGTGGGGTACTGTGCACAGGGACCTAAGTGCAAATACCCAAAGATCTGGGGGCCTAGGTGCAAAATACCCAGCAAGTCACGCGCGTGGCGCGTGGCTGGGGCACACAGGGACCATATTGCAAGAAAAACCAAGTCCTAGGGGTTTTTGATAACACGTATCAAAACCCCAGGGGCAAGGTTGCAAAAAGCCCAAGAAATAACGCACATGCACAATAAACAACACTCACAGGGGCATATTTGCAATTACTTAAAAATATTCATGCATTCATTAATATTCCAGATCTACAGGACAGAATATGTAAAAAGCCCAAAATACACGTGACGACGCACGTGTTCACACACACACAGGGGCATACATGCAATTAAAATAAAGCACAAGGTTCCAAATGCAAATAACCCTACGTGAAAAAGTTTCTAAAAATATTTACATGACTAAACAGGAAATAACAAACTAAGAGGGGGCCTACGATATTTACCCCTTTATTAGCCGACGGTCGGATGCGCGCCACGTGGGTGATCTGACGGCTGGATGTGCGGGCGCTTCTCCTCTCTTCTCCTCTTCGGCTTGATCGACGGTCAAGGGAGAGGCACGTGGACGATCGAGCGGTGCTGGGCTCCGGGCCTCTCTCCTCTGCTACGGACGGTTCCGATGCGATCCTCAGATGAATCGACGGACGCTGCTCCTCGAAGAATGGACGGACACGATCAGAACTGGAGCGAGGGCTTCATCGGACGGCTCTGGAAGATGGAGGAAGAACTGATGGCCGGCGAACTTCGCCGGCCTCGTGCGTGGACTCCGGTCCTCCTCAGCTGCTGCTACTGATCGGAACACGCTCCTGGTGCATCCCCGCAGCTGATGACGATGGCCGATGGCCCAACCGAGCCCTGGAGGAGCTCCGGCGAGGCCTGGCGGCGCGAAGCTCCGGTCTTGAATATAAGAGAGGCTCAGACACCTCCTTTGGACCTACAAAGTAGACAAGAAGCTTCGCGGGTCGAGGGCAAAGTGCCTCGACCCAAGAAAGCGGGGTGAAGGTGGTCTGTGCGGCGTGGCGAACGAGCTCCGGCGAGCGGAGGACGGTGGAGCTCGATTCCCAGATCCTGTGCGATCTGGGTTGAATGAAAGGGCGTAGAAGGTGCGTGAGGGAATTGCGAAGGTGATGATCGGGTCGGATGGTCGAGATGTAACGCGAGATGGTCGGAATCGGAGAAATGCGTCGGAGGTACGAATTGGGCGAAATCGGAAATTGGAAGAAATTAGAAGGAGCTAAGGTTACCTGGTGGCTGCAGTAGACTATGCTGGAGCTGATCTTGCTCCTGGTCGTAGCCTCGAAGGGCGTCAAGGCCTGAGGCTCGATGCTCGACGCCGGTGGCGGAGCAGTGGCGGCGAAGTTCGCCGGATCAATGGATTCGCTTCCTCACCTCACTGCAACAAGGGCAGACGCTTGCTGTCACTCTCGCGATGCCTATGGAGGTCACTGGGGAGAAGGAGATGGTCCAAAGATGGGGCGCGGAGGCGGCGGAGGTGCGAATATATAAGGTGACAGCGTCGATTAGGGTTGAGGGCTGACGGCTAAGGAAGGCGTTGATTTGATGGCGAAGGATCCGGCGAGGGAGAGGGATGAACGGCGAAGAATCCGGGCATGGGATATGCGTGGGAGACAGCCTGGAGACGCGTGGGAAAATCGGAGAAGATGGGGTGGCGCGCTTCTTCCAGAATAGGAAGGAGTCCGCGGGGGAGTTGACCGGGGTCAACAGTCCCCCGTGGACCAATCAGGAGCGGCCACGTGGATGCAATTTTTGTTTATTTATTTTAGGGTAGAAATAGGCCGAATTAAGGAAAACTCAAAACATGAAATATTTTTCTTTTATTTTTTTCTATTTTTTGGTGATTTTTAATTAATTTTTGGAAATAAAAATAGGGTAGCTATATATATAGGTATATGTACACTACATGGATTTTTATTTTTGATTTTTTATTTGTTATTTTTATGTATTTTTATGCTCATTTTGTATTTTATTTATTTACAAGATAAAATGAGGAATAAAAGAATATTTTTATTTTATTTTTATCACTTATATACAAGGGTGAAATAAATAGTTGTATACATTTATACACATGGTATATATATACAATGTATTTTGGTATTTTTGATTTTGTGATTTTTATTTGATTTTTGTTTTGTTTCTTGTTATTTATTTTATTTACAATATGTAACATAGAATATTTACAAAAAGTTTAGAAAATAATTTTTATTTATTTATAGGGTTAAATAAATACAAGGGTGATGGTCTATACACATGGTGAAGGAAGGGTATTTTTGAATTTTTGATTTTTATCTTTTTATTTTGTTTTTAATAGTTTCTAAATATACACAATATGGACAAACATATTTTTGGGTGAGGAAAATATAATTTTATTTATTTACAGAAGTATATACACATGAGCTCCTATCTCCCTCTACTTTGGCTTTTATGCGGTCAGGCCCATGCTGAGCCCTCCCTTGGGTTAGGTTGCTCAATATTTATTCTAAATATTTCCCTCTTTTTCTTTTTGCTCTTTATTCTTTTATTTTGTGCACAAAAACATGCTAATTATAGGTTTTTACACAATGCATGCTTTTGGTAATTATTTGTATTTACACATATCTACATGTATTTGCAAAGGTTTTTGTAGCTAAAATAGAAGAATAAAGAGTGATGAATGGGTATTCATCACCCCCCTATGCTTAACTTTGCTAGTCCCTTAGCAAACACTTATTTGAAAAAGAAGTGAAAAAGAAAGAAAAAGAAAAAGAAAAAGAAGATGTACATGGATCAAGGTTGACTTATTAAATTTTCCTTCATTAAATTGAAATATGGAGCTCGATCAGATCTTTGGATTATTAATGTGTCGGAACCTTATTTGGACTTAAGCTTGAAACTCAACAGCCTCTAAGTTCCACCAATCTATGGGCAAGACTCCTCAATAAACCAGATCAGAACAAGTCTACATACACAAACTCTAATGACCATGAATCTTTTCCTTGCGGTGTAAGTGATATGTGGCTCCCCACCTCAGAAGTAACAAAGAAACAACCTCCCTCAACCTGGTAACTCTAATGCCTCAGTCTAGCAACTCTTTCCTCGAGAAGCGGGGTATTCCCTTCTAAGTTCAAGTGCAACCGGCTCAAGAAGAGGGGGTAGAAGTATAGAGTTTTGGAAGCTTAGCCAGTGTAGCTAAGTCTCCCGCTGCAAGCTTCATGAGATGTAACATGGATACCATAAGCTTTTGCTTGATACTCCGGTGGGGTTATTAAATCTTCAATCCGACCCACCATTTTTTTGGAGTTCTTTTTGCATTTTTGCATTTTTTTTTTCAAGACTTCTGTACACATATCTACATGGTGCAGCATATATAAGAAATTTCCCCTTGAGCCAGTAGACTATCCCTCTTTTGAAGCTTTATTGCAACCCACAGCTTCTGTCTTTAGCTTTCAACACCACTAGACCAAGTTGAGGTGCACTTCCTTCACTATAAGAAGAAGAGAGGTTCCGCCTAGAAGTACTACCCTCATATGCTACCCCAAGCCAAAGGAAACTGCCTCCTCACCACCTCATCCGTGGAGAGCCATGTGTAAAGTGCAGGTGCAAGTGAAGCCATTGTCTCTGAGAGTCATGCGTGTGTTGTTAAGTGCTCTACTTAGGCTCATCAAGATGACATATGCTCACAGCCTAGTGGACTCAAAGAATTAAGTCCTTATGGACCTGAAAAGCCTTAACCTTAAGTCCTACAAGGTTCCTCTTGAAGTTAAGTGGATTAAGATCTTATTCAAGCTCCATTTCTCAATTTAATTCCAGGCTTAGTTTAAATGTCAACTCTCATCCAGGAAAAACTATATACATATATGTACACAAGATGCTATTTACAAATATTTTACAATCATGCAAAAATTTTGAAAAATGTTTTGAAATCATGAATGAATGATGCATGAGGTGCAAGTTTTGCAAAAAGATATTTACAAACATTTACACAAGATTTTTGCAAACTTTTGATTTTCAAAACATTTTGGAAAAATTTTGTACTATATACATAATTTTGGTACAAAATATTTACACAAGCTTTACACAAAAGATTTTTGAAATCATTTTTACAAAAATACTTTATACACTAGCTATGTCTGTGCAAGAATAAGAGATGTTTATGTACATGAAATTTTTTTTTTTTTTTTAAAAAAATTTTGTGATTTTTAGCCATTTTATTTATTAACACACTCACACAAAGTACGAGTTATGGCTAACGTATATGTGAAATATACACACCCCCCCTATACTTAGCTCGAACGATGTCCTCAGAGTGATCAAGAGCGATGAAGAAGACATAACTCGTGCTTAGTAAAAGGGAAGTGAAAAGGAATGGCTAAGTACAGGAACGAATAAATGAATAGAATGAGAGGAACTCGGTGGTTTCCCCCTATACTTAGGATTAACTAATCCTAAGTATAGAAAGCTGTACATGAAGGGAAAGCCGAGTGAAGAATATACAGAATCTGCCCCCCCTATACTTAGGGTAAAATATCCCTAAGTATAGGCAGCAAAAACAAGAGCAGAAAGAATGAAAAGAATACTCACAGGTCCGACATCCCCCCTATACTTAGGGTAAAGTACACCCTAAGTATAGCATAATCATAAGATGAGAGACGGGATGTGGGACTAAAGAATAGAATGATATGGACAATTGGATCTATACAGGCGGAGGAACAGTGAAAATCAGGCGTGAGATGTAAAAGATGTGAGTCAAAAGACCACATCTCACGCAAAATGAATAGCGGCAATAATAACGTCCCGCGGCTCATGATCTAGAAATGGTTTGAGCCGCTGGCCGTTCACTCGGAAGGTACTCTCAGAAGATAACTCAGATATATCAATGCTACCGTTATCGTGTACCTTTCTGACCAAATAGGGTCCTTTCCATTTGCTCTGTAGCTTCCCTGGAAATAATCTAAGCCTTGCATCAAACAGCCATACTTTCTGTCCAATCTCAAAATGTTTGTGGCTGATATGAGAATCATGCCACTCTTTGACTTTCTCCTTATAATGTAGGCTGTTTGAGAATGCTGCATCTCTAAGCTCTTCCAAGGCGGCTAACTCTGCCCTCCTCTGGTCTCCTATACCATTTGGATCCATAAGAATATCTGTGACTGCCCAAAGTGACTTGTGCCTCAGCTCGACAGGTAGATGGCATGGCTTGCCATAAACGAGGCGAAAGGGAGATGTACCCAATGGAGTCTTGAAAGACGTCCGATATGCCCACAAGACCGAGTCCAAAAGCTGTGACCAATTCTTTCGGTCAGGGCGGACGACTTTCTGCAAAATATTCTTGATCTCCCTATTCGACACCTCAGCTAGACCATTTGTCTGTGGATGGTATGGTGTAGCAACACGATGGTCTATGCCGAACTCGGTAGCAAGTGCCTTCACCTGGTCGTTGATGAAATGAGATCCCCCATCAGAAATCAGAACTCGTGGAACCCCGAACCGCGTGATGATGTGCTTCCTCAAAAATCTGCAAACTGTCTTTGCATCTGCGGCTCGGGCGGGGATAGCCTCAACCCAACGACTAACATAATCTACGGCCAACAGAATGTACTCAAATCCCTGACTCTTAGGGAATGGACCCATGAAATCGATGCCCCATGCGTCAAAAACCTCACAGAAGTGAATGGGCTGCATCGGCATCATATCACGCTGTCCACAAGTACCCATCCTCTGACAGTCAGTACACCTCTTCACGAACTCATCAGAGTCCTTGAAGAGTGTAGGCCACCACAAGCCGGATTGGAGCACTTTCTGTGCCGTTCTCCTCCCAGAATGATGTCCTCCTGCCTCAAGCTTGTGGCAGTAAGTGAGGACACTATGATGCTCCTCCTGAGGAATACACCGACGCCAGATGCTATCCCCTCCTTCGTGGTAAAGGATGGGATCCTCCCAGTGGTAGGACTTGGCCTTCGCAAGGAAGGTCTCAATCCTCTGCTTGGGCCAGTCTTGTGGGACTTTCCCAGCAACGAGAAAGTTCACAATATCGGCATACCACGGGAGTGAGGCGATAGCAAGGATCGCCTCATCTGGGAAGGTATCACAAATGGGATCAATCTGCTCTGTCTCCTCAGGCTGCTCTAATCGGGATAAATGGTCCGCCACCACATTCTTGACTCCAGGCTTATCCTTGATCTCAATATCGAACTCCTGGAGTAGAAGGATCCATCTAGTAAGTCTGGCCTTGGCATCCTTCTTTGACATGAGGTACCTGATGGCGGTGTGGTCGGTATACAAAGTCACTCTAGATCCAATGATATACGATCTGAATTTATCTAGGGCAAACACTACTGCTAGCATCTCCTTCTCTGTGACCGTATAATTCCGCTGGGCGGAATCCAATGTGCGGCTAGCATAGTGTATGGCAAACGGAACTCCATCCCTCCTCTGTCCTAGCACGGCCCCTACGGCAAAATCAGAGGCGTCCGTCATGATCTCGAATGGGAGAGACCAATCAGGCGGCTGAAGGACAGGAGCCTCAATAACACACTGCTGGAGAGTCTCGAAGGACGAAAGACACTTGTCATCGACAAGGAACTCGGTGTCTTTCGTCAAGAGGTCAGTCAAGGGTCAGGCAATCTTGCTGAAATCATGAATAAATCTCCTATAGAAACCAACGTGCCCCAGAAATGACCGTAGCTGCTTCAGATTGGACGGCGGTGTGAGTTTCCTAATGACATCGACCTTGGCCGGATCAACCTCCATGCCTCTGTTGGAGATGATGTGGCCAAGCACCGTCCCTTGAGTCACCATGAAGTGACTCTTCTCCCAAGACAGAACCAAGCGGGTAGCAATGCATCGCTGGAGCACTCGGTCTAGGCAGTCAAGACAGGAATCGAATCCGTCGCCGTAAACCGAGAAGTCGTCCATGAAGACCTCCAAACACTCCCCTACCATGTCCGAAAATATCGACAGCATGCATCTCTGAAAAGTCGCAGGGGCGTTACATAGCCCAAATGGCATGCGTCGAAAGGCGTAAGTACCGAAGGGACAGGTAAAGGTGGTCTTCTCCTGATCCTCAGGAGCGATGGCCACCTGGTTGTAGCCCGAGTACCCATCCAGGAAGCAGTAATGGCTCTTCCCTGCCAGTCTCTCTATGATCTGATCAATAAAAGGCAGGGGGAAATGGTCCTTCTTGGTGGCCTGGTTGAGTTTCCTGTAGTCAACACAGACCCGCCAAGAGGTGGGTACTCGTGTAGCAATCTCCTCTCCCGACTCACTGATCACAGTCGTGATGCCCGTCTTCTTGGGCACCACATGCAAGGGGCTAACCCACTTGGAGTCGGAAATGGGATAAATAAAATCTGCACTCCACCATTTCGATATTTCCTTCATAACCACCTCTCTTAGGTTAGGGTTCAGTCGCCGCTGGAACTCACGCGACGGCTTCGCCCCTTCCTCGAGATAGATATGGTGGGAGCACAACGAGGGACTAATCCCATGGAGATCTGCTACGCTCCATCCAATTGCCTTGCGGTTCTTTTCAAGAACCTCCATCAGACGGGATTCTTGTTCTCCAGTCAGATCGGCAGAGATGATGACTGGGTACATCTCAGACTCTCCCGCAAGGAATCTGTACTTCAACGAAATAGGGAGCGGCTTTAGCTCTGGACAGCTGGGTGCTGGCAAATCTGGCTTCTGAAGAAGATGTGTGTATGCGGATAATTCTGCCAAATTTGCCTGGGAAAATGATAACGAACTCTCACAAACTGGATCTGGAGAAGGCGGGCCCTCTGCATTGTCTCTGATCTGTTCTGCCTCTACCTCCTCCTCATCTATAGGCTCAGGTGAATCCAGATCTGGCATCTGATCATCACAATCTGCCCAATCAGATTCTGAATCCGAGGGATCTATATCAGACTTGGTGACATCAGTACCACCGGAGAACAAGGTGGCATCAGTACCACCGTAGAGCAGGGTGGCCTCAGTACCACCATCACTGGAAATCGTGTCGCGATCAAGGTCCGACTCTGCTGACTCAATAGTATCCTGAACCAGGGTTGTGCTCTCCAGACTATCCTCTGCTATCATGTCTGCATCAGCTGTATCTGAATATGAGAGGATGGTCTGTGTTGCAGGATCTGCCCAAATTGCCTCATCATCCGTGATCACAAAATCACAGTCCTGGTGGATGTCTGGCTCTGCGTCTGTCAGCTGCTCTGAATCTGTACTGCCATGTGAGCGGGATCTATCTCTGGCTCTTTGGTCCTTAACCATCTCTATTTGTATACTCTCGCCCTGGACGCGAAAGAATACCTTCCCACTGTCATGGTCAGTCACTGCCTTGGCTGTGGCCAAGAACGGGCGACCGAGGATGATGGGGGAATCGGTCAACGAGTCAGGGGTCTCCATGTCCAGCACTACGAAGTCCACGGGGAATTGCAAACCCTGAATCGTGACGACAACGTCTCGCAACAACCCCTTTGGCCTCTTGACAGACCGATCAGCAAACTGAAGGTATGTCCTGCTCTGTCTAAGAGTGCCCAACTCTAAGTGGTCGAGAAGGGCTGCCGGAAGAAGGTTGATCGACGATCCGCTATCTAATAGAGTGCGGTCGAACCTCTGCTCACTAATCTGACATCTGACATACGGGGCCCCTAAATCTGGCCTCTTAGTCGGCAGATGGTTCTGGATCGCGAAGCACGTGGCTTTGGTCAGCACATGGATTTCTGCGGTCTTGCTCCTCTTCTTCCTCCTGACTGTGGTCCTATCTCTTAGGGATCGCTGAAGAAGAGGAATGTGCTGCAAAGCCTCATTGAGGGTCAGCTGGATGTGAAATCGGTCTATCATGCCCTGGCTGAACTCCTCCTGCTCTCTCTTTTTTGGGTCTTTTTCTTTTTTCTTCCCCTTCCCCAACTCAAGGGCTCTAGGAAAGGGGATCACAGGGTCCTTCTCAGATGAAGGACTAGGAATAGGCCTAGACGGTTCGATGACCGGATCCTCACAAACATCATTCACCACAGTGGGATCAGAAGAAACTAAACCTTTTCCTTTATTCAAATCAGAGTTCCGAGATACATTCATGTGAGGAAAGACAACATTTCTATCAGAATAAATGTTGGTGGCCTCAGTACCACCTCTAGCTGGCTCTACAACTAGACGTCTTGCGGCCTCAGTACCGCGGGCTGGCTCGGCTCTGCTGGTGGCGTCAGTACCACCTCCTCGATGTGGTGAAACGGCGGCCTCAGTACCGCCGGTGGAATCAGCATCTCGGGTGGCATCAGTACCACCGTCATCATGATGTGCGGCTTCAGTACCGCTCTCCTCTTCCTCATCTGGCGCTCTAGATGGATCCTCGTGTTGTCGCTCAGATGAGGCGCCGCCTGCTGGTCTTCTACCGCTCCTAAGTGTAACAAAATCAGCATCAAATATATTCGATGACATATCATCAAATGAGTTACTAGGAGTGGTAGGCTCAGTGTGAACTACCTGCTCAGATTTCCTCTTCAAGTTATTCGGATTAGGCTCGATCTGTGCAGGGATGGCGGCCTTCCCTCTCATCAGGTCCCGCATCTCCTGGCGGAACTCGTCCATCTCCCGTCTAAATGTAGCCTGTTGCTCTGTGAAGAGACGGGCTAGATCATCCATGGCGGGGCTCTCATGGGAACCCGACGGGTTGCCTCTCTGGTAATGAGGCTGCTGGACCTGGTGCTGCTGTGGCTGAGAGGGGTAAGAAGATGGATGCTGCTGCTGGTGAGCCTGCTGCTCACGTCTCCAATTCTGTCCCTGCTGCTGGTAGGGACGAGATACGAAGGATGATGGCTGGTGTGGCTGGTATGTTGGGTGCTGTTGGTGATCTCTCTGCTGGGAGTACTGCCCTCCCTGACCGGCTGGCTGCTGTTGGGACTGGTTACCCCCATTCCCCCACCTGAATCCGGGATGGTCTCGTCGGATTCCAGGCTGAGGACGGTCATACCAAATCCCGTTGACATCCATCAACGGTTCCGCATCGTAAGGGGCTGGTGAGAGTACATCCAGAGGCTGATCCGGCTGATATACCACCATCTGTAAGTCTGGAGATGGTGGTGACTGGTAAGAAGGCTGCTGCTGCTGGTACGGCTCCGCCTGTACAAGGTGAACTTGTCTAGGCTGCTGCAAGGAGCTGGAGCGCTGGGACGAGCTGCGGCTGCCGCCGGAATCGCCTCGCGACAGAAGACGGGGCTGAGGAGCCGTCTGTGCCTCCTGAAGACACAAGAGCTGGGTCTTCATGTCGTTCAGAGTTTGTGCCATTTGCTCCATCTGAGTTATGCCCTGGCACTGCTTCTTCTCTATGATTTCCATGCGGTCCAGCTTCTCGCTGATAATCCCCATGTCCGCAGCGGCCGACTCTGCCTGTGCGGCTGCAACTGTGGACGAACTGGATGGACCTGCATCAACCCGTGCTATCCGCTGATACTGCACGGGTCCTGGCGGCTGCTGAGATCTCTGTGTGTACAACCGAGTCTGGGACATCACCATGTAATTTTCTGCCATCTCTTCGTAGATGGCCCAGACTTGGTTGTGGTCCTTGGCAAAGTAGGACCCGCCGCAAGAAGCATTCACCAGACCCTGAAGCTCTGGTGTCATCCCACTAAAGAAGCTTTGAACTAGGTTCGGCTTGGAGATATCATGGTGTGGGCATCTATCCAGAAGCTCTCTGAACCTCTCCCATGCCTCGTGAAATTGCTCGTTAGGGAGCATGGAGAAGTTGTTGATCAGGGCCCTCGCTGCATTCGTCCGCCCGAGTGGATAGTACTTGTTCAAGTACTCGGTGCGGAGTTGCTCCCAGGTGTAGACAAACTTCCCTAAATGTTTCAGCCAGGCGGCTGCTCTATCTGCCAGTGAAAAAGGGAAGGCCATCATTCGAATCGTATCTTGGTCCACACGACGGTCGTGGACAGTGCTGCAGATCATCAAAAACTCCTGGAGATGGAGGTGGGGTTCCTCAGTAGCGAGTCCGTGAAAATGAGGAAGCATCTGCAGGGTGTTCGGAGGGAACTTGAAATCCCCCACGATAGCAGGTATCACCACCCACTGGTGCATCAGTGTAGATCCGGGGTTGTGTAGCTCCCGCATCGGTCTTGCTGCGGCGGCGGCTGCCTCTGCTGCGGCAGCTGCTGCTGCGGCTGCTGCCTCTGCATCAGCGTCAGGAATGTCCTCCGGCTCGCTTGGCTCGTCTCGCTCTCTTCGGAGTCTCTCCAACTCCCTCCTCATCTCTATCATGAATGCCCCCTGATCGCGTAACTGTTGCTGAACTGTCTCTAATGACGCGATCAGGGTGGAGTTAATCGCTCCCTGGTCTAAGACAAAATGTTCGGGCTGGCGATCGTCTGAACTGCCGGCTCCAGCCATAGGGACGTCTGCAAAATCAGATGAGCCCAACTCAGGTTCTGTCAAATTAATTCGTCTCTCCTCGGGCTCATGTCTCTCAATAGCAGAAGAAAGGGGATCGAGGGGGAACAGGGTGGAATCGAACTCGGGCCCGGAGAGCTGGTCTCGACTCTCACGGGCCAACCTAGATGATGAAGTAGACGCGCCTGAAAGCGGTGCAGCCAGAGGCTGCCTAAGAGATCGTCTACCCATCATCTTGATCTGGCGAGTTGGGCGGATGGGATCTGGAGAAATTATGATCGCAAAGCAAACCCCCGGTTCACCAACGCAACACAATCTGAAGACCGTGAAAGATCGGTCAATTTATCTTGTCAATTTTATTTGGTGAACATGCAAGATATCAGAGCGCTTACGTGACCTGTTAGGATACCCGATGCTACTCCAACCGACTGGCCCGCACGGAAGAGTCGGTAGTCAGCTAGAAATAACACCGGAGGGTTCTACCTAGGGTGCGAGTCACTCTCTCGCGCATCCAAACCATACAAGGAGGGGGTTGCTCTCCCCAAGACAAATTTTTAATGTGAGTGTCTTTTAGGGTCAATAATGTTATCCAGTCCCAATTTTTTTTGTTTTTCTTTTTTTTTTTAATTTTTTTCAAAATAAATACAAGCGGCCTAACGGTTTTTCCGATTCTCCTGATGATTAAGCCAAAAACAGAGGGAGAAGACGAAAAAGCCGATGCGCGAAGAAATCAATGATGCATGCAGAGAAAGAAATGCGTACCTTGTCTCCAGCACTCTACATGCAAGTGATCCGCGCAGAATTTAAAGACAGAATAAAACTACCTAAATGGTGCAGCGGGAAAAACCGGCCTTAGACAAGCAACTTCTATTGATCGTGAAGAACAATAGTTAGCTAACTGAATCGAGTCCGGAGTCCGATCTTGGGAGTCACTCGGTGCCCGCCACAACGGGTCCTGCCAGCGCTGTATGTGACTCCTCACGGCACGTGGTCTCAAATCCAATTAAACTAACTTTTTCAGTGAATTTTATTAAGGTCCAATTACGTTCTATAGGAACAGATATTCTATTAGGTGTTGGGCCTTAAAATTTACGTCACAATCAATCAAAATTCCTATGTCTAGGGGCTAAAACCGCGAGAAACACCGGAAAAGGCAGCTAGCTATAAAAACCACGAAAAAAAGCCGCGAAAATCCAAATGGGTCCCCCGAGCACACCGGTGCTCGGCGAAACAGACCCGCTAAGTTACAAATGTCCACAAATGTCCAAAGTCCAAAATTATTACAACAAGTATTGTTCTCTCTCTCTCTGAAATAAAAATTTCTTCTTCTCTCTCTCTTCCTCCCGTGCGGGTCCTCAAAAAGTGTACTCCAAGTTCTCCACGCAGTACCTCGCACAAAAATCCAAGAGAGAATGTCAGAAAACAATTATAATATAGAGAGACAAAAATAGAAGAATGAAAACTGACTACAAGCCGTGCTCCCCGGCAACGGCGCCATTCTGATGACCAGCCAAATGACTGAGGTAAAGGTAAAGAAATGGTCGTTGCGACCTCAATCAATCAGACTAGGTATATCAAGAAAAATAATCACTCACAGAGATAAAAAACAAGCAAGCACAAGAAAGAGCGGTCTAGCTATAGGATTAACCTGGTATAGCTCCCAGGGTCGAACACAAGGAGCACAGATTGGCCTTGCGGCCTACGATGTAGTCAGAAATCCAAGAGAATATTTTTTAGTGGTTTTTTATTTGTTTTTATATTTTTTTAAAAGGTGAGAAAATTAAAGAAGGTAAATACAAGGGAACTTCCAAAATTTATTAAACACACCAAGAATGATGCAAAAATTCCAGAAAATTGGTTTTTAGGTTTTTTAAGTTTTTTACTGTTTTTGGTGGATTTTTGGAATTTTTCTAATGGGTAAATTATTTATTAAAAATCAAACAATGCGAAAAACAAAGGGTACTGTCCAGCAAGGCTTAAGACCCAAAAATAAAATACTCTTGGATCTCAAAAAGCCCTAGAGGTAATTTTCCTATAAACTATGAAGAACAAGGAAAATTTAGGCACCCTAATTATTGTTTTTGGATTTTTAATTTATTTATTACAATTTTTATGAGTTTTTAGGGGTTTTTCAATTTTTAGGGTTTTTAATTGATGAAAAGTAGCCAAAATTGGCTAGAAAATCAAACAACAAGCAAGAAACAGTACCTAATTTTTTTAGAATTTTTAAAGGTGATTTTATATTTTTTTGGTATTTTTAAAGTCAAACAGTAGCAAAAATAGGGGTTTTTGAATTTTTAAAAATAATAAATGAAATCAAAAATGTCCTCAAAAATCATAGAAATTCCTACACCATGGCAGGAGCCATGTGTCAAAATCTCATTGGATTTGGAGGTCGTTTGATATTTTATTCAAAAATAAAGGTGGGGTACTGTGCACAGGGACCTAAGTGCAAATACCCAAAGATCTGGGGGCCTAGGTGCAAAATACCCAGCAAGTCACGCGCGTGGCGCGTGGCTGGGGCACACAGGGACCATATTGCAAGAAAAACCAAGTCCTAGGGGTTTTTGATAACACGTATCAAAACCCCAGGGGCAAGGTTGCAAAAAGCCCAAGAAATAGCGCACATGCACAATAAACAACACTCACAGGGGCATATTTGCAATTACTTAAAAATATTCATGCATTCATTAATATTCCAGATCTACAGGACAGAATATGTAAAAAGCCCAAAATACACGTGACGACGCACGTGTTCACACACACACAGGGGCATACATGCAATTAAAATAAAGCACAAGGTTCCAAATGCAAATAACCCTACGTGAAAAAGTTTCTAAAAATATTTACATGACTAAACAGGAAATAACAAACTAAGAGGGGGGCCTACGATATTTACCCCTTTATTAGCCGACGGTCGGATGCGCGCCACGTGGGTGATCTGACGGCTGGATGTGCGGGCGCTTCTCCTCTCTTCTCCTCTTCGGCTTGATCGACGGTCAAGGGAGAGGCACGTGGACGATCGAGCGGTGCTGGGCTCTGGGCCTCTCTCCTCTGCTACGGACGGTTCCGATGCGATCCTCAGATGAATCGACGGACGCTGCTCCTCGAAGAATGGACGGACACGATCAGAACTGGAGCGAGGGCTTCATCGGACGGCTCTGGAAGATGGAGGAAGAACTGATGGCCGGCGAACTTCGCCGGCCTCGTGCGTGGACTCCGGTCCTCCTCAGCTGCTGCTACTGATCGGAACACGCTCCTGGTGCATCCCCGCAGCTGATGACGATGGCCGATGGCCCAACCGAGCCCTGGAGGAGCTCCGGCGAGGCCTGGCGGCGCGAAGCTCCGGTCTTGAATATAAGAGAGGCTCAGACACCTCCTTTGGACCTACAAAGTAGACAAGAAGCTTCGCGGGTCGAGGGCAAAGTGCCTCGACCCAAGAAAGCGGGGTGAAGGTGGTCTGTGCGGCGTGGCGAACGAGCTCCGGCGAGCGGAGGACGGTGGAGCTCGATTCCCAGATCCTGTGCGATCTGGGTTGAATGAAAGGGCGTAGAAGGTGCGTGAGGGAATTGCGAAGGTGATGATCGGGTCGGATGGTCGAGATGTAACGCGAGATGGTCGGAATCGGAGAAATGCGTCGGAGGTACGAATTGGGCGAAATCGGAAATTGGAAGAAATTAGAAGGAGCTAAGGTTACCTGGTGGCTGCAGTAGACTATGCTGGAGCTGATCTTGCTCCTGGTCGTAGCCTCGAAGGGCGTCAAGGCCTGAGGCTCGATGCTCGACGCCGGTGGCGGAGCAGTGGCGGCGAAGTTCGCCGGATCAATGGATTCGCTTCCTCACCTCACTGCAACAAGGGCAGACGCTTGCTGTCACTCTCGCGATGCCTATGGAGGTCACTGGGGAGAAGGAGATGGTCCAAAGATGGGGCGCGGAGGCGGCGGAGGTGCGAATATATAAGGTGACAGCGTCGATTAGGGTTGAGGGCTGACGGCTAAGGAAGGCGTTGATTTGATGGCGAAGGATCCGGCGAGGGAGAGGGATGAACGGCGAAGAATCCGGGCATGGGATATGCGTGGGAGACAGCCTGGAGACGCGTGGGAAAATCGGAGAAGATGGGGTGGCGCGCTTCTTCCAGAATAGGAAGGAGTCCGCGGGGGAGTTGACCGGGGTCAACAGTCCCCCGTGGACCAATCAGGAGCGGCCACGTGGATGCAATTTTTGTTTATTTATTTTAGGGTAGAAATAGGCCGAATTAAGGAAAACTCAAAACATGAAATATTTTTCTTTTATTTTTTTCTATTTTTTGGTGATTTTTAATTAATTTTTGGAAATAAAAATAGGGTAGCTATATATATAGGTATATGTACACTACATGGATTTTTATTTTTGATTTTTTATTTGTTATTTTTATGTATTTTTATGCTCATTTTGTATTTTATTTATTTACAAGATAAAATGAGGAATAAAAGAATATTTTTATTTTATTTTTATCACTTATATACAAGGGTGAAATAAATAGTTGTATACATTTATACACATGGTATATATATACAATGTATTTTGGTATTTTTGATTTTGTGATTTTTATTTGATTTTTGTTTTGTTTCTTGTTATTTATTTTATTTACAATATGTAACATAGAATATTTACAAAAAGTTTAGAAAATAATTTTTATTTATTTATAGGGTTAAATAAATACAAGGGTGATGGTCTATACACATGGTGAAGGAAGGGTATTTTTGAATTTTTGATTTTTATCTTTTTATTTTGTTTTTAATAGTTTCTAAATATACACAATATGGACAAACATATTTTTGGGTGAGGAAAATATAATTTTATTTATTTACAGAAGTATATACACATGAGCTCCTATCTCCCTCTACTTTGGCTTTTATGCGGTCAGGCCCATGCTGAGCCCTCCCTTGGGTTAGGTTGCTCAATATTTATTCTAAATATTTCCCTCTTTTTCTTTTTGCTCTTTATTCTTTTATTTTGTGCACAAAAACATGCTAATTATAGGTTTTTACACAATGCATGCTTTTGGTAATTATTTGTATTTACACATATCTACATGTATTTGCAAAGGTTTTTGTAGCTAAAATAGAAGAATAAAGAGTGATGAATGGGTATTCATCATTCTCCAAGATCTCCTCAGCTGGTGTCTCTGCATCAGCGAACTCTGAAGGTGAGAGGATGGCATGTGCGATTGGATCTGCCCCAAACTGGCTCGTCATCTGTAATCACAAAATCGCAGTCCTGGTGGATGTCTCGCCCTGCCTCTGTCATCTGCTCTGAATCGGAAGTCGGCTCTGAGCAAGCTGAATATCTGGCTCTAGTCTCCTCGACCGTCTCTATTTGTATACTCTCGCCCTCGACGTGAAAGTACACCTTCCCGCTATCATGGTCAGACACTGCCTTGGTTGTGGCCAAGAACGGGCGTCCTAAAATGATGGGAGTATCGGTCACAAACTCAGGGATCTCCATGTCCAACACAACGAAGTCCACGGGGAATTTCAGGCCCTGAATCGTGACGACAACGTCCTTCAGCAACCCCTTCGGCCTCTTGACAGATCGATCAGCAAACTGAAGGATCGTCCTGCTCTGTCGGAGAGTGCCCAACTCGAAGTGGTCGAGAAGGGCTACCGGAAATAGATTGATCGAAGAACCGTTGTCTAATAGAGTGTGGGCGAACCTCTGCTCATGGATGTGGAATTTGACATACGGGGCTCCTGCATCTGGCCTCTTGGCTGGCAGACGGTTCTGAATCGTGAAACACGTGGCACGAGTAAGCACATGGATCTCTGACTGATGGTTCCTCATCTTCCTCCTAATTGTGGTCCTGTCTCTGAGTGATCTCTGGAGTAGAGGGATGTGCTCCAAGGCCTCCTGAAGAGTCAGCTAAATATGGAATCTATCTATCATCTGCTGGCTGAACTCTCTCTGCTGGTTCTTTTTTTGATTTTCTGTTTTCTTCCCCTTTGCCATGTGAAGTGCTCGTGGGAAGGGGATCATAGGGTCCTTCTCAGATGAAGGACTAGGAGAGTGTCTAGCACGCTCATGAATAACATAATCCACACAAACATCATCAATCAACACATGTGGATCCGAAAATAACAAACCCTTTCCTTTATTTCCAGTAACGTCCTCAGATACATGTACAGACGGAAAGACAACAGGACTAGTAGAAGTAGAAATGGTGGCCTCAGTACCACCCTCGGCATGTCGACTCGCGGCATCAGTACCGCGCTCTGGCTCAACAACTGTGGTGGCATCAGTACCACCTCCTCCAACTGGTGAAGCGACGGCCTCAGTACCGTCGGCTGGATCAACATCCATGGTGGCATCAGTACCACTGTCATCATCTCTCGTGGCGTCAGTACCGCACTCCTCCTCACATGGCACTCTGGAAGTGGCATGGGGACGTCGCTCAGACGAGGCGCCACCTGTTGGCATCCTACCGCTCCTAAGTGTAACAAAATCAGAATCAAACATGTGTGCAGACATATCACCAAATGAATCACTAGGAGTGGTAATCTCTGTGAACTCTACCTGCTCAGACTTTCTCTTCAGGTTATTCGGATTCGGCTCAATCTGGGCAGGGATGGCGGCCTTCCCTCTCACGATCTCCCGCATCTCCTGGCGGAACTCATCCATCTCCCATCTAAAGGTAGCCTGCTGCTCTGTCATGAGGCGGGCTAGGTCGTCTAAGGCGGGGTTCTCATAGGCTGGCCCATGAGAACCTGACGGGTGGCCTCTCTGGTAGTGAGGTTGCTGCTGGTGGTGTGGGTGAGAGGGGTACAGTTGTGGATGATACTGCTGAGGTTGCTCTCGCCTCTAAGGTTGTCCCTGCTGATAGGGACGAGGACCGTACTGCTGGTGCTGGAATGACTGCTGCTACTGGTGCTGCTCACACTACTGGCCGTACTGGCCACCCTGGGCTGGAGGCTGCTGCTGGGAACTGTCGGCCGACCAGCGGAATCCGGGATGGTCTCGTAGGATACCGGGTTGAGGTCGGTCGTACCAAATCCCGTTGACATCCATCAACATCTCTGGCTCATAGAGGGGTGGAGGGAGTACTGCCAGGGGCTGATCCGGCTGGTAGACCACCATCTGAGTGTCTGGGGATTGTGGTGACTGGTAGTACAGCTGTGGCTGCTGGTACGGCTCCGCCTGTACAAGGTGAACCTGTCTAGGCTGACTGGAGCGATGGGACGAGCTACCACTGCTCCTCAGATCTCCTCGTGCCTGAAGACGGGGCTGAGAAGCCGTCTGTGCCTCCTAGAGACACATGAGCTGTCTTCAGGTCACTCAGCATCTGTGCCATCCGATACATCTGTGTGATGCTCTGACACTGCTTCTTCTCTATCAACTCGATCCGGTCCATCTTCTCGCTGATGATGCCCATGTCGGCGACTGTGGACTCGGCCTGTGTGGCTATCGCGGACGAAGTGGAAGAACCGGTATTGACCCGTGCTATCCTCTGAAACTGCACGGTCTGTGGCTGTGGGCGTCCCTGAGTGTAGAGTCGGGTCTGGGACATCACTGTATAGTTCTCGGCCATCTCCTCATAGATGGCCCAGACATGATCCTCATCCTTGGCGAAGTAGGAACCACCACAAGAAGCGTTCACCAGGCCCTGCAGCTCTGGTGTCAACCCGCAGAAGAAGCTCTGAACTAGGTTCGGCTTCATGATGTCGTGGTGTGGGCATCTGTCTGTAAGCTCTCGAAACCTCTCCCATGCCTCGTGAAACTGCTCGTTGGGGAGCATGGAGAAGTTGCTGATCAGGGCCCTTACTTCATTGGCGCCCGAGTGGATAGTACTTGTTCAAGTACTCAGTGTGGAGCTGCTCCCAAGTGTACACGAACCTCCCTAAGTGCTTCAGCCAGTTGGCTGCTCTGTCTGCCAGGGAGAAAGGAAAAGCAATCATCATGATGGTGTCCTCGTCCACCTGCCGATCGTGGACTGTACTGCAGATCATCTCAAACTCCTGGAGATGTAGATGGGGCTCCTCAATGGCGAGCGCGTGGAAGCAGGGTAGGAGCTGAAGTGTGTTCGGGGGGAATTTGAAGTCCCCCACGATAGCCGGAAGAACCACCCACCGGTGCGTCAGTATCGATCCGGGGTTGTGCAACTCCTGCATCGGTCTCGCTCCTCCTATTGTTGCTGCTGCTCCTGGCTGGGCTGGCTTATCAGGCCGATCGGGTATCTCTGGCCCGCCTCCTGCGGCTCTCTACTACTCGTGGTCGGCTCTCATCCGCTCCATCTCTCTCCTCATCTCTATCATGAACGCCCCCTGATCCCTAATCTGCTGATGCATCATCTCGAGGGAGGCGATCAGGGTGGTGTTGATCGCACCCTGGTCCAGGACGTAAGTCTGCTCTGGTCGGGGACCTTTGGTGCGGTCATCGCTGCTGCCGGCCATGGTCTCTGCAAAGGCAAAAGACCCAAACTCAGGTGCCGATAAAGTATCTGTCTGCTGTCTATCATCTAACACTAGCATCTCAGGACTGGTAGAAGGGTGGTCAAGGGAGAATAGGGCGGAATCGAACTCGAGTTCGGAGAGCGGGTCTCGGCTCTCACAAACCAACCTAGATGAATGGGCTGGAGTGCTAAAAAGCGGTGCAGCCAGAGGCTGTCTAAGAGACCTCCTGTCCATCATCCTGATCTGACGAGTCGGGCGGATGAGATCTGGAAACACACAAGATGAGCAAACAAACCCCAAGTTCACCTACTCAACACAGAGCTGAAGACCGTAAGGGTTCGATCAATTTATCTTGTCAATTTTTATTTAGGTGATCAAGTCAGGATATCAGAGCGGTTAGCAAGCTGGTAGGGATCTGACACCCCCAGGAGACTCTCCTGATCCCGAACTAGATCGTTCCCAGCCAGTACAAGCTGCAGACCGTTTACCGGCTACCCGATTGGCTCGCTCTGTTAAGGATATCGCGGCCCGCTTTACTAGAGACCGGAGCGATCCTCACTGGAGAACGACTAGCCCAGAAGCAGTAGTCTGAAAGGGATCAAATGTGGCTCTAGCCTAGGGTGTGTCGCTCTGTCGCTCATACAAACCAGACAATGAGGGGGTTGCTCTCCCCAAGACAAGTTTTTTATGTGAGGTGTCTTTTAGGGTCAAGTGTGTTTAGCAGTCCCAATTTTATCATTTTTCTTTTTTTTAGGTATTTTTCAAAGCAAACAACGCCTTACGAATTTTTCAGTTTCTCCTGGTTATTTAAGTCCAAAAACAGGGGGAAGAAGACGAAAAAGCCGATGCGCGAGAAAATCAATGATGCATGCAGAGTAAGAGATGTGTACCTGACTCCAGCAGTCTACATGCAAAGTGATCCGCGCATAAAATAAAGACAGAATATAAACTACCTATATGATGCACGAGAATCCGACCTTAGATGAAACAATTTCTACACGGAGAGAACCGCTGACTAACAGGTCAGTAAGAGGGGTCGGTGTCCGGTCTCGAATGCCGATCGGTGCTCGCCACAACGGGTCCTGCCAACGTTGTATACGGCCTCTAGTGGCACGTGACCCCTCAAGCGACAAGGTTAGCCTTTTCTTTACTAATTTTTAATTAGGTCCAATTACGCTCTAATAGGTACAGGCAGATGATGAATCCACGATTCATCGCCTTTATTCTTTTATTTTAGCATCATTTCCTTAGTCAAATACATGTAAATACCCATTAATTTCATAAAATTACCATTTTGCATGCATTTGTTAAAATTACATTTTTAACACTTTTTGTGCATAAATAAAAGAATAAAGAAGAAAAGAAAAAGAAAATGATGGATTAATGCAATAAATACAGACTGACCCGAACCCCGAGAGAAGGTCAAGACTTGACCTGATCGACCAGGAATAAAGTAGGGGAGATAGGGTCTTCTGTCAGAAAAATCAAAAATATCTTGTAAATATTTTTCATGTATATTTGTACAAAACTTACATTATTTTATTTGTACATAATTTGATCTCAAATTTATTACTTTTGTAAATGAGAGTTGTAAATAAAATTGTGTTGTAAATAATAAAAATATTTGTAAATTAAAATATTGTACATATTGCAAATAATTACACCTAGAAAAAGCCGCAAAGTGATAATTGAAACACCAAATTCCGGATCCATACAAGCTCAAATTGAACCAAACTCACTTCCATCATACTATAAATTAAATTATCTTTCAAATGGTTGTGGTTTCATTATTTTTGGAGTTACGGTTAAAAAGTCGGTTTTCTGGGGTGTTTTGTACAGTTTTCCCATATATTTGATGTACATATTTATTTATATTTATTTTTATATATAATATATATAATTGTAAATATTGTTTTCATTAAAAATAAAAATAATAAAAAAAATTAAAATAAAAAAAATCTTTTACAAAAATATTTCCTTATTTGTACCCATGTATATTGTATTATATGTGTATAATATATGTATATAGTTAACTTCCTTTTATAAAACCCACCAAAAAAATTAATTATCTAATATTAATTAATTTATTTTATTTAATTACGAATTTTATATTTATATTTAATTATTTAATTCATTTATTTGGTTTGATAACTTACCTTTTATGTAATGATTTGATTTTATACTTTAATTGGCCACCATTAAGGTGGTTAATTGATTTTCATAAATTACTTTATTTAATTAATTAATTTAAATCCGAATTTCGAAATTAATTAATTATTTATTTTATTTATTTAATTAATTTATTTAATTAACCCATAATCACCTTCCTTTTTTGTACATACTTTCCTCTTTTGTTTTTCTTCTCTTTTTAATGGGCTCCTCCTCCCTCATTCACACTTAATCAATCTTTGGTGGAGAGGAGCCCGATTTCCGAGAGGTTTCTTGTTGAAGAGGGTGCCTAGCCTCCGATCCGATTGGTGACAGCGATTTGAGCTTCGTCGAGGCCATCATGGCGTGTCCGAACCCCAAGGTGAGATCCACTTTTATTCCCTGTCTTTTTCTCGTAATTAAATCGTAGATTTATTTTCTGCTTAGGCATAGCTAATCTTTAGAATTTAGATCCGAAAAATTTCACAGCACTTTGATCCGCCCCCGACACCAATTTTTCATCTCATCTTGTGATCTCCACATTGCTTTTTCTACCTCACGCGATCTTCCACCTCCAGTTACGTACGGTGACCGGAGCTACGGATCTATTCCATCGTCTCACAAGATCCGCCCATTCACCAACTTCATTCTGTTTATAAATAAATTAAAAAATTGTGTATCTTGTTTTCTAACCCTCGTTTTTTGCAGGATACAATTAAAAAATAATAATAAATAAAATTTATGTTTCTCTCATCTTTGTTTTGCAGGGCAAAATAATAAAAAATTGTGTATCTCTATTTTATCTAACATTTGTGTTGCAGGAAAATCAAAATAAAAATTAAAAAAATAAAAAAAATTTTCCCCTTTGCACTTACTGTTTACATTTGTTGTTTAAAAGAAAACAACAAAACAAAAAAATATACATTTTCTTTTGACCATTTCCTGCAGGTCACAAAAAAAATATAAAAAAAATTAAAAAAACCGGCCGACTACTACTGCGGGCCGCGCCACCTCCTGCTCTGCGAGGACCAGCGTGCAGCAGGCCGCGATCCACCACGGCACCTGGCCGCGTGATCACCCCCTCCGCCACCGTCATCTCTCGGCATCCGCACGCAGAAACCGCCCCAGCGACCCCCTCCACCGGTGCCTCCTGCTCCTCCGCCCTCAAGCGAGCGGCGACGCCAACCGCGCGAGGAGCCGCGCGCAGCCGAGCGCACGTCTCCAGCTCTCCACCGACCCACACCAGCCGCCTCTGTGGTCGCGTGCAACGCGTGGCCGACCCCGCCGCCCCCCTCTACGCCATCGATGGCACCGTCCACCCTCTGCCAGTCCGCCAAAGCGCCGCTCCCCGGCGTCCTCCGTAACACGCCCCCGCCCACGTCCCCCATGTTGGGCGGCAGCCCTTGTGCTTCTTGCTTCTTTGAGAAGAACGAAGGAAGGTTGAATCTAGGGTTGGGATTTTAAAATAGAAAATTGGAGAGATTACAAGTCAGCCCCTGACAATTTTTGAAAGTGCAAAGAAGTCCCCTCCATACCATATAACATGCTAGGCATGCACAACATTGGGTAATTTGCATAATCAGCTAGCAATTTTATTTTTATTGCATTTTAAGGGAAACATTTGAAATAATTACATTTATGTCCCTGTTATTCCAGAACTTGAACTTGTTTTCTCTTTCTGATGAAATAAATGGCTTTTCTTGCTCGATAAATTTGGAGAAAATTCTTACATACTCTTGTTGTAGTGTACTCCATTGTATAAAATTTTCATAGCATTTTGACTTTATTTAATATATTTAAAAAATAAAAAATATTGTTTTTTTGCTTGCCTACACTTTGAAAATCCATAAAAAATAAAAAAAATAGTCTAAAAAATTCCACAGAAATTTATGTAGCTTTGTTTTGGTCTCTTTTAATTTCTGACTAATTTTTGTATATTTTCCATTTATAAAATTCCAAAAAAGTGCGAAAAATGAAAAATATTAAAAAAATTGTAGAAAATTCCAAAAATTCTGATCTTGGTCTTTATTTGTAGATATTGCTCTGTAGTTTCTCTTAAAAATAAACTTCAGCATTTTTGGGCATTTAAAGAATTTTCAAATTACAAAATACTCCTGACTGTGAATAGTTTGCTTTGTTTTGCATTGTTTCATTTTTATAAAATCATAAAAACATCGGAAAATTACCAAAAAACTAATAAAAATGTTTTAAAATATATAAAATCCAAAAAACATTTTCTTTTTAATTTTCTGAACATTTTTTTATTATTCTAAAAAATACAAAAAGGGTGTTGTGTGTGTTTTTTATTCATTTGTGCCTGTTTAAAAAATAAAAAAATAAAAAATCAAAAACCACTAAAAATTCATTTCGGAATTTGACTATAGAGTTTTAAAATTGTGCTCCTTGTGTTCGACCCTGGTCGCTATACCAGGTAAAAAGAATAGCGAAAGCCACTTACATTATTTTTATTGATTCATCTTCTCTTAAGTGGTTTATTTATTTTTCTTGATTGACCGCGCTTGGTGATTTGGGTCACAACGACCATTGTTCATTTTACGTACTTAACCCGATTGTCAAGCATGTCATCAGAATGGCGCCGTTGCCGGGGAGCACGGCTTTGTAGTCATTTTTCTGTTTTGTCTCTCTATATTATAATTGTTTTCTGACCCTCTCTCTCTGATTTTTGTGCGAGGTACTGCTTGGACAACTTGGAGCTTTCTTTTTAGAAGACCCGCATAGGAGGAAGAGCAGGGACGGAAAGAAGACATTTATTTTATTTAGAGAACATTTATTTGAATTGTAATAACTTAGACTCTTGGACTTATGAACTTGGTCATTTTTTTCTTTTTCGGGGTCTGTTTCGCCGAGCACCGGTGTTCTCGGGGGACCTCACCACTGTTTTCCGTGTTTTTGATTTAACCGCCATAACTCGCTATTTGATTTCGTGGTATTAGCCCCTAGACGTAGGATTTTCTGGTTGATTGTGACGTAAATTTCTAAGGTCCAACACCTAATAGTTTATCTGTTCCTATAGAACGTAATTGGACCTTGATAAAAACTAATTGAAAAAGCTAACTTAATCGTTTGAGAGTTCACGTGCCGCTAGAGGACATATACAGCGCTGGCAGGATCCATTGTAGCAGACACCGATCGGCATCAGAGACCGAACTCAGACCTCTCTCTCTCTGATTAGTTAACTATCTGTTCTTCACAATCAATAGAAGTTGCTTGTCTAAGGTCGATTTCCACGTGCATCATTTAGTTAGTTTACATTCAGTATTTAATTTATGCACGGATCATTTTTCATGTAGAGTGCTGGAGTAAGGTACGCATTTTCTATCTCTGCATGCATCATTGTTTTTGACCGTGCATTGGCTTTCTCGATCCCTCCCCCTGTTTTTGGACTCAAATTAATCAAAGAGGAAATCGGAAAGCTCGTTAGGTGTTTATTTTTAAAAAAATCCAAAAAAAATAGAAAATCAAAAATTTAAAAAAAATGGGACTGCTAATTGAACTTGACTCTAAAATTAAACGTAATTGACCACTTCATTATATTGGGAGAGCAACCCCCTCATTGTCTGCATTTTTAATTGCTCGCATACACACTAAGGAGTAGTGCCCAAATCCTATTCAAGCCTCCTAAGTGTTTGTACAACTTTAGTTTATCACCTAACTCTTAAAATTGAAAAGATAAAGACCGAACTTTCACGGTCAGACTTGTGTTGAGTTGGTGAATTGGGGGTTTGCTTTGTGTTTTTTATGTCTTTGGTGTGAGTCAGTTACGGTCATCTTCTCGAATCATTAGTGTTAGAGAATATTCTTTGTGGCTATTTATTAAGAGAATATTCTATGGAGAATATCCTATAGAATATTCTCCCTTGAGCTCCTATATAAAGAGCCTCAGACCCCCTGTACTCATTGAGAATTCCAATAGAATATCCGTCCCTTTGAGGGCTTCTCCCGTGGTTTCATCCCGCTCCTCACGGAGTAGATTTCCACGTAAATCCCGCATTCTTATGTTCTTTATCTTTATTCCATGTTTTCGCTTCTGCTTCATATTTCTCAACATGGTATCAGAGCGGGTCGATTCTCGAGGATTTCATCATGATTCTTCGATTATATTTTGTGATCGGTTTGAGAATCGATTTATTAGTTATTCATGAAGATCGTTCGAAAATAGTTTTTTTTAATCAAGTCCGTCGATCCCAGTTATAGGGTTCCCATCTGGAACCTTAATCATTGTCAGATTTTCTGCACCTCCACGCGCGCAAGATGCGCTCCTCAAGCGCTCCAGCATCGACATGCCTCCATCAGACCCAACAGGTGGTGCAGTCCTGCGTGCCCCTGCGGCCAATCTCTTCGAGTCAATCTCCTGCTGTGCCAGACCCTTCAGCGGCGCCAACCTCTCCTGTTGCGCCAGCCACTATCGACCATCCCCCCTCCCGCCAGGCGGCAAGCACTGCCAAGGTGAAGCCCCGATCACGCACCCAGGTCGCCGCTCAAGTGGCGGCGCACATCCTCTATTCAGCGCCCAAGCGGCACCATCGGGCTGCAGAGGATGCCCTCTCCCAGGTGCGGCGAGCCCCTGCTGCTTCCTACGCCCCCAGGCGTGATCGACCCAGGCGACGATGTCATATTCCAGGTGTGCGCGACAGCAGCGCGCTGCTCCAAGCGGCTACCCTCTTTACCAGACGCATCCAGTTGTCTACGCGTATCTCGACCTCAGCGACATCAAGCCCATGCGCGCAATCCGACTCCTCCTGGCGACCTTCTCCCTCGGCGACTTGAACTCCAGGCGTGCCAAACACGATGAGCAGCCTCTCGTGACCACGCACCAGCCAAATAGCCGCAAGCATCCATCAGCGGCGCAGCAGGCGCTGTCTATCCCCCCGCGCACTGGCGGAGCCCCCGTGCTCCATCTCTAGCCGAGGCGGCGGCGCTCCCAACAGGAAGAGACCCCATCGGGGGGGCGACATTTAGAATAGGGTTCCCTAGTGGAACCCTAAATAAACAGCAGTCGCATGTTAAATTTAAAAAAAATTCTGTTGCATTCTATGGGCCCAATGGGCTGAGTTTATTGAAAAAAAAACGGTATTAAAAAAAAAGAAGAAGAAGGGTCCGTTGAGAGAAAAAAAAGAGGGAGATAAAAAAAAGAAAAAAAGAAAAAAGAGAGGCTACGTACAAAAAAAAAGGCCGTACGTAAGAAAAAAAACGAAAAAAAATGATGAAAATGAATGATTACAAAAAAAAAGTTTCATGTTATTCTTTTGGTTTCTCCCAAGTTGATGTTTCATGATCTTTATTCTATCAAGTATGGGAGAAAGGGGGAGTCAGAATTGTATTATTCACAACTGTCCATCTTCGACTGACAGACACTCCAGCTTTCTACAAGATCATCCATTTTCACTGAGCATCAATTTCTTCGACAGGGTGCATACTTCTTCTTTTGCGACCCGACTACTACTCTGCGCTGGACTTCTTCTTCTGCAGCGATTCTTCTCCAGGCACGACAGAGATATGTTCCGGTGACCTGCAGGCACGACAGAGATACGTTCCGGTGACCTGATATCGCAGCGGTTCTACAGGCATGACAGAGATACGTTCCGATGACCTGAAAGCCGCAGACCCGTCCTCGTGCGAGGTCTTCTACCAGCAACGGACATGTCTTCTTCTTGTGATGTATCGTGTGAAGATGTGTTGTGTACTTTCTTTTTGTTGCAAGCTGCAGCTTTCTCAGCTCCAGCTTGAGGGGGAGTGTTAGAGAATATTCTTTGTGGCTATTTATTAAGAGAATATTCTATGGAGAATATCCTATAGAATATTCTCCCTTGAGCTCCTATATAAAGATCCTCAGACCCCCTGTACTCATTGAGAATTCCAATAGAATATCCGCCCCTTTGAGGGCTTCTCCCGTGGTTTCATCCCGCTCCTCACGGAGTAGGGTTCCACGTAAATCCCGCATTCTTATGTTCTTTATCTTTATTCCATGTTTTCGCTTCTGCTTCATATTTCTCAACAATTAGCAGTCACCTTTCCTCCCTCCCTTCTATCTATCTATCTCTCTCTCCCGCCATCTCTCAATCTCTTTCTACTCTCTTACCCTCCCGCCCTTCATTTCTCTCTCTTCATGATGGGTCGCATTCCATTCCAGCCAAATTATGCGGCTTCTTATCTTCATGCCCATCATTCTCGCCCACTCTCTTGGGAGATCGGAACCCCATCCAATTTCCCATCTTCTCCCTACCCACCCTCTCATTTGGGACATGCTGTGAGTGACGCCCGAAGAGTTCAGATTGACCAAACACAAGACATGGGTGTTCACATTACTGAGATGAGAGTGCATCCCATAGGCAATCGAATGGGGCAGTTGCGAGCTTTGGACAACTTTTATCCTAGGACGATGGATGAATACATAGATCAGGAAGTACAGTCCACTTCTACTTTGAGACCATTCGTCCTTGATTTAGAGTTAATTAATATACTGCCGAAATTCTTTGGGGATGTGCACGAGGAACCGTATTTACATATCGAAGAATTTGAGGATATTTGTAGATCACGATCATATTCTGATATAACTTCTGAGGAAATGATGATGATTACCTTCCCATTTACACTTCAGAGTAGAGCCAAGAGTTGGCACAGACGATTGGGAAGGAAGATTACTACATGGGGTGATTTACGATCATTATTTTTGCATAAATTTTACCCTCAGCGTAGAGCAGAGATGATGCGGTCTTGTATTCGTAATTTTTCAGTTAACCCCCAGAAGCCATTGATAGATTCATAGTTGAGGTTATGAGAACTTGTGAGGTGATTTCCGGATCATGGATTTTCTATGACTGACCTTATCCATATCGCCAAGAGGGGGAGGACCGCAGAGCAGATTTCATATGTCATTACCTCGTGTAGTGGTTCACACCACTGTCCCGACTTGGATTTAGTTGCGACCATCTTGGATATACTTTCTGATCTTACATATTCACGCGATGATGTATTTGGGACAACACATGAGGGAGAGATGTCAACATTTGAGTGCTGACACACCATGCCGATCTTGATAGCACACACAAATCAGAGGATGTGGATGCTACTACTTCTCATTTGATGGATGTGTTGCCCACTGCTGTGAGTTCCGAGAGCCGGACATTGGTTGAGTTTTCATTGGATTTACAGTCAGATTTTGAGCCAGTCCCTCTCTTTCACATAGAAGATTCTTCGATTCTAGATCTGCTAGGATCCCAAGAGATAGAGGAGGAGCCCACATCTCAACCATCCTTTGAGTTATTCCAGTGTCCATACACAATTGATTCAGTGTCTATTCTTCAGGAGATCTTCTCAGACTCAGAGATACATTCTGATCCATCTCAGCAAAGAGAGCTTGATGAGGGATCGATTTTGGATTTTACAGATCTTGATAGTCCCGTATTTGAGCCTTGTGTCCTCCCTGTTGATGAGGTCGATATATTTTTGGAGGACCTGATTTTCGACAGCATTGATCCCAAGTTTCCTGATGATTCGGCATTACTCCCCGAGGGTTATCTGCGGGAGGATGCCATGTACCATATGTACTCGGTTTCACTTTCTAAGAGTGCATCCGATCTGGCGGATCACAAGATCGAGTCTTTTGATATTTTTGAGCATGAGTTTGATTATTCTCTCCTCAACGACCCTCACGAGGATGACCCGATCTTTGAGGTATTCGATGATTTCGCTGATTTGTCTACATTATATACATCGGATATAAACCTTTATACTGAGTCTCCTGATCATGAACTTCCATATCTATTCGAGACGGTGATTGACGTGGAGGATTCACTGCTAGATCCTTCCTTCTCCATGTTTGACTTCTTCGGCTCTGCCCTTTCACTCCATATAGATCTTGAGCCGACGATTTCTTTTGTGTTACCGGAGACCGACTTCATCTTCCCATATCTTGACCCGGTAGCAAACACCCGCCTGACTTTTTATCTGGGTGTTATCACTTACACAGGTGAGTTCATTATTGTTCTCCCACTGAGACTACAACGACAGTACGGTATTCGCCTGACAGATGCCGTCCTGAACCTCGATACGGCGTTGTCCTAGCATTTGCGCCCAGCTAGGGGCGTAAACTCTAGCGCTTGTTGAGAGGCACCTCAACACTGATCGACTCACATCTGTATAGACCATCTGTCCATATCTTACATTCTTTCTGTCTCACACCCCATCTCCATCGCATGGTCATTCCATACTTAGGGTGTACTTTACCCTAAGTATAGGGGGGTGTCAGACTTGTGATTATTCTTTTGATTCTTTTTACCTCTGTTTTGCTGCCTATACTTAAGGATATTTTACCCTACGTATAGGGGAGGTAGACTCTGTATATTCTACTCCTCGGTTTTCCCTTTGTGTACAGTCTGCTATACTTAGGATTACTTGATCCTAAGTATAGGGGGATCACCGACTTCTATTGATTTTATTCTTTTATTCATTGTTGTAGTATACTATTCTTTTCACTTTTCTATACGTGGCACGAGTTATGTCTTTCTTTCCAGCTCTTTGATCACTATGAGGACATAGTTCGAGCTAAGTATAGGGGGTGTCGTATATATTGTATATATACTTTAGCCACAACTCGTACTTTCATATCTTTAATATGGCTAAAATACTGTGTAAATACTAAAAAAACTTGTAAAAAAAACTAACTAACTAATTAAAAAAAAGATGCAAATATTTCCTCAAAATTCTTTTTGTATATACTGATTAATATATCAGGTTAAAATATTTTGAAAAGTATTTTGAAAGTAGTTGAAAATCTATTTGAAAAATATTTTGAAAATTATTTGAAAAATGTTTGAAAAATATTTTCAACCTTTGTAAAAATATTTTGGTTTGTAAAAAAAATTCTTTGTGTGAAATAAAGTTATTTTGTAAAAACTTTTTGCAAATGTTTGGAAAAATGGTTGAAAAATTATTTTGAAAATCTATATATACTGTTTGAAAAATGTTTGCTAAATAGTTTTCAAATGTGTGTAAATATTTGTAAAATTATGTGAAAAATTATTTTGGACTATAGTTTTCGAAATTATTTGTAAAATTATTTTCAAATAAATTTGAGGAATATATGCATCACAAAAAATAATAAAAAAAATCAATCAACTCTGTATATACTTGTATAAATTACTCAAGTTGTAAATTCTTGCATCTCATTCTTGTGAAATAATCAACTCACTCTTGTGTAAATATGTATCTTTTCCCTTATTAAAAAAATATTGTATATATGTGTATATATTACTAACTTTTTGCAAAAACAAATTGTATGTGCATCATCATTTTTCAAAAATCCATAAAAATTTCAAAATTTTGAAAATTATTTCACAAAAAGATTTTGTTTCCTTTTCCTTGCATGTACATATTTTCTTGCATTTGCATGAGCATTTTTCAGGATGATTTTGACATTTTGACTAAGTCTGGAATAAATTTGAAGAATGGAGCTTAGTTGGACCTTAATGCACTTAATTTCAAAGGAACCTTATAAGATTTGAAGTTAAGACTTTTCAAGTCCTAGTGACTTAATTCTTTGAGTCCATAAGACTATGTTCACATGTCATCTTGATTACTCTAAGTAGAATATTTAACAACACACACATGATTCTTTCAGACCGTGGCTTACCTTGGACAATGCACTTTACACGTAGCTCTTCATGGAGGAGGTAGTGAGGGAGCAGAATCTTTTGGCTTGGGGTAGCATATGAGGGTAGTACATCTAGGCGGAACCTCTCGTCCTCCTTTAGGGAGGGAAGTGTGTCTCAACCTAGTCTGGTGATGTTGAGGTCTAAAGACAGGAGCTGTGGGGTTGCAATAATGCTTCAAAAGAGGGATAGTCTACTGGCTCAAGAGGAAAAATCCGTATGTACATGCTGCACCTTGTATATATTCAAAAAAATGAAAAAAATGCAAAAAAAATGCAAAATCTCCAAAAGTGGACAGGCCTGATAGAAAAATAAAATGCCTGCCGGAGTGTATATACAAGTGAAAAAAAAAAGAATAAGAGCTTCAAAGTCATATATTTGTGAGCTTGCAGCGGGTGACATGGCTACACTGGTCATGCATCCAAGGATAGGTAACTACACTGGTTACCGTCCATTCTCTTCTCCATCCCCTCTTCTTGAGCTGGTTGTACTTGAACTTAGAAGGGAATATCCCCGCTCCTCGAGGAAAGAGTTGCCATACCGGGTTATTTGAGTTACCTTGTTGAGAGAGGCTGTCTCTTTGTTACTTCTGAGATGAGGAGCTATATTCACTTACACCGTACAAGTAAGGATTCATAGTCTCAGGAATTTGTGTATGTAGACTTGTTCTAATCTGACTGTTGAGGAGACCTGAATAGGAGTCTTGTGGAACTTAGAGGCTGTTAGGTTTAATTTCCATTTCCCATTAAGGTTCCGACACACCAATAATCCAAAGGTCCGACAAAGCTCCAGACTACATTTTTATGAAGATAAGTTTGAAAGTCAACATTGTTCTAACTTCTTTCCTTTTTCTTTTCTTTATTTTCATTTTCACTTATTTTCCAAATAAGTGTTTGCTAAGGGACTAGCAAAGGTAAAGTATAGGGGAATGATGAATCCATGATTCATCGCCTTTATTCTTTTATTTTAGCATCATTTTCTTAGTCAAATACCTGTAAATACCCATTAATTCCATAAAATTACCATTTTGCATGCATTTGTTAGAATTGCATTTTTAACACTTTTTATGCATAAATAAAAGAATTAAGAAGAAAAGAAAAAGAAAAGGATGGATTTATGCAATAAATACATACTGACCCGAACCCCGAGAGAAGGTCAAGACTTGACCTGATCGACCAGGAATAAAGTAGGGGGAGATAGGGTCTTCTGTCAGAAAAATCAAAAATATCTTGTAAATAGTTTTCATGTATATTGTACAAAACTTACATTATTTTATTTGTACATAATTTGATCTCAAACTAATTACTTTTGTAAATGAAAGTTGTAAATAAAATTGTGTTGTAAATAATAAAAATATTTGTAAATTAAAATATTGTACATATTGCAAATAATTACACCAGTAAAAGCCGCAAAGTGATAATTGAAACACCAATTCTGGCTCCATACAAGCTCAATTTGTACCAAACTCACTTCCATCATACTATAAATTAAATTATCGTTCAAATGTCCATGGTTTCATTATTTTTGGAGTTACGGTTAAAAAGTCGGTTTTCTGGGTTTTTGTGCAGTTTTCCCATATATTTGATGTACATATTTATTTATATTTATTTTTATATATAATATATATAATTGTAAATATTGTTTTCATTAAAAAATAAATAAAAAAATTCTTTTACAAAAATATTTCCTTATTTGTACCCATGTATATTGTATTATATGTGTATAATATATGTATATAGTTAACTTCCTTTTATAAAACCCACCAAAAAATTAATTATCTAACATTAATTAATTTATTTTATTTAATTGCGAATTTTATATTTATATTTAATTATTTAATTCATTTATTTGGTTTGATAACATACCTTTTATGTAATGATTTGATCTTATACCTTAATTGGCCACCATTAAGGTGGTTAATTGATTTCCATAAATTACTTTATTTATTTATTTAACTTAAATCCGAATTTTGAAATTAATTAATTCATTATTTTATTTATTTAATTATTTTATTTAATTAACCCATAATCACCTTCCTTTTTTGTACATACTTTCCTCTTTTGTTTTTCTTCTCTTTTTAATGGGCTCCTCCTCCCTCATTCACACTTGATCAATCTTTGGTGGAGAGGAGCCCGATTTCCGAGAGGTTTCTTGTTGAAGAGGGTGCCTAGCCTCCGATCCGATCGGTGACAGCGATGTGAGCTTCGTCGAGGCCATCATGGCGTGTCCGAACCCCAAGGTGAGATCCACTTTTATTCCCTGTCTTTTTTCTCGTAGTTAAATCGTAGATTTATTTTCTGCTTTGGCATAGCTAATCTTTAGAATTTAGATCCTAAAAATTTCACAGCACTTTGATCCGCCCCCGACACCAATTTTTCATCTCATCTCGTGATCTCCACATTGCTTTTTCTACCTCACGCGATCTTCCACCTCCGGTTACGCATGGTGACTGGAGCCACGGATCTATTCCATCGTCTCACAAGATCCGCCCATTCACCAACTTCATTCTGTTTATAAATAAATTAAAAAAATGTATCTTATTTCCTAACCCTTGTTTTTGCAGGATACAATTAAAAAATAACAATAAATAAAATCTTTGTTTCTCTCATCTTTGTTTTGCAGGGCAAAATAATAAAAAATTGTGTATCTCTATTTTATCTAACATTTGTGTTGCAGGAAAATCAAAATAAAAATTAAAAAAAATAAAAAAATTCTTGCCCTTTGCACTTACTATTTACATTTGCTATTTAAAAGAAAACAACAAAACAAAAAAATATACATTTTCTTCTGACCATTTCCTGCAGGTCACAAAAAAAATATAAAAAAAATTTAAAAAAAAACGGCCGACTACTGCTGCGGGTCGCGCCACCTCCTGCTCCGCACGGACCAGCGTGAAGCAGCCCGCGATCCACCGCGGCGCTCGGCCGCGTGATCAGCCCGTCCGCTACCGTCATCTCCCGGCGTCCGCGCGCAGAAACCGCCCCAGCGACCCCCTCCGCCGGTGCCTTCTGCTCCTCTGCCCTCGAGCGGGCGGCAACGCCAACCGCGCAAGGCGCCGCGCGCAGCCGAGCGTGCGTCTCCAGCTCTCCACTAACCCGCACCAGCCGCCTCTGCGGCCGCGTGCGACACGTGGCCGACCCCGCCACCCCCCTCTGCACCATCGACGACACTGTCCACCCTCCGCCAGTCCGCCAAAGCGCCGCTCCCCGGCGTCCTCCGTAACGCTCCCCCGCCCGCGTCCCCCATGGTGGGTGGCGGCCCTTGTGCCTCTTGCTTCTTTGAGAAGAACGAAGGAAGGTTGAATCTAGGGTTGGGATTTTAAAATAAAAAAATGGAGAGATTACAAGTCAGCCCCTTACAATTTTTGAAAGTGCAAAGAAGTCCCCTCCATACCAAGTCACATGCTAGGCATGCACAACATTGGGTAATTTGCATAATCAGCTAGCAAATTTATTTTTATTACATTTTAAGGGAAACATTTGAAATAATTACATTTATGTCCCTGTTATTCCAGAACGTGAACTTGTTTGCTCTTTCTGATGAAATAAATGGCTTTTCTTGCTCGATAAATTTGGAGAAAATTCTTACATACTCCTGTTGTAGTGTACTCCATTATATAAAATTTTCATAGCATTTTGACTTTATTTAATATATTTAAAAAATCAAAAATATTGTCTTTTTGCTTGCCTACACTTTGAAAATCCATAAAAAATCAAAAAATAGTCTAAAAAATTCCACGGAAATTTATGTAGCTTTGCTTTGGTCTCTTTTAATTTCTAACTAATCTTTGTATATTTTCCATTTATAAAATTCCAAAAAAGTGCGAAAAATGAAAATTTTAAAAAAAATGTAGAAAATTGTAGAAAATTCCAAAAATTCTGATCTTGGTCTTTATTTGTAGATATTGCTCTGTAGTTTCTCTTAAAAATAAACTTCAGGAATTTTGGGCATTTAAAGAATTTTCAAACTGCAAAATACTCCTGACTGTGAATAGTTTGCTTTGTTTTGCATGGTTTCATTTTTATAAAATCATAAAAATAATGAAAAATTGCGAAAAAACTACTAAAAATATTTTAAAATATATAAAATCCAAAAAACATTTTCTTTTTAATTTTCTGAACATTTTTTTATTTTAAAAATACAAAAAAGAGTGTTGTGTGTGTGTTTTTATTCATTTGTGCCTGTTTAAAAAATTAAAAAATCATAAAATCAAAAATCACTAAAAAATTCATTTCGAAATTTGACTATAGAGGTTTTAAATTGTGCTCCTTGTGTTCGACCCTGATCGCTATACCAGGTAAAAAGAATAGCGAAAGCCGCTTACAATGTTTTTATTGATTCATCTTCTCTTAAGTGGTTTATTTATTTTTCTTGATTGACCGTGCTTGGTGATTTGTGTCACAACGACCATTGTTTATTTACATACTTAACCCGATTGTCAGGCGTGTCATCAGTAGATAATTAAGTGTTTGGATCCTAATTATTACAGCTCAATCAACAAAAATCCTAAGCTAAGGTCAAAACCGCGTAAATCAAATAAGAAGTAAATAAATGGTCAGAAATCAAAATCGGTGAAAAATGCGGTGAGGTCCCCCGAGCACATCGATGCTCGGCGAAACAGACCCCGATATCACCCAAGTTTCCAAGTATTTGTCCCTGTATTATTACAATAAAATATCAGCTGAAAAATTAATCCAAACTAAATTAAACTAAACTACGGCTAATTCCCGCGGCTATTCCGTGGCTCCTGCACTTCGGGTCTCCTCCTCGCGCTCTTTTGCAGCTTCGTACAGAAGGAAGCTGCCTTCAAATTTTACGGTTGCTTCAGCTTTCGAAAAAGCTTCCTCGGTCCTCGGGCCCTCTAAAGAAATAGAAACATAAGTGTGTCAGACCAGATTATTATAAAAATAAACAAGACAAACAAGTTATATGCAAAAATAGGAATAAACAAACGAAAATAAAATAAAATAAAATAAAATGAAATGAAAACAAAAGAGAAACAAAAAGCCGTGAAAAGCCGCGGAAAATCGAAAAGCCGCGAAAAACAAAACTGAACAAAAATCGAAAAACAATGACTACTAAGCCGTGATCCCCGGCAACGGTGCCATTCTGATGACCGAAAAAAAATTCAAGACTCTCACTATCGGGCCAAGGTAAAAGTGTTCGGTGTCGTCGCGACCCGAATAGAGAGACTCGGTCAATCAAGAAAATTATAGAACCACCAAATCGAAAGATAAAACAATAAAATCAAACAACGGTCCTCGCTAGTTTATTAACCTGGTATAGCGACCAGGGTCGGACTCAAGGAGAACGAGTTGGCCTTACGGCCTACGAAGTAGTCGAAATCGAAAATAAAGAATAAAAATTTTTTGGCGGATTTTAATTGTTTTTATTTTTTTGTGTTTTTAATTATATAAGAAAATGGGAAAACAAGCAAGTTCAACAATTTATTTAAACATCCAAAAATTAAAAGAAAATTTAAATAGAAATTGTTTGTGTGTTTTTTATGTTTTTAAGTGTTTTTCGTAATTTTTTGGAGATTTTTCAATTTTTAGTTGATTTTCTAAAAATCAAGAAAGGAGAAAACAGGAGATCAATGTGCAGCCAGACTTGAAAGACCAATTAAAAATAGATAATTAGTCTATAAAAATCTGAGACAATTTTTATGAAAAATATAAACAAAGACTAAGCTACAGAAAAAGAGTTTGTATTTTTTTGAATTTTATATATTTTTTAATGATTTTTATAAGATTTTTAGGGTTTTTCAATTTTTATGGGTTTTATAAATCCAAATAAGCCAAAAATTGGAAAGAAGGTAGAAAACACCAAAACTAACTATCCCTAATTTTTTTAGAATTTTTAGAGAAGTTTTTATATTTTTATTTTATTTTCTTTTTCAAACAATAGCAAAATATGTGTTTTTGATTTTTTAAAAATAGTAAAAAGCCACAAAAATGTCCTAAAAAATTAGGGAAATTTTTACACAGTGGCAGGATCCATGTATCCAAATTTCACTAGATTTGGATTTATTTGCTATTTTATCCAACAAGTAAAAGAGCTACAGCACACAGGGACCTAAAAGTAAGAAAACATAGTTCCAGGGGCCGATATGTAACATGTGCAAAAACCTTAGGATTCAAAGTGTAAAAATCACAAACAATTAGCACATGTTCAAATTAATCCACGCACAGGGGTATAACTGCAAATATGGAAACTAAAATTTCATTTCATAACATAGCAGAAAACCCAAGCCCATACCTGCAATTTGTCCAAAGTATCACCTGTCGATGCACGTGTCTCACATAGGCAGGGACTAAAAAGCAAATAAATAAAACTAGAGGTCCATATGTGCAAATAGTCCGAGAGTGCAAACTCATTTACTAGACTAAACAAAAACTACTAAAAGTTGCAGGGGTATGGGCGCAATTACCCAGTCGAGGCGTGTGAGGGGCGTGTGCGCGCCAGATGTCGCGAGGTGAATGGTTGATGATGGACGGCCCTGCTGACGATGTCTGGACGATCCAATGGTGATGGCGCGATGGCGAACGTGGGAGGAACGTGACCGTTAGATCAGGGATCTAACGACCTGACATGGCAGAGCACGGATGGTGGAGATACGAACGGGTGCTGCGGGATGATCCAACGACTGAAAGAGGCTGAGGAAGAACACCTCCCAGACGAGTTTCCTCGGCATGCCGGAGACGATCCAGCTGGCAGATGGACGATCGGAAAGGGGGTCTTCCTTGCTATGACACTCCGCGTCGGGTGGTGGACTCCGATGAAGCTTCCGACGGTCGGATCCTCCGGCGAAGGAGTAGCGACCTGGAGTAGCTTCGGCGAAGGAATGGAAGCGCGACCAAGGGGGGTACCTGCTCTTATTCACCTGCAAAACAAAGCTCTCGCTCGGAGGAGCACTCCGGCGGGGGTTATTGGCCAAAAGGGAAAGGGAAGCGTCGTGAATGGTCGAAGGGGGGTTCCGGCGTACGTGAGAGATAGAACCCAACTCGATCTGGGCTTGGATGGCTCAGCTCTAGGTGATCAGGTCGCGTAAGGAGGGTGACGATAATTCGGGGCGGTGATCGGTACGGGTAGGATGGACTGGAGGAGCTCCGGCCACTAGGGTGGAGCTGGCGGAGCTGAGATACAAGAAAATGGAAATGGACGATGCTAAAGAAGCTAGAGGGACTACCTAATGAATGTGGTCGACAGTGCTGAAGCTGACGGAGCTCCTGGGATCTTTGCCTCGATGGCTCCTCGGTGCTAGAGGCTCAAGCTCGCTCGGCGGTGGAGCACAGCGGTGAAATCACAGGATCACTGGCTGCAACCCATGAAACCTCGCTGCGACACTCTCCTCCGATAGCTGTCACTCTATGGAGAGGAATGGAGCTCCTAGGAGACGAAGGTGATAGCCAAAGATGCGTGAAAGTGCGGCCGAAGCTGGGACTTTATACGAGTGAGGTTCCGGCAAGAAGTAGTCGGGCATGGCACTATGGTGCACGGATCCCTAGGCAGACGATCGGGCAACGGTCTCGGATCAACGGGCGTCAAAAGGAGCACGGGGTTTGCATAAATGGAGGTCGGATCGAGTCAGGAATATTTGGAGAAATCGACTCGAAACCACGATCTGCCTGGGAGGGGGTCCGCGGGGGAGAGTTGACTGGGGGTCAACATCCCCCGTAGACCAATCAGAAGCCGCCATTTATTAAATATTTGAAAATTCATTTTAAATTAGTAAACAATTTTATTTCGAAAATTTTCAAAATGAAAAATGTTTATTTATTTTCAAAGTATTTTTTAGTGATTTTTATTTATTTTTTTGAAAAATAAATAACGTATTTTCATTATATTATTATTATATATAGGTATATACACATATGCATTTTTTATTTTTATTTTATTTATTTATTATTGTACAATTATTCCAATTTTATATTTTATTTATTTACAACATAAAATTTGGAATAAAAAGGTATTTTTATTTTATTTTCATGATTTATTTACATGAGTTAAATAAATAGGTTTATATACATATGTACATGGTATATATACAAGGTGGAAAATTAATTTTATTATTTTTCTTTTTATTTTTATTTTTCTGATTTTTATTTTATTTTTATAAATATATACAAATATGAGAAACACTTTTTATTTTTATTTTGAAGAAAATAAATTTATTTATATACATAGGGTTATGTACAAGTATGATTGACCTATCTCCCTCTACTTGGTTTCTTTTGCGGTCAGGCCCATGCTGAGCCCTCCCTTGGGATTAGTGATGAACCGAAAGACCCGAGCAACTAAGATAAAGAAATAGAACTAAGGTCGTTGCGACCTCAGTCGTTCAAGAGTCAATCGGTCAATCAAGAAAATTAAGTGCATAGCACCAAAATAGAATGAAAATCAAATAAAAATAATAGCGGTCCTGGCTATTGGATTAGCCTGGTATAGCGACCAGGGTCGGACTCAGGGAGCACGTGATGGCCTTGCGGCCTACAAAGCAGTCTAAAAAGGAAATAAAATAAAATAAAGGTATTTTTGGTGGATTTTTAATCTTTTTATATTTTTTTGGATTTTTAATTAATAAAAGAAATAAGAAAAGCAAGTAGGCAAGCCAATACAACCAATTATTAAATCACTCAAAAATCACCCAAAAATTCAAATAAAAATATTTTTATGTTTTTTTTTATATTTTTCACTGTATTTGGTTAATTTTTGGTAATTTTCTGATTTTTATTGAATTTTATAAAAATCAAACAAGGCAGAAAAACAAGGGTACTGTCCAGTCAGGTGTCAAGGGCCAATTTAAAATGCAAAATGGCCCTATTAACACCTGAAGGTAATTTTCCTGTAAAGAACAAAACACAAGGAAAATTTGACCACTAGAATTATTAATTTCTGATTTTTCTTTTATCTATTAGAATTTTTATGGGTTTTTGGATGTTTTGTAATTTTTATAGGTTTTGTAATCCAGAAATGACCGAAATTGGTCAGAAAATCAAACAAGGTAAAATAAACAATACTTAATTTTTTTATAATTTTTAGAGGTGTTTTAATATTTTTTGTGATTTTTAAAGTTAGATAATAAAGAAAAAGCTTGTTTTTGAATTTTTAAAAATAACAAAAATAATCAAAAATGTCTCCAAAAATTAGAGAAAATTTTACACCATGGCAGGAGCCATTTATCCAATTTTCATCAAATTTGGAGTTGGTTTGCTATTTTATTAAAAATAAAAATAAGGGTAGAGTGCATAGGGACTTGTACGTAAATAACACAAGTTCCAGGGGGTCCGATGCAATTTCTCCAAGGTTGCACGCACGAGGCGCGTGACCTGGGCACACAGGGACCTAATTGTAAGAAAACTTAGGTCCCTGGACTAATTAGTAACACGTACTAAAAGTCCAGGGGCGTAAGTGTAAATTACCCACTAATTAACGCACATGCACAATAAAACCATTCACAGGGGTATTTCTGCAAATATCAAATACATAGATTCATTCAATAACACCCTAGAACATCGAGGCTATATATGCAATTAACCTAGATAATCACGTGTCGACGCACGTGTTCCACTACATGCGGGGGTATAAAAGCAAATACCAAAAACTACAGGGACTACTATGAAAATTACCAAACACAAATAAAATTTCTAAAATATTTACAGGGCTACAGCAAAACAACTAAGAAACTAAGGGCCTAAGAAGAAATTTACCCTTTATTAAATCGAGGGCTGGATGCGCGCCACGTGGAGATCGGACGGTGGAGAAAGGGAGGCGCCTCAGCAAGTATCCCCCGGTCCTGATCGAACGGCTAGGGCCTCGCCACGTGGAATATCAGGCGGCTGGGAAGCAACGTGGGAAGCCCTCACTGATCGTACGGTCACGATCACTCCTCCAAGGATCGAACGGTAATGGTTGCTCCTGGCGAGGACGGCTACGATGCAAACTGGAGCTGAAGGACGATCGGACGGCTACGGAGGGTCCTCGAAGAACTGGACTCCGGCGAGGTTCGTCGGGCTCGTGTACGCGCTGAAGACCTCCTCGCGAGCTGCTGAAGATCGGAGAAGCTACGCCTTGGCCTCCAGCGTCAACTGGTGCCCTCCGATGGTGGTGAGGAGCTCTGGAGAGCTTCGGCGGCACTGGAGGAGGTCGAGCTGCTGCATCTGGATGTCGAAGCCCTCAGATGGGCTCTTTTGGACCTGCAAAGATGTGCAACAAGCTCCTGGGTCGAGGGAAAAGTGCCTCGACCTGGTTAGGGGTGGTGGATGTGATCGACACGTCGGGGCGAAGGGGTTCCGGCAAGGCGACGGCAGAGGAACCCCAAATCCCAGCTCCTGTGCGAGCTGGGTTGGATGAAGGGGTGGAGAAGATGCGCGGAAGGAAGGCGGATATGATGGGAGATTCCGATGATCGGGACGAAGACGAGAGTGGTCGGAATCGGCGATGAACGGCGACGGCGGAAATTGGGCGAAACGAGAAATTAGAGAACTAGGGAAAGAAATAGAGCTACCTAATGGGCGCAATCGACTGTGGAAGAGCAGGGTCTGCTCCAGGTCCTTGCCTCGAGGACCGTTGGTGTCCGAGGCTCGAGCATCACCTCCAGACGGCCCACGGCGGCGCAACGTCGCCGGATCGATGGTCCTCCACTCCTTCCTCGCTGCAACAAGGCCTAAAGCGAGCTGTCACTCTCGCAAAGGCTATGGAGGTCCTAGGGTGGCGTGAAATGATCCAAAGATGCATGAAATGAGAGGCGGAGCTAGGACTTTATACGGCAAGGGTCCGGCTAGATCAGGTCGGGCAGGGCACGACGAGGCGCGGATCCCAATGAAATCACCCGGGCGAGGATCTCGGATTCACCAGGAAGAAGTAGCACACTGGAGGATCGGATTTGGTGATCGGATCGTGATGCGGTAATTCGGCGAAGTCAGGTCGGGCGTCATTGACCCATGGGAAGTGGTCCAAGGGGGGGAGTTGACCGGGGGTCAACGTCCCCCGTGGACCAATGGGGACATGCCACGTCAAAAAGATTTAGAAACTAGGAATAAATTAGTAAATGGCTGAGTCATGAAAAACTTAAAACATAGAAAATGTTTATTTTATTTTTTTCTATGTTTTGATGATTTTTAATTAATTTTTCATAATAAAAATAAGGTATTTACACTATAGTGCTATATATATGTATATATACAATATTGATTTTTGATTTTTAATTAGTTATTTTTGTGCATTTTTATCCCCATTTTATATTTTATTTATTTATAGCATAAAATTAGGAATAAAAGGGTATTTTTATTTTATTTTTATTATTTATATACAAGGATGAAATAAATAGATATATACATCTATATACATGGTATATGTACAATGTTCTTTTTGAGTTTTAATTTTGTTCTTTTTGTTTGATTTTTGTTTTTATGGCTTTTATTTTATTTATTTACATCATAAAAGATAGAATATATACAAATTTTTAGGGATTTTAATTTATTTATTTATAAGGCTAAATAAATATAAGAGTGGTTTTATACACAAGGTGAATATACACAAGTGACTCTTTTTATTTTCTTTTTTTAATTTTTCAATTTTTGTTTTGATTTTGTATTTACAAATATATACAAATATATACAAGCCCATTTATTCTACTTTTGGCCGAAAATATTTTGTTCTATTTACAGGTATATTTACACACATGAGCTCCCTATCTCTCTCTATTCTGGCTTTTATGCGGTCAGGCCCATGCTGAGCCCTCCCTTGGGATTAGGTTGCTCAATATTTATTCTAAATATTTCCCTCTTTTTCTTTTAATTCTTTATTCTTTTATTTTTGCACAAAAACATGCTAATTATTACTTTTTACACAATGCATGCTTTTGGTAATTATTTGTATTTACAAACATATACATGCATTTGCAAAGGTTTTTGTAGCTAAAATATAAGAATAAAGAGTGATGAATGAGTATTCATCACCCCCCTATACTTAACTTTGCTAGTCCCTTAGCAAACACTTATTTGAAAAAAGAAGTGAAAAAGAAAAAGAAAAAGAGGAGAATGTACATGGATCAAGGTTGAATATTAAACTTGCCTTCATTAAATTGAATTATGGAGCTCGATCAGATCTTTGGATTATTAATGTGTCGGAACCTTATTTGGACTTAAGCTTAAAACTCAACAGCCTCTAAGTTCCACCACTTTATAATCAAGACTCCTCAACAATCCAGATCAGAACAAGTCACCAAACACAAACCCTGAAGACCATGAATCTTTCCTTGTACTGTGAATGTGAGGTATAAGCTCTCCACCTCAGAAATGGCAACTTGACAACCCTCCCCAACAAAGTAACTCTATGACCCCAATCTGGCCACTCTTTCCTCGAGGAGCGGGGTATTCCCTTCTAAGTTCAAGTGCAACCGGCTCAAGAAGAGGGGGAAGAAGAGAATGGACCATGGCCAGTGTAGCCATGTATCCTTGGGAGCTCAACCAGTGTAGCCAAGTCTCCCTGCTGCAAGCTACATAAGGTGGGACATGAATCTCAAGCTTTGCTTATTGCACTATATACATACTCCGGTGGGATTATCATTTTCTATCAGACCCACCACTTCTTTGGAGTTATTTTCTTTTTGCATTTTTTTTCAAGTGCATCTATACAACATATACATGTGCAGCATATATACAAGGAGTTTTTCCTCTTGAGCTAGTAGACTATCCCTCTTTTGAAGCATTATTGCAACCCACAACTCCTGTCGTTAGACCTCATGGCAACCAAACCAAGTTGAGACGCACTTCCTTCACTAAAAGAAGAAGAGAGGTTCCGCCTAGAAGTACTACCCTCATATGCTACCCCAAGTCAAGGAAGACTGCCTCCTCACCACCTCATCCGTAGAGAGCTCGGTGCAAGTGTTGTGTCCAAGTAAAGCCATTGTCTATATGAGTCATGTGTGTGTTGTTAAGTGCTCTACTTAGGCTCATTGAGATGACATGTGATCATAGCCTAGTGGACTCAAAGAATTAAGTCACCATGGACCTAAAAAGCCTTAAACCTAAGCCCTATAAGGTTCCTCTTAGAAATTAGGTGGATTAAGATCTTAATCAAGCTCCATTTTCCAATTTAATTCCATGCTAGTTTAAATGTCAACTATAATCCGGAAAAACTATATACATATATACACAGATGCTATTTACACAATTTTTACACACATGCAAAATTTTTGAAAATTGTTTTGAAATCATGAATGGATGAATGCATGAAATGCAAGTTTTACAAAAGTATTTACACACATTTACACAAGATTTTTGCAAACTTTTGATTTTCAAAACATTTTGGAAAAATTTTGTACTATATACATACTTTTGATAAGAAAATATTTACACAAACTTTACACAAAAAGTTTTTGAAATCATTTTTACAAAAATAATTTGTACACTAGCTATGTATGTGCAATAAAAGAATGATTATTTACAGGAAAAATTTTTAATTTTTGTGGTTTTTAAGGTTTTTAGCCATTTTATTTTATTATCACACACACAAAGTACGAGTTATGGCTAAAGTATATATGAAATATATACACGCCCCCCTATATTTAGCTCGAACGATGTCCTCAGAGTCAAGAGCGATGAAGAAGACATAACTCGTGCTTAGTATATGGAAGTGAAAAGGAAGGCTATATACAAAGACGAATGAATGAATAGAAAATCAAGAGGGTCTAGGGTTTTCCCCCTATACTTAGGATCAAATAATCCTAAGTATAGAAGCCTGTACACAAAGGGAAAACCGAGTGGAGAATGTACAGCATCTACCCACCCTATACTTAGGGTAAAATATCCCTAAGTATAGGCAGCAAAACAGGGGTAGAAAGACACGAAGAAAAACTGACAAATATATACAAGGTGGAGGGGCATCACTCCCCCTATACCTAAGGTGAAGAACCTTAAGTATAGGCAAAACAATAGAAGTGATGAAACAGAACGAAGAACAACCCGGTGTTTCCACCCCCCTATACTTAGGATGAGCAGTATCCTTAAGTATATCAAAGATAATCCTAAGCGAGACCTGGGGTGAAAACAATAATGGAAGAAAGAAAGATCAAATAAGACGAAATACATATATACAAAAGAGTACAATGTTGAGGTGACTCTCAACAAGCGCTAGATTTTACACCCCTAGCTGGGCGCAAAGGCTAGGATAATGTTGTATCCAGGTTCAGAACGACATCGGTAAGTCGAATGTCGTCCTGTCGTCGCAGTCTCGGTATGAGAAAAGCGACGAACTCAAAAGTCTAAAGAATGACACCCAGGTATGCAATCAAGCGGGTGTCGGCTACCGGTAAGTGATATGGAATCAAATGATCGGGATCCGGTAGCACAAAAGAAATTGTCGGCTCTGGGTCAGACTGGAGTGAGTGTGTGGAGCCGAAGAAATCAAACGTGGAGAGGGAGGGATCAATCATAGAATACTCCACGTCAATCGGTGTCTCAAACAGGTGTGTACAATCAGGATCAGGAGACTCTCTAAGAAGATTGATATCCGATGAATGAAATAGAATCAGATCAGGCAAATCATCGAATATCTCCAGAATGGGTTCATCCTCGCGAGGGTTGTCGAGGTGATAAGATTCAGAATCAGAGGAATCAAAAGACTCGGTTTCGTGCTCCGGCAGATCGAAAACACTCTTAGAAGGTGAAACCGAGTACTCATCAAGTGCGCCATCCTCCCGCAGATAACCCTCGGGGAGAGATGCAGGATCATAAGTGACAAGAAGAGGATCAGGATCTAGATGGGCATCTGCGCTGCTATCAAGTATCCACTCGGTGCACCAGGCTGCATCGCCATCGGAAATGTAGCTCTCGGCAATCTGGAAGCAGGAGAAGGTACTGGTCAACACCGCGGAAGTTGGCAAAGTATATGTGGCTGATCCTCGCTCTGCGGCTATGCTGGCTGCCAACTGGTCCTCAGCAAGTGTATCTGTCTCAACAAAGTGGAGGACAACAGACTCGAATATGGGACTCTCTGTGTATGTGCTCTCAAAGTGGTGTCCCATATCGAACTGTGGCTGCTGGGCTGAAACCTGGTAGCCGTCTGCATCCAAGAAGTATCTCTGCAGAAAGGAAGCCGACTCCTGCGGGACTGGAAACTGTAGCGGCTGAAAGGATGTCTGTAGTAGCGGGGGTTCCTCCGGTTCATGGAGTATCAAAAGATCTGATATCCAAGACTCGTCTACTGGAAACTCTGGGGCTTCGTCGAACTCCAGCTGGTAAACCAACGGGAACTCGAGAAGACTCTGGGACCGAACCTCTGCTAATGCAGTCATCTCCTCTGTCTGTGGTGCTGCATACTCCAAGTCCTCTGGCTGGTATGTAGAAATTGTCTCATCCTGTAAAGCAACACACCGCACTGGTATTGCATCGTCCGCATGTGTTGTTCCGACGAAGGCATCTCGTGAAGATGATCTCTGTGAAAGTAGCCTCGAGATGATATCCAGTAGGTGAATGTCGGAACTGCGGTGTGAACCGCCACATGTGGTAATCACCAGTGCTATCTGCTCTGCGGTCATCCCCCTCCCCCTCATGGAGATCTCTATCAAGTCTGTCACTGGAAGTCCGTGGTCCGGAAATCTCCTCAAGAGGTCAAGAAACCTCAGCCATGCCTCCTGCAATGGCTCGTGGGGGTCAACTGAAAAGTCGGTGATCAAGGACCGCATAAACTCTGCTCTACGCGGGGGGAAGTATCTCTGTAGAAACTTTCGGCGTAGCTCTCCCCACGTATCGAATGTTCTCCCCAATCGTCGGTGCCATCTCATGGCGCTCTCGTGAAGTGTGAATGGGAAGGTCCTCCTCATCAGCTCCTCTGCAGTGACATCTGAATATCTCTGGGCTCTGCAAAACTCCTCGAATGCGGACAGGTGAAGATAAGGCTCCTCGTGCGCCTCTCTTGAAAATGTCGGCAGTCGCTGAATGTAATCCAAATCCAAGACGAATGGACGTAATGTAGAAGCTGACTCAGCTCCCTGTGCTATTTGCTCCTCCATCCTTCTGGAATAAGATCTGTCTGCTGATCTCCACTGCTCTCTCTGATCACTAATGAAGTGCGCTCTCAACTCAGCAAAAGCATTGTCCGGGTCTCGCATCTGCTCTCTCTGGCATCCTCGGACATCAAGCGCAGCATGCCCAGAGTAGAGAAAGGGATGGGAGGGAGGGAACGGGAGGTTGGTCGGAGATCCGACCTCCCTAGAAGGTGGAATGGACTGATGGTCAGAGAATGGTGAAGGAGCCGTAAGAGTCAGCTCGAAGTGAGGAGAATCCATCATCCAGGGGTCACGGAGAAGAAGAAGAAGAATGAAGGGAGGGTGGGTGGGAGACAAAAGAAGAGAAGAAGATGGGGGAAGGCAGAAAAGATCTGGAAATCACACAAGATGAGAAAAAGCAAACCCCCGATTCACCTATGCACACGAGCTGAAGACCGAAGGGATCGGTCAATTATCTTGTCAATTTTATTTTAGGTGATCATTCAGTTTATCAGAGCGATTACGTGAGGTAATAGGAATCCGAGATTTCTCAGCCGACTGTCCCGTACCAAAGAGCCGGTAATCAGTCGAGAAAAATCAGATGGCTCTATCCTAAGGTGCGGGTCACTCTCTCGCTCATCCAAACCAAACAAGGAGGGGGTTACTCCCCCCAAGACAAATTTTTCAGTTCGGTGTCTTTTAGGTCAAGTATGATTAGCAGTCCTGATTTTATTGTTTTTGTTTTTAGGTATTTTTCAAATAAAAAGAAATCGTCTAATGAATTTTTCGGTTCTCCTGGTTATTAAGTCAAAAACAGGGGGAGAAGACGAAAAAGTCGATGCGCGATGAAATCAATGATGCATGTAGAGTAAAAAAATGCGTACCTGACTCCAGCCCTCTACATACAATATGATCCGCGCAGAATTGAAAGACAGAAAGTAAACTACCTATATGGTGCAGCGAGAAAAACTGAGTCCCTAAATAGCAACTTCTACATGAAAGAACCGTCTAGCTGGTCACCAGCCTTCGATCCAAAGAGTCCGGTCTCGGTCTAGACCCCTCCTCCTCCCGACAAATCAGGATCAGGAGCAGCGCTTGGCAGGGCAGGCTGCGGCACGTAGGCTCGAAGGAAGTGAGTCAGCTATTTTTATTAATCTTTTATTAGTAGGTCCAATTAACGATCTATAGGCACAAGCAGTCTATTAGGTGTTTGGATCCTACTCAGTACGGCACAGTCAAACAGAAAGTCCTAAGGCTAGGGGCTCGAGAAAAACTGCGTGAAACCGTAAAAGGCAGCGAAAAACAAAAACCGCGAAAAAGCTGCGAAAAACCTAAGGGTCCCCCGAGCACACCAGTGCTCGGCGAAACAGACCCGAGAAACTGTCCAAGTCCAAGCTGTCCCTGTATTATTACAATAATCAAATGAAATGAAGTAAAGTCTACTCTACTCTAAACCTCCCCCACTCTGCTACTATCTCACGCTCTCATGCGGCTCCGTGCAGAAGGGAGCCGCCTCCGATCACCGCGGTTGCGCTGGCTTCTCGAGAGTCGTCGCCTCGGTCCCTCGGGCCCTCGCAAGAAAGCAAACAAAGTGTCAAATATCAAATAATCAAATATAGACAGAAAAAGCCAACAAGTGTATATATGCAAAAATGACAGATAAAAATAGACAAGCAAAATCAATCAAAAACAAAAATAAAAGAAAATAAAAGAAAATAAAATAAAACAAAAATAAAGGAAAAACAAAAAGCCGTGAAAAGCCGTGGACTCAGAAAGAGTCGCGGAAAGCCGCGAAAAAGAAAAAGAAAAGAAAATGAAAAATAAAGAAAAAGACTACTAAGTCGTGCTCCCCGGCAACGCCGCCATTCTGATGAACCAAAAGACCCGAGCAACTAAGGTAAAGAAATATAACTAAGGTCGTTGCGACCTCAGTCGCTCAAGAGTCAATCGGTCAATCAAGAAAATTAAGTGCAGACCACCAAAATAGAATGAAAATCAAATAAAAATAATAGCGGTCCTGGCTATTGGATTAGCCTGGTATAGCGACCAGGGTCGGACTCAGGAAGCACGTGATGGCCTTGCGGCCTACAAAGCAGTCTAAAAAGGAAATAAAATAAAATAAAGGTATTTTTGGTGGATTTTTAATCTTTTTATATTTTTTTGGATTTTTAATTAATAAAAGAAATAAGAAAAGCAAGTAGGCAAGCCAATACAACCAATTATTAAATCACTCAAAAATCACCCAAAAATTCAAATAAAAATATTTTTATGTTTTTTTATATTTTTCACTGTTTTTGGTTAATTTTTGGTAATTTTCTGATTTTTATTGAATTTTATAAAAATCAAACAAGGCAGAAAAACAAGGGTACTGTCCAGTCAGGTGTCAAGGGACAATTTAAAATGCAAAATGGCCCTATTAACACCTGAAGGTAATTTTCCTGTAAAGATCAAAACATAAGGAAAATTTGGTCACTGGAATTATTAATTTTTGATTTTTCTTTTAATTATAAGAATTTTTATGGGTTTTTGGAGGTTTTGTAATTTTTATAGGTTTTGTATATCCAAAAATAACCAAAATTGGTCAGAAAATCAAACAAGGTAAAATAAACACTACCTATTTTTAGAGGTGTTTTAATATTTTTTGTGATTTTTAAAGTTAGACAGTAAAGAAAAAGCTTGTTTTTGAATTTTTAAAAAAATAATAATAAAAAATGTCTCCAAAAATCAGAGAAAATTTTACACCATGGCATGAGCCATTCATCCAATTTTCATCAAATTTGGAGTTGGTTTTGCTATTTTATTAAAAATAAAAACAAGGGTATAGTGCACAGGGACCTGTACGCAAATAACACAAGTTCCAGGGGGTCTGGTGCAATTTCTCCAAGGTTGCACGCGTAAGGCACGTAACCTGGGCACACAGGGACCTAATTGCAAGAAAACTTAGGTCCTTGGACTAATTAGTAACACGTACTAAAAGTCCAGGGGCGTTAGTGTAAATTACCCACTAATTAACGCACATGCACAATAAAACCATTCACAGGGGTATTTCTGCAAATATCAAAAACATAGATTCATTCAATAACACCCTAGAACATCGAGGCTATATATGCAATTAACCCAGATAATCACGTGTCGACGCACGTGTTCCACTACATGCGGGGGTATAAAAGCAAATACCAAAAACTACAGGGACTACTATGCAAATTACCAAACACAAATAAAATTTCTAAAATATTTACAGGGCTACAACAGAACAACTAAGAAACTAAGGGCCTAAGAAGAAATTTACCCTTTATTAAATCGAGGGCCGGATGCGCGCCGCGTGGAGATCGGACGATGGAGAAAGGGAGGCGCCTCAGCAAGTATCCCTCGGTCCTGATCGAACGGCTGGGGCCTCACCATGTGGAAGATCGGTCGGCTGGGAAGCAACGTGGGAAGCCCTCACTGATCGGACGGTCACGATCACTCCTCCAAGGATCGAACGATGATGGCTGCTCCTGGCGTGAACGGCTACGATGCAAACTGGAGCTGAAGGACGATCGGACGGCTGCGGAGGGTCCTCGAAGAACTGACTCCGGCGAGGTTCACCGGGCTCGTGTACGCGCTGAAGACCTCCTCGCGAGCTGCTGAAGATCGGAGAAGCTACGCCTTGGCCTCCTGCGTCGACTGGTGCCCTCCGATGGTGGCGAGGAGCTCTGGAGAGCTCCGGCGGCACTGGCGGAGGTCGAGTTGCTGCACCTGGATGTCGAAGCCCTCAGATGGGATCTTTTGGACCTGCAAAGATGTGCAACAAGCTCCTAGGTCGAGGGCAAAGTGCCTCGACCCGGTTAGGGCGGTGGATGTGATCGGCGCGTCGGGGCGAAGGGGTTCCGGCGAGGCGACGGCGGAGGAACCCCAAATCCCAGCTCCTGTGCGAGTTGGGTTGGATGAAGGGGTGGAGAAGATGCGTGGAAGGAAGGCGGATATGATGGGAGATTCCGATGATCGGGACGAAGACGAGAGTGGTCGGAATCGGCGATGAACGGCGACGACGGAAATTGGGTGAAACGAGAAATTAGAGAACTAGGGAAAGAAATAGAGCTACCTAATGGGCGCAATCGACTGTGGAAGAGCAGGGTCTGCTCCAGGTCCTTGCCTCGAGGACCGTCGATGTCCGAGGCTCGAGCGTCACCTCCAGGCGGTGCACGGCGGCGCAACGTCGCCGGATCGATGGTCCTCCACTCCTTCCTCGCTGCAACAAGGCCTGAAGCGAGCTGTCACTCTCGCAAAGGCTATGGAGGTCCTAGGGTGGCGTGAAATGATCCAAAGATGCATGAAATGGGAGGCGGAGCTAGGACTTTATAACGCAAGGGGTCCGGCTAGATCAGGTCGGGCAGGGCACGGCGAGGTGCGGATCCCAATGAAATCACCCGGGCGAGGATCTTGGATTCACCAGGAAGAAGTAGCACACTGGAGGATCGGATTTGGTGATCGGATCGTGACGCAGTAATTCGGCGAAGTCGGGTCGGGCGTCACTGACCCGTGGGAAGTGGTCCAAGGGGGGGAGTTGACCGGGGGGTCAACGTCCCCCGTGGACCAATGGGGACAAGCCACGTCAAAAAGATTTAGAAATTAGGAATAAATTAGTAAATGGCCGAATCATGAAAAACTTAAAACATAGAAAATATTTATTTTATTTTTTCCTATTTTTTGGTGATTTTTAATTAATTTTTCAAAATAAAAATAAGGTATTTACACTATAGTGCTATATATATAGGTATATATACAATATTGGTTTTTGATTTTTAATTAGTTATTTTTGTGATTTTTTATCCCCATTTTATATTTTATTTATTTATAGCATAAAATTAGGAATAAAAGGGTATTTTTATTTTATTTTTATTATTTATATACAAGGATGAAATAAATAGATATATACATCTATATACATGGTATATGTACAATGTTCTTTTTGAGTTTTAATTTTGTTCTTTTTGTTTGATTTTTGTTTTTATGGCTTTTATTTTATTTATTTACATCATAAAAGATATAATATATACAAATTTTTAGGGATTTTAATTTATTTATTTATAAGGCTAAATAAATATAAGAGTGGTTTTATACACAAGGTGGATATACACAAGTGACTCTTTTTATTTTCTTTTTTTAATTTTTCAATTTTTGTTTTGATTTTGTATTTACAAATATATACAAATATATACAAGCCCATTTATTCTATTTTTGGAGGAAAATATTTTGTTCTATTTACAGGTATATTTACACACATGAGCTCCCTATCTCTCTCTACTCTGGCTTTTATGCGGTCAGGCCCATGCTCCCCTCCCTTGGGATTAGGTTGCTCAATATTTATTCTAAATATTTCCCTCCTTTTCTTTTAATTCTTTATTCTTTTATTTTTGCACAAAAACATGCTAATTATTACTTTTTACACAATGCATGATTTTGGTAATTATTTGTATTTACAAACATATACATGCATTTGCAAAGGTTTTTGTAGCTAAAATATAAGAATAAAGAGTGATGAATGAGTATTCATCAATTAGGTCACTCAATATTTATTCTAAATATTTCCCTCTTTTTCTTTATTTCTTTATTCTGTTATTTTTGCACAAAAACATGCTAATTATTGCTACTTACACAATGCATGCATTTTGATAATTTATTCTATTTACACATATCTACATGGTGTTTTGCACAGGTTTTTAGCTAAAATAAAAGAATAAAGAATGATGAATGAAGATTCATCAAGTCTTGGATATCGGTTCGGTGATGGACGTGCGAGATCTGATCCTCAGATGGATCGGATGGTCGAGAGCTCCACACAGACGAACGGTCACGATCAGAATTGGCGGGAGACTCGATCCAATGGCGGAGACTCCTCCTGGAAGAACGGTGAAGAACTTGCCTCCGGCAAGCTTCGACCAGCTGCTACGTGCAGCTGAGGCGTTATCCGAGGCTGTTAGGATGGGGAAAAGGAAGCGGATGACGATCCGCAACTGTTGATATGCTCCGATGAGGCCGGGGACATCTGGAATGCCCTGGCGACGTGAGGGACCTAGAGCGGATGTGCTTTGAATTTCGAACCTCCAGATGCGGTTCTCTGGCATCCACACCTGCACAGATGAATCACTAGGTCGAGGGCAAAGTGCCTCAACCCATTAGTACGCGAAATGGGTGAAAGATGAGGCGGGGCATAGCCCTCCGGCAAGGCGGCGGTGGAGGAGAGCTGGATTCCTGTTCCTGGGCGAATCAAGGTGAACGTAGGGGTGCAGAAGATGGGGAGAGGACTGATGAAGGTGATACGATCGTCGGTAGGTCAAATGGATGGTCCGATCACGAAGGATGATCTGATGAATGCTAGTTGACCGGAAATCAAAAAGTTTGAATCTAAAGCAAACGAAAAGCTATTGAGGCTACCTGTTGAAGGAGGTCATTTGGGTTGAAGGTCGCGGACCTTCGGGGGTCTTTTCCTCGATGTATTGATGCGTCCAGAGGTTGGAGCCCACCTCGTGGCGGAGCACGGCGATGAAGCTCGCCGGACCTAGGGCTAGACACCTCGAAACCTCACTGCAACACTCTCCCTCTCTTGCTGTGACTCAAGGAAGAAGATGGAGCTCTCAGAAAATGAGGGCAATGGCCGAAGATGCGGAAAAAGTTGCGGCTCCAGGTGACTTTATACCCAGCAGGGTCCAAAACGTTTGGAGCACGGGCACGCAATCCGAGGAGCGGATCCCTAACGGTATCGTCGTATGTGGATCACGGATCAACCCTGGATAATCGGAGCGCGAAACAGAATGGAATGGCGATCGGATCAGCTTATGAAAATTCAGTGAAGTTCGGGTGAAAAACCGGATCCACGGAGGAGGTGGTCCAGGGGGAGCAGTTGACCGAGGTCAACGTTCCCCCTGGACCAATTAGATATTAGCTAGGTTAAAATTATTTGTAAAATACTTTAAAAATAGAAAATGATTTTATTTTAAGATATTTTCAAATTAAAAAATGTTTATTAATTTTCAAACTATTTTTTTAGTGATTTTTTTTATTTTAATAAAAAATTATGGTATATACAGTATATTATATTATATACAGGTATAAAATACCTAGGTATTTTATATAATTATTTTTATTTTCTCGTTTTTATACAAATACTCTAATTTTATATTTTATTTATTTGCAACATAAAATTTAGAGTATAAAATAATTTTTATTTTATTTTTATTGATTATTTACAAGTGTAAAATAAATAGAAGTATGATACATATATACATGTAATATGTACAAGGTTGTAGAGAGAAATTATTTTTATTTTTATTTTATTATTCTAATTTTTTTTATTTTTAGGAATACATACAAGGGGTTAGAAACATTTTTTATTTTTATTTTTGTGAAAAATAGAATATATACATATAGGAAGGAATATTCACAAGGTTGAGTGGCCTTATCTCTCTCTACTTATTTTATTTGGCAATCAGGCCCATATTGGGCCTTCTCTTGGGATTAGTTCACTCAATATTTATTCTAAATATTTCCTTCTTTTTCTTTTATTCTTTATTCTTTTATTTTTGTACATATACATGCTAATTATTAATATTTACAAATGCATGCTTATTGGTAAGTAATTGTATTTACAGCTATCTACATGGTATTTTGCCAAGATTTTTAGCTAAAATAAAAGAATAACGAGTGATGAATGAGTATTCATCATGCACTGTTTCTTTTTTTTGCCACTGTTTGATTTTTATAAAATCACAAAAATATCAGAAAAAATTGAAAAAATACTAAAAATATTTTAAAATATATAAAAATGTAAAAATATTTTCTCCATAATTTTCTGAGCATTTTTTACTATTCTGAAAAATACAAAAAGAGTGTGTTTGCGTGTGCGCTTTTTTTATCCCATTGTGACTTGTACTGTATTTGAAAATAATAAAAAAATATAAAAATTCAAAAACCACTAAAAATTATCTTGGAAATCTGACTACATAGTTTTTAAATCGTGCTCCTTGTATTCGACCCTGGTCGCTATACTAGATAAATAGAATGGCGAAACCACTTACATTTTATTGTTTGATATTTCATTAAGTGGTTAAAAATTATTTTTCTCGTTGACCGAATCGATTGGTTAAGAAGAACGACACTGCGATATTTTATTCTATCTTAACTTCATTGAATTTCATGTCATCAAGAAGCATATGATTTTTATAGCCCTTGCAACCCATCAGCTAGGAGTATGAAATTGGTCGAGGGTGGTGACCGAGGAGTAAGAGAGGGCGAGGAGGGGAGGGAGAGATAGGGGAGGAAAGGAGGTGGGGGAAGGTAAAGGGATGCTGGAGTACTTGGAGGAGGTGGGGCTCCTTGGAGGCAGATCACCATCCAACGGCATGTGTGGAAGCAAGGGTTGGGGTAGCGAGCGAGAGAGAGAGAGAGAGAGAGAGAGAGAGAGAGAGATCATGAGAGCCATCAATCAATGAATTACCATGAAATGGAACTTTTAATCGTTATATTACATATGAGAAGTAATCTACCATTTTTTTAGACATGAGTATATGCTATTTATAGTATTACATTCCAAATTATAAAATTTGATACCATAAATACTTTATACATGCCTTACATTTCAAAAAAATCATGATTGTTATTCGGGTTCATGAGGCTGAATCATGCTTGCAAGAAAAATCAACACACAAGCTCATGCCCATTTAGTTCTAGGTTGGGCTATGCCCAGATCTTTCGAGTTGAAGTTCTAATGTAATCCCCAAGCGCAATCTTAACCAGTTAGTTACCATCTAGCCCATTGAGTACCTGACCCATTTCCTAAGCTTGCTTCAAGGGTCTTATAAACAAATTTACCTCCAAGCTCTAATGGTGGAAGGACACGATATTGTCATTACCTACTAGGGTCACATTATTGAACTCTTCCCTCTCAACTTTAGCGACTCATATCATATCATACCTCAAAATGCCACTTCACATAATCACAAAAAAGCGATGAAATCCTAAGACATTTCTTGTGGAATAGAGCCATGCCGAAGGTGAGGTAGATGTGGGAAATATGTTGACAATGAGGGAATATTGGCTAGGGTATTATCGATATAAGAAACTTCAGTAACTCCCTCCTCTTGAAATCTTCCATTAACATCATCGAGAACCGCAAATCTTCGGTTCTGGGTGATTCGTTGGAACTCATTTAGTAGAGGTCCAACTCTCGTGGAAGATATTTGAAAATGTAGAAATTTCATCTTTTGGAAATCAACCAAGGAAAGCTCCAAGGCTTTTCACTTCTCCTCGCTCACCATCAGGCTTTGGTCCATTCTTTTTTGAAAGAAAAAAGGGCATCCACCGTGTAGGTGTGTGCCCAAAAACTTCACCTTTTATTCACCAAAATATAGTACAAAATTTATACTAGAGTCAACAAAAAAAATTCTACAGAGACCAGAACTCAGCTAGCGCCTTTGCGTGCGCCACAATACTCTCACCATAACATCGCTCCTGTTTAAAAATCACCCCATTTCTGGCCACCCATATGGCCCAGATCATTGCAATATGACACATCCTCTCCTTCTCTGTTCCACTCCAATTCGCGCCAATGGATTCCCAGAAACTAGAAACTCCACCCGTCGCCACCGTTGTATTCCCAAATAGGTCCCAAGAATCCATCGAGCTTCTGCATCTGAAGAACAAGTGATCTGCATCCTCGTTATCCACCTGGCATCGATGACACGTAGGATCCACCGTCTGCATGAAACGAGCCAATCTAGCCCCCGTTAGCAACCTCCCCCTTCTAAACAACCATAAAAAGACCTTCACCCGAATCGGAATTTTCCATTTCCATATCCTTCTACAGTCTGCCACACAGCCTCCAGGGTCAAAAGTCGTGGGACCCTTTAGATGCATGTACGCCTTCCCAACCGAGAAGGTTCCATCACACCAACACCAATAGTCCCACCCTATTGTGGGACCTTCCACTCTATCCAATTCCTCAAGCATCACCAACAATTCATCCAGGCGCCCATCTGAGAGTTCGCGTCTGAACCGTGGAATAAAGGATTGACCATCCCAGACACTCGCCACAGAACAATTCGGGTCAACAGCCATAGCCCACAGATGTGGGAATCTCGTGCTAAGAGCACCGATCTCACACCAGTCATCTACCCAAAATTTGAATCCAGCGCCATTACCAACCATCGGCCTCATGAACGGTCGGATATCCTGCACCACAGAACAAATACCTCTCCAAAAGTGCGAAGGGGCGTTCCCTACCTCCCCATGTCTCGGAAGGGAGCAACTTGTGTTATATATTTTCCTAATCACTGTACAAACCAAACTGTCACAATCTCCCCATATTCGCATGACCCACTTACTAAGCAGTGCCTTATTCATCTCCTCCAGACTTCGAACCCCAAGCCCGCCATCATCCTTGGATTGAGAGATCGTATTCCAGTCCACCATAGGCCACCCATTCGAATTACCAGAAGATGACCAGAAAAAACCGTCTCATAATGCTCTCCATTCTCTTCCTCACCCCCACGGGCAATATCCTTGCTGACAAGAAAAAAATCGGAATCGCAGACAGTACCGACCTTATTGGAACCAGTCTACCTCCTCTTGATAAGCACATAGATTTCCAACCTGCCAACTTTTGTTCCATCTTCTCTATCACGGGAAGCCAATCAGTCCTAGTCATCCTTCCTACCACCAAAGGCAAACCAAGATAGCGCAAGGGTAGCTCCCTTGGTCCATTCTTTCGTAGTGAGCTTATAAAAAAATACTCATGATTCTTCAAAACCATCAGTAAGCATACTGATTATAGACAACGAAGTGTTTCCGTTTTGATGGCGATTAGGTCGAATGAGTTGGTCATGATAATTGAACCCATTGAGATGCATCCTGATCTATGCTGTGTCAGAGTCGTGAAAGGAACCTCACCGAACACGAGACCTTTCCCATTCCACCTTCCAACTCCACTCCTTTCCTTTACTCGTGATTGATAAGATCATGTGCAGTACTAGTACAAAGAGAGAGAGAGAGAACAATTCATAGGTCAACAATCTCATGCTCCCCCATGATATCACCTCTCTCTCTCTCTCCAACAAAGCAAAGTGAAAATTTCATAAATTATTACAGTTTCCAACACGCGCATTCTTCAGATGTTAGGTTTAAGGAGGAAAAGATCAAATGAACGCCGCCATTCATCCGCAAATGTTAGCACAGCAACACGAGCAGTACTTTCTTTGTCCGAGATGAGAAAATGGTCTTATAATGACAGATATTCTGAATATTGTTGTTGTTAAATATAGAACAGTCAAGCAATAAAATTGACTTATGACAATAATCTTTTTTTACTAATGTTTTTTTATCCAATTTTTTTAACTAATGTTGCCTTTCAACGAGTACTATTTGTTGTAAAATAATTCAGTTCTTTGCAACCAATATCGAATTTGAAACTATATTGCTTGTTAATAGTTATATAATAACGGTTATCCATAGACTTTTTCTTCTAATAATTGTAAAATTAGCAGTGATTAATAATAATAATTTTACTATCTGTTAATGTTATTGTAGTTAATGAATAATATTTCTTAAAAAATTACCTTCTGTTTGAAATTTTTCAAAGACTAATACTTAATTCTTTGTTATACTTCGGTTTATATATATAGGGTAAAATGGGGCGGCCCCCATGGGGGGAGCTAACTTGGCTCCCCCCACGGCATTTCGCCCGATTTTTCTATTTTTTTGATGGATTTTCATCAATATATCTCTATATTATGTCATTAAAATTTCGCGCGAAACAGAGACTCCTACGACCTCTATCTAGACGGGGTCATTTTTAGTAATCCTATTACCGTTAAAAAATGACTGTCTGGATGGAGGCCGTAAGAGTCTCTCTTTCGCACGAAATTATAATAACATAATATAGGGATATAGTGATGAAATTACACGGAAGAAATTTTCGAAAAAAAATAAAAAAATCGAGCAAAATGGGGCGGGGGAGCCAAGTTAGCTCCCCTCAAGGGGCAGCCCCATTTAACCCATATATATATTATTTCACGAGTGAATCCTTATATATATGGGATCCTTCCAATAGGACGTGATCCTTCTTGAGTTCAAGAAGGCCGCTCCTTTTCTGTAAAAAACTACCAAACTTCATTAGAATAGGTAAACAATTTGTATTATAATATACAACTATACATTGTAATGGACAAAACTACACATTGCATTTTTTAGTTAAAATAAACATCAAAACTGTGTGTTATAAAACAAACTATTTACGTAGTTTAGACAATTGTTGGTGCTTTTTTACAAAAAAAAAAAAAGAACGGCCTTCCTAAACTAAAGAAGGACCATGCCCCATTTTAAGTATCCTTATACACACGCACACGCAAACGCACGTGCGTGCGCGCACACACACAGAGATATATTATTTTAACAAGGTTTGGAAAAAAACTATAGAAAGATCAATGTTTGAGTACTTTTTCAAACCTCTAAACAGTGGTTATTTTGCTCAAAAATGAAATTATATTGAAACCCTCTTTCTCTAATCCATCCGTCAAAATCACGTGTACGGAATTTGTCAATCATTTTTGCATTTTCTTATTGCCTTGTAAGGGATAATAGGAAAATTTTGTATTTCCTTTAAAAATTATTGATTTCAACGTGAGCAACCAATAGGATTTGAACCAGTTAAAATTCCGACTATTTGTCATGGAAATAAGAATGGATTTTTTTTCTAAAATTTCTAAGACATCCTTTGATTTGTACCCGAAGGAGATGACTATTCATATATAACCTTAATCTCCTTTTGATCGGGTAACGATTCAATAATGCTCACAACTTAATGGATTTATATATTGGCAGAGGTGAAAATATATTTATTACAGTAAGTTTATTTGTTTGATGTGGGACGCGGTTGTACTGGACGTATCTATTTTAAAAAACAATAGTTTGACGAAGAAATGTAGTGGTCAGAGCCGAAATCAAGTGGACATCTACCAACAAACGCGAATCGATTCTTTCGGTACCAAACAATTAAGATCGTGGACTTTTTCCTATCTCTGTGTTGGATTATGAGCACCGTTTTACCACCAAAGAAGAGAGATCAGTAGCGGTTGACCCGGAGGAAAATCACAAATAAAAGTCGATCTTGTACATCTGCCTTATGCTGTTCATCTTGCTTGCTTGATCGATCGATTTTTGTGTGCATGCTTGCTTGATCTGCCTCATGCTGATCTAATCGAAGGGAGTGCTATTAGACCTAAACAACAGTAACTGGTGTTTGGTTTGACCCATTCAAGAGAATAATCAACTGGGATATATATATATATATATCAATGTCATGAGGATTTTACAACCTAACTCACATCTTACTTGTATACATCTTCAACAGCTGCGAACCAACGGTGCTTCAGACCAAATTAATGGTCGGGGGTCAAATTCTGCTTATTTTTTTCCATTAAAAACTTCAGATACAGATATATGCATATGCATGTTCAGTGAAGTAACGTTGAATATGGCGATGTTAACACATCATCTACGACTCAGTCAACAGCTTTTTCAAGGTGGAGAAGATCGCAATAACTATCCATCACTTATATTATATGGAATTATATTGCTTGGCATTAAGATAAGAACCCATCCAAATCCAACCCTAGAAAAAGCATAGGTCCAGGACCGGAGCGAGAGGGTCTTGCTCTTCACGCCTCCTTCCCCACTTGCTCATGCACATCTGATCTCCTCCCCTCTCCATCTCTGCACATAATTATATCAGTATCATCAACCTTGGTCTTGTGACACACACCTCCCCTTGAGATAGATCTCCTGATCATCTCCTCATGTCAGGAAACGAAGACAACCTCTACTTCCACCCCTTCTCCCCCTTCAGCTCGCAGGGATCTGCTGACTATGGTGCGATGTTGGATCCGTGCATGGGATTCACCGGTTATTATCCTGACGGATCTCTTGATTATGGAGCCGTTTCTACGTACTTCCCCTTGCTGCAGTCATCAGCACCTTCAGACCTTGCTGAGGTGAAGACAGATCCTGCGGTGATGAAGTCTGAAGCGACCGCATCGTCTTCGTCGATCGAAGCCGATGCTGAGGAGGAGTCCTGCAAGAAGGATCCGGAGGTTGAGCACGGGAAGTCCTGCGAGGAAGCTGCCAAGTCTACGAAAGTGTAGGTTTATCTGCTGTCCTGTAGAAAAATTACCATCTATGTTCTCAGTCAAAAGTTTATAATTTAAGGTTTTCTCTTTTCTGTGGTGGAGATCTACTCTCTTTTTTTTACTGGTAAACAAGTTTTCTTTAATCTAAATAGTATGTCTGTCGACGACATCTGAACAAGTTATTGTGTTGGATATATACCATATTGTCTCGTCTCCTGGTGAAGAAAGAAGTTTATTTTTACTGAACAGCTGTAGCAGTCCTTTCCAGATGGTAACGACTTTAGGTTAGATATAAATCACCAATTTCGGTCATGATAATAAGCTTTAGATGACTTGTAACATTTATAACAAAATATAGACTTAAGCCAGTAAATAGTAGTACTTGTCGTATGAACACAACACGAGTCATTGTTAATTATATGTGCACCGACAAATGCCATCCCACTGCACATAGTTTCCGACTGGATTGACTTTTTATGCTAATTATAATTTCTATTTTCAGCAGTTACCAACAAAATAATGTGCTTGCTCCATGAATCAAGAGTATCAGAAAGGAGTATTATGTTATATATATAACTTCACAACAGATAACACTTGGTATTGCATATTTTAGAATAATGGTCGTTTTCATATATAAGGGGATACAAAAGAACCAATAATTCACATTGGTGTTCAATGATGGATGCACTTGCCTAACCTAGATTCGTGCTGAACAGGACAAAGGAGAGGAGGAAAGCCGAGAAGAAGGAGAGGGAGCCGCGGTTCGCCTTCGTGACGAAGAGCGAGGTGGATCACCTCGAGGATGGGTATCGCTGGAGGAAGTATGGCCAGAAGGCTGTCAAGAACAGCCCCTACCCGAGGTCACTGCTTCTTAATTTTTTCTAATCTAATCTACATGACTTGCAACTAAGATCATGTTTTTGCACATAGGATTGGTAAGCCACAGTTAATAGCATCCGTTAATATGTGTTTAACAATGACTTGTGTGGTACTTAGTTCCACATGGATGTAGCGTGTACATTCAGACTCTCCTGATCAGTCTAAGGTTGCGATTAGACTAGGTCCTAATTTATATATTTTTACTATAATTGGCATCCAACTTTCCAAATCATGGTCCCAGCCCTAATACTAAGAACTTTTCAATAGGTTTAACCATCCTATAGCCTTATCTACATCCCCACTGCAAGTAACTAAGCACAGACGTAATTACACATCACTTTATTCATGCAGATCTCTAGTTATCATTAGATTCATAACCAATGAAGATATGATCTAATCGTATTGATATCATCATTAGTTCCCCTTCATCATCCGATAAGTACGATTTTGAATCATCCCAGAGAAACACATATATGATATGGACAAGGGATGGATGGAGAGTTTGATTAGCAAACACTACAGTAAATGGACCAGATCTAGACATGTCATTATCATTATGCCCTGTGAGATACCAGTTCTCCATGTTCACGTAAGAACAATATAATTTATTGAATTTCCCATGTGCTTGTTTGAACATAATGGGATTACATCGATGATGTACTACAATCATGTATTTCTGTTTCTACGTCAAATATTTTGGCATGGAATTCGGGAAATGGAGATCACTCTGCACCGACAAATCATTTGCCAATTTGTTCTCCAATCAAATATTCCTAAGCCATCTAAAAGAATCTTGATTTTGATTTAAATATTACTTAATTAGGCATCGTTGAAACAAAGTGGAGCTATAACGACAAATGATTGGTTAATCGTTGTTATATCTTCCGATATTAGATTTATAACAAGGTATATAATATTTGTAGATCTATGATTGTCGCATGCTATATCGATAGCATCAAATGAACAATACTGTTAACAATGCTTTACTTTCTCAATACCTTTTTTATTATAGTTTTTGAATTAACGATAATGTTCTCAATAAATATGACATTCGTTTTTAATTAAAAAACAGAAGATAATTTCGTGATAAATAATATTTGCTGTATAGATCTTACATTGGAAGATATTCCAACAAAGATTCAAAAATATCCATGTTATGGAGAGGTTAAAAACGTCTCTTTATATGAAATTTGATCTCCTTATTCCTTTTGGTTCAGGAATACCTTACACAAAAGATCATGTTCCCAAATTCAATACATTAAGTAAAAAACCTTAGTTGTAGTTATTTGACTATAACTAGGAAAACAAAATAGAGCTACGACAATGATTAACTTAAGAATATATATATATATATATATATATATATATATATATATATGGGGGCAGGGAGCCTGCACCCTGGGGTGTAGGAAACTCCCTGCACCCACCCTATTTTTCGATTATTTTGATTTGTTTTTTGAATTGAAAGTTGGGGGGATTTACTTAATATATTGAGGGGAATATGTGTTTCAAATTTCATGCAAAACAAACATTCCTAACATGTTCATCTAGAAAGGGTCGATTTCAGCAATTCTGAAACCGTTAAAATTGAGTAGTCTTGATGGAGATGCTAGAAGTCTCGAATTAAGTTGAATTTGGAATGACAACATGGTGATACATGGTGATCTAAATCCCCTAAGGTTTCATATCAAAAAAATCAAAAAATAATGAAAAATTAAGTCGGGTGTAGGGAGTTTCCTACACCCATCGGTGTAGGGTCCTTTTTCCCTATATATATATATATATATATATATATATATATATATATAGGGACCCTTTCAAATGAGGTGGGGTCTCATAGAGATTATAGAGAGCCAACCATAATTACGGTTGGATTATGAACGGATGGATGGGATAAAAACCACTAAGATTATATGGAATGGTTTTGACGGAAAAAAATTCTAAATTTGGAGAATACGAACGTGCGATTTTCAGGGGATATTAGAGAAAAACACGGGTCTACAAATTAGGCATGACTAATTTCTTTAAAACATACTTCAGGACGGCTAATTTATATAGTAAATACAAATTATTTCAAAAAAGGTTGCTTTTTAGGGATAGTTTATTGAATAATAATTTAACGAATTACTATTGTAAGATACTTTTTTGAAATATAGCTAATAAATTTACAAAAATTTGTTCATATTTTGTTGGTTTAAATAACAACAGATATACTATATTTGTGTCTATCCATATGATAACGAGGTTTCATTACGACCAATTTCATTTATTGAACAATGTAAATATATTTTAGATTGTAAAAAATGTATTTTAAAAAAATATTCATGAACATTTAATTAACAGATTTCACAATGAATTTTTACATCGAAAATTTGAATATATTGAAACAAATTTGAAATTTGAACGTATTAACAGATTTCACAATGAATTTTTACATCGAAAATTTGAATACATTGAAACAAATTTGAAATTTGAACGTATAATAATACAAACACTTGATTAGTATTCGAAATAGCATACACCTGTTACAATGGTTCCGACTTTACAATTAAAAATTAACATTGAGATATAAATGGAAAAAATTAATTGAGTAATCATGAGGATGTATCGATGGGTGCTTATGATAATAATAAAAGAAGGAAAGTATTAATTTACTTCCGTAAAGGGGAGCTCGCGGTCCATAAAATTAATTGGATGGTTCCGTAAAAGAAGGAAAGTATTAATACTCGGAATTATGGTAATAGGTTAAGAATTTCCATAAAATGGGATAGAGGGCGGTTTTGATGGTGGTTTTCTATTGCGAATCCGGTTTTAATCATGTCCATCGATCCGAATCCAACGGCTGAATATTGCGGCTCATCATAATCACAATGAGACCCCGTCTCATTTGAAGTTTCTCCTATATATATATATATATATATATTATATGGGTTATATGTGGCTGCCCCCACCTTATTTTCGCAATTTTTTTTATTTTTTGAAAAATAACCCATATATATTCATTCCTATATCACTCCTATATGTCATTCGAATTTCGTCAGAAACAGAGACTCCTATGACCTCCATCCAGACAGTCATTTTTTAACGGTAACAAGATTTTTTAAATCGACACCATCTCGATGGAGACCATAGGAGTCACTGTTTCTGACGAAATTCGAATGGCATATATGAGGGATATATGGATGAATATACATGGTCATATTTTTCGAAAAAAATAAAAACTAATTTGACAAAAAAATGGGGTGGGGGCAGCCATGTTGGCTGCCCCCAGGAGGCAGCCTCATTTTTTCCTATATATATATATATATATATTGATGCATCATCTATAACAACGAATAATATTCCTTGCAAAATAAATTTGAATTTTAAAATTCAATCTCAATACCATTTTTATTAACATGGTTTTAGCAACAAATCATATAATAGCTTATTACTACAACAAATAGAGTATGTGGTGACTTTTTAAAATATATATATATATAGGTTAATGTATCATTCATTGTTTAATATATATATATATATAATGATGAATATTATTCATTGTGAAATGATTTTTATACTTAAAACAACGATTATTTCAACTTTTGATAAAATAACAATAAATAAGTAGTGTTATATGGATCATTATTGAGGATATAACAATGGATAGGAAAATGGTCACTAAAAGTGTCAAATATAAAAAAGCATTTCACAGCGATAAGTCTTCATCATTTTATATTTACCAAACTAATGATATAGTGACGGATTTAAAAAATATCATTATAGAATCATTTTGTTGTAGTGACTATTCATTGACTTTTTAGAGAAATCTAATTATTGCTAAATGTTTGATGATTAATAAAACTTTTTAATAATAAAATGTCAACAAATAATCTCCAATAGTATTAAACATTAGCAATGAGTATAACAACCATCATAAAATCCAAAAAAATCAAAAATAATTTTGTAGCAAATAATATTTGTAGTTATATTCTTAAATGATACGATATATTTAACAAACAAACAATATATTGATAGACTTAATTAAAAACTCACTATAAACATATGTTGTCGTAATGATGGCTGGATAATTTTTTTTAAATCTAATTATTACTAAATGGATGGTGATTAGTACATCTTTAATAAAAATATCAATAAATAATCATCGTTATGTTAATTATTATGTAAATCATTATGTTATTCAACAAATAATAGCATGACAAACATCATAAAATCCAAAAAGTCAAAAATAATTTTGTAATGAATAATATTTGTAAGTATATTCTTAACTGATATGATATACAAACGAATATCACAGTATTTATTCACATGAGATAATTTTGTTTTTGCGACCGTAAGTGTAACTCTATAATAATAATCTCATCGCATGTGAAGTTAATGGCCGAATTGTGCATCATGATACACAAACAAGATTGCGATCTTCGTTATTCGAACTAGCTTTCACTACAACAAAAATACATCGTGACAACAAACTTTGACGAAATTCATCTTGTGCTAGTGGATCTAGACATTAACATTACTCAATTGCAACTAATAATATGTTGCCACAAATTTCATACCAATATCTTGATTTGGAACAGGAGCTACTACCGGTGCACATCTTCGAAGTGCGCGGTGAAGAAGAGGGTGGAGAGATCGTGGCAGGATCCGTCAACGGTCATCACGACGTACGAAGGCCAGCACAATCACCACAGTCCCTCGAGCCTCCGTGGTCATCACGCACACATGTCAATCTCCTCCTCCTCGTCCCGGCCAACGCCAAGCCTGCTGATGTTAGGCGGCCACACTTACAGTCCTTACGAAGGAGCCCGCGACGGAGGAGGAGGAACCAACTCAGGGATCTCCAACTACGGGCTCCTCCAGGACGTCGTTCCGTCCTTCAACATCACTGGAGGATTCAGCAACTTGAGTTAATTAATAAAGAGGGAGGAATACATAGTGATGGAGTACATTAATATAAGAAAATCGAACAGTAATTAACGCAACCTTAACATCCACCTCCTGTGATTTTCTTCATTAATTATCGTGTAACTTGTTTCTATATATTTTGATGTGCATGTACTGTCCATCACGTGTAGAACACTGGAGCGTACGTTCTGGAGAAAATTTATAACCAGTGGGGCACTACAGCTGTTGATGCTCCCATTATGGGAACCCCATCCTCTGCTGTAGGGTCTGTTGCAACAGACACTACAAGAAAAATGAGTTGTGGCCACGGAATGTGGCTACGGAAACTTGTAGCCACGATAATTCCGTGGCCACTAGTTTCTCGTGGCCACAATCCGTGGCCTAAGTCTTCATATAAGAGTTGTGGCCACGATAAATTCTGTGGCCACTTGTAGTGGCCACGGCATATTCGTGGCTAAAGAACTCTCGCGACGAGATTTGTAGCTACGGCTACTGGCCACAACATGTCGTGACCAGAACCCAATTCTGTGGCCACAAACCCCATATCCGTGGCCATAATTTTGTAGCCACAACTTATTTTTCTTGTAGTGAGAAGGCTGCTCGATCTTTGAGCGGTTTCCACGAATTCGTACGGAAAAATCCACAAAAAGTGCAAATTCGTGAGAACCGCTCTATCAAGATCGAGCAGCCCACGTCCCTACTGCAGCAGCAGAGGATCCTCACTAACCATTATGGGCAGTGTTCACTACAAGGAAAATAAGTTGTGGCTACAGAATTATGCCCACGTATGTGGGGCTTGTAGCCACGGATTTGGGCTTTGGCCACGACATGTTGTGGCCAGTAGCCGTAGCTAAAAGTCTCGTCGCGAGAGTTCTCTAACCACGAATATGTCGTGGCCACTACTAGTGACTACAGAACTTGTCGTGGCCACAACTCTTGTATGCAACTTTGACCACGGAATTGTAGCTACGAGAAACTAGTGGCCACGGAATTATCGTGGCCACAAGTTTTCGTAGCCATATTCCGTGGTCACAACTCATTTTTCTTGTAGTGGTTGTATGTTATTTGGTTGGTTCACAGAAATTAACGATAGCTGTCGTACATATATGATGGATCATGATCCATATATGTAATGTGGATAGTGTGACAGGTCTTAGTTGCAGTAAATTAAACTAGTGCAGATGGGCACAACCAGGAAGAAACCTTAGCCTGAAGAAAATCAAACATTTTTTTTCTTTTCCTTCTATGAAAATTAAAACTACAGTTAGGTCTTGCGTCACTAGCGAAGATTTTTAGAGTTGAAGTTAGATGGAGTGGGAGTCACCCTTTCTTAACTTAAGCATCCTAACAATAATATAGAGATAACTGAGTGTCATCTTCTCAAATGTTAAAAAAACTGAAGTGGGCATTTTCAGATTTAATCGCAACTTGCAAGGTTATTCTGTTATTTTTTTTTTACTAATGACCAAAATCGCAAAAGAGTGGGCATCTAAGGTTGTCTAATGGCAGAAGGAGGTCAGGGAGCTATTTACAATATTAGAAGTGTCAAAAGTAAACTACAAATCTACATCTTTGTGAACCTCTCTTAAAAAGGGAGAGCAGGATGTGAGTCTAGGACCAAAACAAAGGAATGTTAAAATAAAAAAAGGGCACAATCTATTTCTCCATTTCTAGACATTTCTTTAGTGAGTGATTAATCTACATTTCTTGGATATTCTTGAGAAGATAAGACTCCCTTTCTCTAGAATTTTCTTAAGGATTAAATTCTAAAACTCTAGAAATTTCTTGGGTACACTAGCATCCATATTTCTAGAGCATTCCGTACTCTTCAAGGACATTAGAACACAAGCATATATAGGCATTGGATCCATTGTGTTGAGGCCTCAAAGTAAGGAGCAACCAAGTGGAGGGGGCCATAATGCACGTAAGCAAGAAGAGCTTGAGTAATTTGTTGCAGTGGTCAAGTGAGTACTAGTTCTTTTTTTTTTTTGAAGGGAAAAAGGGTGTCAACCGTGAAGGTAGACACCCAAAAACTTATATTCACAATTTAAGTACAAATGTTACAAAGTCCAAGACCCATAAAGGAGTCTGGCGTGCTCTATTACATTTTCAAGATAAAATCTTTCCCCACGAAAAACAGTTCCATTCCTTCCCAACCAAATTGCCCATAAAATAGACGCTGCATGTTTTTTCTCAGCAAGTGTGCATGTTCCCGACCGTCCAATGGACTCCCAGAACTCCGTGACCCCTGAAGATGCAATCGTGGGTATGTTTGCCCCTTCCCAAATTTGTCTCGAAGAAGAGCAAGTGAAAAATAAGTGATTAGCATCCTCTATCTCCTCACCACATCGCATGCAAGAGCTGTTAGCCCCGAAGAGTCGGGCCCTCCGAGCACCAGTCATCACCCGCTCCCTCCCAAACAACCAGAGAAAAACTTTCACTCTTTTCGGAATCTTCCAAGACCAAATTTGTCCTAACCTTGGCATTGAGATTCCCGGATCAAAGACGATGGACGCATATAAGACCTTGTAGGCCTTCTTCACAGTAAAAGCACCATCAGACCATATCCAATGACTAGCCTCAGCGTCATCTCTTAGCACAGGATTTAGATATGGAGAAATATGCTGAAGCACCGAGCACACTCCACGCCAAAAGTTTGACGGTTTTACCAATCTATTGGGACGCCACTCCAGGGCCTCTGTCACGCCATAAATCTTCCTCAGCAATGTACAAAGCACATCTGATCCCTCCCCCCAAATGCGAGTGACCCATTTCGTCAGGAGGGCCTTGTTCATCACCTCAAGGTTCAGGACTCCCAAACCACCATCATCCTCAGTAAGCGTAACAACCTTCCAAGCAACCAACGGTGTACCAGCCCAAAAGAACCTGCGCATTAAATTCTCCAAACGTCCACGAATCCCCACCGGTAGCAAGCGAGATGATAGAAAAAAGACAGGAATCGCAGAAAGGACCGACCTCAAAAGCACCAAGCGTCCGCCCTGAGATAAGCAAGAAGCACGCCATCCTGCAAGCTTGTTCTCAAATCTCTCCACCACTGGAGCCCAATCTGACTGCCTTAACCTGCCATCCACCACAGGCAATCCCAAATACGTGATTGGGAGGGTCCCACGCCGCGAGTGCAAGAATGTGAGTACTAGTTCTTGTTAGAGAGTTGAGTGATTGTTGTATGTGTCTTATTTTTAGAATAGCAATGTACAACACATCATTTCTTTGAGTCAAGAAATCTGCAAGTGGTATCATAGGCTTTTCCTTTCTCGAGATTCTAAAGATACGTCTTGTTTGAAATTGTGTGTCCGTCCACCAAATAATATAGTTTGTCCTCCATAAAAGTACAATCATCTTTTTTTGAAGTTAATAAGGGAATTTTTCTATCCATACATTGAGTCGTTCCTTAAGAACTTCTAAGGGGAGGTTCTACCCACACACAATCTTGGACTATGAAGTCAATTTGATTAGGGACCAATTTCTTCAACAAGTTAGGGAAGATCTTTCAATAAACTACATCAAGAAATCAAACAATCACAACTACAACTTTCTAAAGACCTGCATCAAGTTCTATTTTTGAGGATATGACATCTATGAGGTCGCGTTGGTGGTGATGTGGAAGGCATTGTTTGTGCTCAAGACAACGATCGAGGATGATTTTATGGAACATATCCATGAATCCTATACTTAAAAAGGAGCATGGGATGCACTCGTCATACTATTCTCATACAGAAATATGCATGATTACAGTTGTTGGAGAATGAGTTGATGGCACTAAATAAGGAGAAATGGCAACCGATCAATACTTTACAAAAGGACTTCTCACTCCGTAATGATATCTCTTGATCAAATCCATATTTAAAATATGTGAAGCACGAATGCTTATCCATGACCTAAGGTCAGAATATAATACTTTTATCAATGTTCTCTCTGAATGGCACACTTTATTCGAATTTGAAATTCTTTTGAAAAATCGTGATATTTTAGACAAATGCATATCCTTGTCCTGGAGGCTAAATAGGAATGTTGTCATTTTAACTACGCCTAACAGAATGTTAGGGTAGTGTGTGATTCCAGAGATACACCCAAGCTGTTGGAGATGAATATAAGATTCCTCATTTGTGTTCCCATGGAATGTGGGAAGCAAAGTAAAGAGTTGAGGCTTCAACTCAAAATGAGTGTGGACAGCAGGTATCTGGATCCATTTTGTCCGGCACTGGGGTTGTAAGTCTCCTTGAGGGTCGGCTTGGGTTGCCCTCCTCTTGGTTCTTCTCCTCCTCCACGGGGTCCACCTCCTGTCTCTTCTTTGTCTTCACCTCCTCCTATGTTCTCTTGTCTCCTTCTCGTGTCATTATGCATATCCTGGAAAGCGATTTGGGCCAATGCCCGGTTGGTGAGTTGCTGTTGAATCGCCTGTATAGAGGCGAGGAGATGCGCATTCACCGCATTCTGATCTGGTTGCTGGCCTGTCTACAGTTGTGGTGGGTGCTGAGGTCCTTTCCCCTTTCTTGTAGGAGTCATTTAATTCTCTGGATCGAAGTCAGAATCTAACAAAATTTATGGCTCCAGATCAGGCTCTAGATCTGCACATGGAATGATGGACCGATCACTCTGTATAGAAGCACCGACTGAAACAAATCAATATGTGTTAAGGTCAACACGAAACTTCATTAAGGATGGAGAGGTATAAGGAGTGAAATCAATTTCCATCCAAAATGGGATGATTTTGGGACAAGAGTGATCCCCGTTTATTTAAGAAAATAAGGATTCTAGAGAGCAGTTCACGGAGTCCGAACCTTATTCTCTGGAATCGTCTCGAATTATTAGAGAAGACGAGTGCATGGAATCGATGTAGGTGTTAGCGGAGTCCTGACTAAGCCATCCATGATTGTCATCTCAAAGATCAAAGAGGAAATCGAGAATGGAGGAATGATACAGAGATCAACGAGAAATAAAAGAAGTGTAAAATAGCAGAATGGTTTAAAAGAGAGCGGGGGTCAAATGAGAATAAAAGAAGAGAAAAATGACGACAAAATGTGCACAAGCGTGCGAGACTTTGATCTTGGACCTTAATTTTAATCAAACAAACACCAAGCAAGGTTTAAATTCACCAATACAATCCAAGTGAAACCGTGAGAATTCAGATATTTTTATCTTTTCAACTTTATGTTTGTATTGCAGGAAAGTCTTTTAACAAGTCCTTAAGTACTCTAACCCTATTGGAGCATGTGTACTGCCAGGCAAGCGCCTCATGCTTCTTCCACCTCCTTTGTAACCTGTGATTTGCACACTGAAAGGTCTTTAATCCCGTGTCTGAGGGGCTACTCAGCCAAAGAATAGAGAAAGAAAGCCAATAGGTAAAACCACTACTTCCCTCGCAAGCGAGGTACTCGAATGCAAACCGATGAGACAGATACACCCATGAGGGCATGGCCTAAGCTCAGTACTTCAAACCAAGTCGATATTCCACACAAGACGAGAACACCGTCGATGACAAGGTACTACTCGGTTACGTACAATAAAAGCGTCAATACTTCGTTATCGCAGGTGATAATCAAAGCGCCTAAGATCGGGATTTGGGCTCTATCCTTAGGGGTCATGCCTCGCTCAATCTTGAATATACCTGAAAGCAGTGAGAGATTTATGAACCCAAAACTATGATGTCTATTACCAATTTAATTGAGGTTAAAGTTTATTTAGTAGTTCCCTAGTTTTAGAATTTTTGGGTTTTCCACATTTTTGGGTATTTTTCAAAGAAATACGCCTAACGATTTTTTTGTATTTTTATTTTAATCCTAAATGTGATATAAAATAGGTTGGAGAGAACAGAAAAGCAATGCAAGTGGATATGAAAGTAGAAATCTCATTCTCGTATCATATGATGCATGCAAAGTAAGAAGACTTACAGTGCTTCCCAGCACTCTCCATGCGGGGTGCGAGGCAGAATTGAAATATTTATACTATATGACAATATGCAAGAGATGAAAATGTCCAAAACAATACTTGTTATTATAGGGAAGAACAAAATGCAAATAACCAAAGATGGATCCTAAGTGTCCAGTCTTGGGGACTCCTCGGTGCCCGCCACAATGTGTCCTGCAAGCGTTGTATGGAGTCCCTCACGATACGTGATTCTAAATTTAAGAAATTTGCAATTAATTGTTTGACTAAGTCCAAACATATATCACTATAGGTACATGCTTTTGTTAGGGGTTTGGATACCGATGCAAGCAAGCCTAACTCTAGGCGCTCCAATCACATAAAACAAAGAAAAGGAAAGGTGGAAAACTCAAAACATGAGAAACACAATAAAAAAAGGCGAGACACATGAAAAATCACGACGAGGCCCCAAGGTGAACAGACACCCGGACAATGGACCTTGTAATGTAGAGTAGTGTCCAAGTTATTACTTATAATATAAGGAAAATAAATGGCATACTCTCTCACAAAATAAAACAAAACAAAAACTTCTCAAGTTTGCTTCTTCTCCTCTCTTTGTCTTCTTCCCTGCTCTCTTCTAGTTAGCTCACAAGTAGAAGAGCATGTCTCCTCATGACTCAGGTGTGTCCACATCCTAAGAAGTGGCCTTCGCCACGTGGTCCCTCGCAAGAAAGTCAACAAAGATAAACGCATTAGAAAATAAGCATCAAGATAAGAAGCAAAAATACAAGAGAAGTACTGAGTAATATATACAACACAAAATGCTACACAGTGTTGCTCCCGAAAACGATGCCATTTGAAATAACCTAAAGACCATAGTGGAGAGCCGTACGCTCCACACAAGGTGGGAGTGAAGACGTCGAAGTGACTACTCACAAGGATCCCAAGCTAGATCAACAATCAACTCACACAATAGGAATAAATCAAGCAAGCAAGATAGGTGTGTGAATCAAATTGTACTATACCTTACAAACAAGTGTATCGTAGACAAGCGGGTAGGGGTCAAACACATGAAGCAATAAGTGGTAGCAAGGTATATTATTTATAAGTAAATATTATGTATTTATGTATATGTATGCACAATATCAATCAACGTATATGTGGGTTTTAACAAAAAGATATATTTTTTAATTAAATAAAATATTACATTTTTTATTCTTACTTTCTGATTTTTAATTTCTTCCCTTTTAAAAAAATTAACAATATAATGATTATATTTAAATAAGGATATATGTAATATGTAGAATATGAGTAATAAATGATATAAAATATATAATAAATATACAAAATTTAGAAAATATTAATAAGTATAGTCTTTTTTTAATTTAAAGGATTAAAAAATGATTATGAGGTATTTATAATACTTAATAATAATTATAACAGATATAGAAAGATATGTATGTGTATATATGCTATATAGAGTAGTATATATATAAATATAGAGAAAAATGATCAAAAATCAGAAAAGAAAATATCTTTTATGTTTTTAATATTTTTCTAATGTTTTTGTGATTTTGAGGAAATTTTGCTAATTTTTAGATATTTTAAAATTTTGCTAATTTTAAAATATTTTTTAAGTAAAAAATAATCAAAAATATTCACTAATTAAATAAGTCAAATTGTTTTGAGATTCTAAAATACCAAATGGATTAAAAAATTCTCAAAAATTATTTTAATAGATAATATATTATATAAATAAAATTAAATAATAAAAACTACTATTTTGATATTTTTAAAGAATTTTTATATTTTTATAAGGATTTTAAAGCTTTTTAATTTTTATGGTTTTCTTTTTCTATTTTTAGGAATTTTTGGTTTGGAGATACAAAATACTATAATAAATAACTATTAATTTTTTGAAATTTTGAAATATGATTTTATAATATTTTTGGATTTTTTACGACCAACAGAGAATAAAAATGCACCTTTTGATTTTTAATAAATAGGAAATGTTAAAAAAACAAAATAAAAATTATAGCATGAATGGTCAAACAATCAGGCACCACATACTATTTTTTTCATAATTTTTTGAGCACGAGTGATATTTTTAGAAAATAGAATACAAGGACAAAAATTACTTGAACTGACAGGGGTATATTTGTAATTAAAATAAAAGGCAGGGACACAACATAAAATACCCAAAATTTTACAACTGAACTTCAAATTTTAAATATTAAACTACAATTATAAAAACATGGGAGGGTCACTATGTGAAATTCCCAACTCACGTAGGGGTCCACGCGAGCTGAGTTGGCAAGGACCTAAATACAATATGCAAATCTTCCAGGTGTTCACTTGCAATTTTTTACACAAAAAAGCATGCCTGAGCACATGCCTAGCTGGGACTAAATAGTAAATAACTTAAAGTACGAGGTCATGTGTGCAAAATATCCTAAATTAATTGCATTCCCGTGAAAGTTTTTAATATTAAAACTTAGTAACAAAAAACGGCCAAGGGGTCTTCAATATTTACCCAATCATTGACGCTAGTGGACGGTCAAGAGCGCTCCACGTCAGCTCACTTAACTTGATCGTGCGACAGGGGACGTGCATTGTTCCAATTTGATTTTAAGGGCCAAGATTAGACCTGATGGTGGTTCTTGATCTGACGACTGAGAGGTGAGGAGGAAGAACACGGAAGAACTCTATGTCCTCCTCGCTTCGATCGACGATTCTGGTCGACTCCGACCGCAATTCACCTTACCTATGGGTTCTTTGTCTTCCTGGGACCTTCCTAGTGGTCATGGATTGAATCCATGTCCCAACGATTTAGACCTAGGGGGCCTTCACTTCCAAGCTACCTAGAGGTGCTTCTGATCATCGATTCTCCTCTCGAGATGCCTCGTGAGGCATGGTTCCTGCACAAAAAGATTAGGTGACACGAGACGAAGCGTCTTAGTCCAAAAATGCATCAAGAGGATGCATGAAATGGGATGGCGGCGAGGTTTAGGTGAAGGTGGTGGACGATGCCTCGAATCACTTTTATTCAGGTCGAATCGAAGGGGAAAATATGTGGATAACGTGATGGGGGTGAAATGAAATGGTTGGCGAGTCAAGGAGCTGATCGGATCACATTGGGATCGGCCTAGAGCACGAGCTCCAAGTGAACGAGAGATTCAGATTATCTCTAAATCTACTTACTCTACACGAAAAACTAAGAACAGAAATGGAAATTACATTTAAGATATTACCTAAGAACGGAAAAATGCCTCGATTCAACCTAGATCGAAGATACTAAACCTCACGACGGAGCTTTCCAGAGATGCTGGACCCGCTCCGCTTCAGCTCCTCCTCACTACATAACCTCGACTCCTCTTCCTGTCACCAAGAGGAACAAGATGCAGTGGTCCTGAGGGGCTAAGAACTGATTAAGAGTGATCAAAAAGAGGAAGGAAGCCAGAGGTGCATTTTTATAGGTTGTAAAAAGGGGGACACTCGAGGGAAGATTGTGGTCTACTCAATGAAGGTAGAAGGGATCTTTAGCCCTAGCGGGTTTTAGGGATATATCAAATCATCAGTTCTTGTTTAGACCAAAGGGCCAAAGCATGAGTGGATTTAGTGGGGAAAAAAGAAGAAAGGTGGGATTCGACATATCTGACAAGTCAGAGGTCCAGGGGAGGTAGTTAATCGAGGTCAACAAAAGAAAATCCCTGGTTGGTTCACGTGGACCAACCAGAAAAATGATAATCGTAAATATTTGTAAAATCATTAGTAATTAATAAATGAATTTCTTAATTTTTAATTGTAAAAAATGTTTATTATTTTATGTTGTATTTAATTTATAGTTTTATTTATTTTTTCAAATCATTTATTATGATTTGACATTTACATGTCTAATCATATGTATTTACCTATATATCGGATGTTTTATTTTTATTGTGTATTTTAGATTTTATTATTTTATACACATAATTTATGTATTTATAGTTTATTTAAATACATATAAATATATTTTTATTTTTCTGAAGCTATTTGCATACTTAAAGAAATAGATGTTATTATTTTGTAGGTATATATATATAGGTAATTCATCTATATATTTTATACACTTATTTATTATAATACAGTTTATTGGTTTTATTTTATTCCAATTATTTACATATATTATAAATAATATTTACAAAACTATAAAAATATGAAATTGTGAAAAATATACAGAATAGTTAAATGAATATTTTATTCGAGTATATTGTACAATAGGGGTCTAAAACCTAACTTTTGCATCTTAACTCCAAATTAAAGATAAAACCACCTTCATTAAATAGCTAATAAAAAGTTATAAGTGATTTTGATGAATTTTGAGTTCATATGGAGAATATATGGGCTTGGGAATTTTGGATTTTTATTCTGAGTGTATAATGTACAGTTTGCATTATTTTTATGTGAAATAATTTTTGTATTTTTTATGTATTTTTATCTACAACTTTTTTGTACAAAGTTCTTTGATTTGATGTATCAATAATAATGAAGAAAATAGGTCCCAAAAGTGAATTATTGAAGAAGAAAAATGAGGGTTTTTATGGTGTTTTTGGCACCTATCTCCCCCTACTTTATTCCTTGTCAACCCAATCCTCATGATGCCTAGATCTCAGGATTTAGAGTCATAAAATACCTTTGACATTTTATTTCTTTTTCTTTTTTTATTATTTTATTTTGGATTTAAATATAATATTTTATACAATAAATACAGTATAACTGATGAATGTTATTCTGTATAAATTAATATTATTTATATGCATTTAAGTAGGGATTAAAGGCCGAAATGAAAGAATAAAGATGATGAAATGGAGATTCATCATGGAGGTCCATGATGATGCGAAATCCGATAGGTCGAGAGATGTAAATAATATGCATGATTGTTGTTGTTCTCAACCACTCGAATCGGTCAACGAGAAAAATAATTAAACCACTTAAGAGAAGATGAATCGATAAAAACAATGTAAGCAGTTTCCGCTATTCTTTTTACCTGGTATAGCGATCAAGGCCGAACACAAGGAGCACGATTTAAAAACTCTATAGTCAAATTTCAGAATTAATTTTTAGTGGTTTTTGAATTTTTATTTTTTTTATTTTTTTTAAATTAAGAACAATATGCACAAGTGATAAAAACACATACAAATACACTTTTTGTATTTTTCAAAATAGTCAAAAATATACAGAAAAGTCCAAAGAAAATGTTTTTTGTATTTTATATGTTTTAAAATATTTTTGGTAATTTTTTCGAAATATTATGATGTTTTTTGTGATTTTATGAAAATCAAAAAGTACAAAACAGATTAAACAGTGCACAGTCAAGATTATTTTGCAACTTAAAAATACTATAAGTGATCAATAATCTTAGAAATTATTTTAATATATACTACAAAGCAATATCTACAATCAGACACTGAAATCAGAATTTTTCGATTTTTCTACAATTATCTACATTTTTTTATGAATTTTCATTTTTCGCAATTTTTTGGTTTTTATAAACAAAAAATTCACAAAAAATGGATAAAAATTAAAACACATCAAAACAAAACTACGGTATTTTTTTGGAATTTTTAAACAAATTTTCAAATTTTTATGAATTTTGTAATTTCGGGCAGACAAAATATGACTGTTTTTTATTTTTGAAATATAACAAATAAACACAAAATGCTATGAAAATTTTATACAATGGCAAGCACTATGGCAGGAGCCTGCACAAATTTTTTGAAAATTTTTCGAATAATAAAAACATGAATTTGATTACAAAAGGCATGCAAGGTTTATGTCTGAAATGCAGGAACGGAATTGCAAATATGCAAAGTTTTTCATCAAATGAGTAATAGAAATAAAATACAGAAGGAAAAGTTCAATTTACCCACTAAACATGTGCATTGCATGTGATCTGGATTTGAAGCTCTCACAGGGGTCTTTATGCAGTTCTGAAAATCATCAGGGGCTTATACGCAATTGTTCCAAATATCTTTTTTTATTACCCTAGGGTTCCTGTTGTTTCTTCCTTCCCAATCCAAAAGAAGGGGCACAAGGGCACGGTCGCCGCCGACTAAAGGAGGAGCAGGGGGCATACGGGGTCGGGCGGAGGGGCGAGGCGGGAGGGCGGCTGGGCCAGCGGGAGCTTCGGGCAGCGCGGCCAGCGCATGGAAGATGCCGCGCGTTGCTGCACGCTGGGCGCTGCGGGCGGCAGTTGCCTGATTTTTTTTCTTTTTTTTGATTTTTTTTGTTTTGTAAACTGTAATCAGAGACAATTAAAAAAATATTTTTTTATTTTTTGTTATTTTTTTAAACAGTATATGTAATGAGGAATAAAAAAAGTTTTTATTTTTATTATTTTCCTACAAAACTGATGTTAGAAAATAAACAAAAATAAATTTTTTATTGTAACCTGCAAAAACAAATGTTAAAAAATAAGATACATTTTTTAAATTTATTTATAAACAAAATGGAGTTAGTGAATGGGTGGATCTTGCGATATGACGGAATGGATCCGTGGCTCCGGTCACCGTGCATGACCGGAGGTGATAGGTCGTGCGAGGTAGAAAAGAATGTGGAGAGATCAAGAAAATGATATGGAAAATCGGTGTCGATCGTGAAAATGTTTGGTGGAATTTTTGGGATTTTTTAATGAGTAAAAATTTAATAACACAGAAAAAAATATTAAACCTATGCTTTACCTACGAAAAATGACAAGAAATAAAATGGATCTCACCTCGGGGTTCGGAAATGCCATGATGACCTCGACGAGGACCGACGCGCTGTCACTAGACAGCTCGGGGGCTAGGCACCCTTCTTCAACAAGAAAGCTCTCGAAGATCGGGCTCCTCTCCACCAAAGATCGATCAAGAGGAAATGAGGGAGGAGGAGCCCATTAAAAAGAGAACAAAAATAAAATGGAAAGTATCTACAAATGGGGAAAGTTTTTATTGGTGAAATTAATAAAATAATTAATTTAATTAATTAATTAATTTATTTCGGATTTCGGAATTAAATTAATTAAATAAATTAAATAAATAATGGAAATCAATTAACTACCATAATGATGGTCATTAAAGGTAAATAATCAAATCTAATATACATGGTATGTTATAAAATCAGTTAATTCAAATAAATCCAATAAATCAAATAATTAAATATGAATTTTGTAATTAAATTAAATTAACTAATTAATGTTAGATAATTATTTTTTTGGTGAATTTTATAAAAGGAATTTAATTATACACATATTATGTACATATACTACAATATACACATGTACAAATAAGGAAATAATTTTTTATAAAAGATTTTTTTAAATTTTTATATTATTTTTAATGAAAATAATATTTATAGTTTATATACATTATATAAAAATAAATATGGATAAATATACAAATATGTACGACAAACATTGGCTAAACTGCACAAAACACCCCAGAAAACGGTTTTTTTACCGTAACTCCAAAAATTATGAAACCATAGCTATTTGAAAGATAATTTAATTTATAGTATAATGGAAGTGAGTTTGGTTCAATTTGAGCTTGTATGGACCGGAATTGGTGTTTCAATTATCGTTTTGCGGCTTTTTCTAAGGGTGATTAATTGGCATATATACATTATTTTATTTTACACTTATTTTTATTATTTACAACACATTTTTATTTACAACTTTTGTTTACAAAAATAATTTGTTTGAGGTCAAATTATGTACAAATAAATATGATAAGTTTTGTACAAATATACATGAAAAATATTCACAAAATATTTTTGGATTTTTTGACAGAAGACCCTATCTCCCCCCTACTTTATTCCTGGTCAATCAGGTCAAGTCTTGACCTTCTCTCGGGGTTCGGGTCAGTCTGTATTTATTGCATAAATACCTCCTTTATTTTTTCCTTTTCTTTTTCTTTTCTTATTTATTCTTTTATTTATGTACAAAAAGTGTTAAAAATGCAATTTTAACAAATGCAAACTGGTAATTTTATGCAATTAATGGGTATTTACAGGTATTTAACTAAGGAAATGAGGCTAAAATAAAAGAATAAAGGTGATGAATCGTGGATTCATCAGTCCACTACTGCTCAGCATGGGATTACCCAAAACAAGTGAGACCTCAACCACTGTCGTGCTCATTGAAGATATGCTTGATGATCCTCTAGTGACTCGATCCCAAGCCTTGGATAAGGCTTGATCAGGTCCCAAGTTGGGTCTTCTTCTTCTGTATGGTTTTCAAGGTTGATCAAGGGGACATCCCTTGGGAAAAGGTGGAATGTATTTGGTAGTGATGATGGAAGAGTAAGAGAGGTGCATTGGATGGATTGAGGGAATCAGGATAGATGAGGTGGTATTCTTGGTGGAGCTTATTCAATATGTGCAGGATGATCCCAAGTAGGGATGGTGCTGATGATAGAAGGAGGTTAGGAGTAAATAGGTGAATATTAGTTGAGGGGTAGTATCCGGTTACCTGATGGTGAGGTGGTGGTGTGTATATGAATGGAAATGGAGGAACAAGATAATAATATGGAACAACCGCAGTCACTAACTCTCTGCCACACGAGGAGTATTTCTAGAAAGGAGGAGGTGTTGCATTGAGTTGAGCTCCTCTTCGACCTCCTGCCAAAGCCCTTCGAAGCTTGACCTGCAACCTCGTACAACTGATGAAAGAGATTTTGACAGAGGATCCTAATGCATGGTCTTGGAGTGTCTGTGATGCCCGACAAGTCAGGTATGACAATCGTTGTATCGACTGCTCTCACAGTACTCAGATCAAAACTCAATCTCTCGTCAACAATTAACCCACACTAATGCTCAATCAATGAATAATAGTGAGCTAAAATTTCTTATACCTTACATAATGATATGGATAGTATGCAAGTATATCAGTCGAACCACTAAGGAGCAACGGGAATATACCACAAAATTTGGCTAAAAAGACAATAAATGTTTTTTTTTGTTTTTAATAGGGATTTTTTATTTTTTTGTGGGCTTTTAATATTCCATTTTTTGGATTTTTAATTTATAATATTTTTTTGTTTTGCTTTTAGTTTTATAATTTTTATTTTCTTTTTATATTTTCCATTTTTAGTTTTCTTTTTAATATATATATAATATTTATATATAAGAAATATAGACAATATGCATTGTATAATAGATATATATGATATAATTATGTATATAATATAGAAAAATCAGAAAAAAACCTTAAGTACATTCCATTTAATTTTTTTAAGAGTTTTTAAATTGTATTGGGTATTTTTAATAATAATATTATTATTAGTAATAATATAAGTAAATATAGTTATGTATATAATATAGGCTAATATATATAGATAGAAATACAAATAGGGGAAATAAAATATTTTGTTTTTTTATTTTGTTCTTTTTTTAATATTTTCTTTTAATTATTTGCTATTTTTTGTAATTTTAATTTAATAAAAATGGCAAAACATTGAATAATAATATAGTATCGAATTATTTTGGAATTCAAAATAAGCTAAATGGCTCAAAATTTTCTAAAACTATTTTTAATATATAATATAAAATATAATAAGCTGCAAAAACAAAAATTATTTTTTTTATTTTTCAAGAATTTTTAATAATTTTTATAAGGTTTTGAGGGTTTTCAATTTTTAGTGTTTTTCTTCTGAAATTTTAAGGGTGTTTTATTTATAGTCCAAAAATACAATAATAAAGATACTATATTTTTGGATTTATTTCAGAATATTTTTCTAATTTTTATGGATTTTTAAATGCAAATAGGGAATAAATCAATATTTTTTAATTTTCTAGGGATAATATGTGTGATTTTATATAATGTCAAGCACTTAAAAATTTTCCTACAAATTTTTAATATAAAATAATATTTTTAATATGAGAAATAAAAGAAATAAAAATACATATACTAACAAAGATCTAATTGCAACTAAAATTAACTAAACATTCATTTCAGAATACAAAATAAAACTACTAGGGCCTTTTCATAAAATTCCTCAAATATTTAATTCGTACAGTGCTATCGTGGGTATAAATGTAATCTCAAAAAAGCTATAGTGCATACATGCAATTTATACAAAAAGGCTTAAACATAATTAAAAAGTTTTTGGACTAAATAATAATAAAACCCTCAAGGTGGTCCTTGCAAAAAGCATGCTCCCTCACGCGCAGGCATAAGAGGTGACATAGCGAAAGACCTTCTTGCAAATAAAGCAAGTAGGGGGGTTGTTGTGCAAATAATACAAAGTATTTTGAACTATAGACTGAACTTTATGGATTAAATAACAAATACAAAATTGAAGGGTATAATGCAAAATTACCCTTCTTGCGCACGAGCGGACGGCTATGATCTCTTCACTTATCCACATGGCAGCTCACGGACAACAGATGACGATTTGCTGGCGAAGGGCTGAGATTAGATCTGGTGGTTGATCGAATGGTCAAGGATGCTCAAATCCAATGGTGGTTGTGCATTCTGGAGCGGGTGCTTGATCGAACATTCGTGAACCCCCTGGAAGAACATGGAAGAACACAACCCCGCTCGACCTTCGATCGGGTGCTGCTCCTTCCTCCAGCAGTTTCCGATAAAGCTGGGAGGCATAAATTGTTCATGACGGCTACCTGCAACTACTGATGGCTTTACGCAGCTCCAAGAGCCTCAAATGAGGTCCCAAGAGGTCAAGGAAGCTACGGAGCCCAGAGAACCTCTGACTTGGACAAAATCAACCCAGATGGGGTATGTGGCCTCCTGGACATGCATGTTTATTCCGAACACACAAAAAGCAAGTTCTTGATGTCTTATTTAGGGTGGAATGAGGTAGAATGGAGTCGAGCGGAGAGTCTTCGGTGAGAGGCGGAGATGAAGACTCTGATCTCTCGATCCGGAGGAGATCAAGGGGATATGTGATGCCTAAGGCATAGGGGAAGTGATAGGGAAGGAGATGATGACGTGAGGTGGGTCGAAGAACAAGTGAAGATGGCGGAAATGATGGCCAGAGCTGAGATCCGGCGAACTATGACTAAGTGATTTCACAAAATAAAAAGATAAATCTAATGAAATAAAATGCGAGACTACACTACATTTACTCCTAGGAATGAAAGAAGCGAAAATCTAGGGCTTAACCTCAAGAATGAAGAGATGGTCGGAGCTCCGCTTGGTCGGATCTCGGATCTCTTGCTTCAGGCGTCTTCCTCCATGCCAAACAACTTGGCTTGATTCCTGCTGTCACCGGGGATCTTGGGCCCAAAAGAGATCTGGGGATTTTGAGGCTAAAGAGGGATCAAATTCAAATGAAGGCCGATGGAGGGTTTATGTACAATGGGCTTTTGAATTGGGAAGAATGCTTGATACAATGACCCATCAATCGAGGAGTCACTAGCACGTGAAAGAACGATGATCGGGGGTAAAAATGGATGGAATCTTGCCACGAAATTGCAAGAATCAATCGTAGAAAATCTAGAAAGGGAGGAAGTCGGTGGTTCTGACAGCCCTAAACAGTAGGGGGTCAGTTGACCGAGGGTCAATAGAAAACCACACCCTATTCATCCACATCAGCCACTATAGGACAAACCAGAATAAAATTCAATAATAATTCGAAATAAAATAATAAATGATTTATTTAATTTTTGGTTAAAACATAAAAAAATGTTTATTATTTTATGTAGTATTTTAATGTGATTATTATTATTATTTTGGTTTTATTTGTTGTATGTTAATTTTTGTATGTACACTTATATGTATATTTACCTATATATTAGGTATTTTAATTTTATTTTCTGATTTATATTTTATTATTTTATATACATAATTTTTATATTTATAAATTAATTAAATACACATAAATAGATTTTTATTGTATTTTTTGAATTTCATATACACTTAAATAAATATGTATGTTGATTATATATGTATATGTATGTATAATTCATTTATGGATTTTAGTATAATATTTATTTTATTATGATTTTCATTGTTTATTTTATTTTAATTATGTACATATATTATAAATAATATTTACAAAATTATAAAAATATAAAATAATGAAAAATATAAATAATAAATAAAATGATTATTTTATTCGGGTATATTGCACAATAGGGGCCCAAAACCTAATTGTTGGCATCTTAATTCCAAATTGAATGAAACCATCTTCATGAAATAGATAATTTAATTTGAGAAGTAACAAAGGTAAGTTTGATGAATTTTGAGTTCCTATGGAGAAGATACATGTCTGGGAAGTTTTTATTTTAGTTTTTTTTATTCTGAGTGCCTAGGTCACACTGTTCATTATTTTTAAATGAAATAAACTTTATATGTTTTTTGTATTTTTATCTACAAGTTTCATGATTAGAGTTTTTTATTTGAAGTATAAATAATAAAGAATAAAATAGATCCCAACTGTATTTATTGGGGAATGAAAAATTAAGGTTTTATTAGTTATTTTTGGATGTTATATCCCCCTACTTTATTGCGTGTCAAACCAGTCATCATGATGCCTAGGTCTCGGGGTTTGGGATCATTCTATACCTATGGTATTTCATTTCTTTTTCTTTTCTTTTATTTATTCTTTTATTTGGTATTTAATGTAGTATTTTGCACAATATTTACAGTGTAAATAATAGAAGTTATTTTATGCAAAATAATGCTATATACATGCATTTAGCTATGGTTTAAAGGCCAAAATGAACGAATAAAGGTGATGAAGCGGAGATTCATCAACAGCTCACCCTCTTCTTGCTCCTTATCAAAGAATTTTATCAAGAGGAGAACCTGAAAGAGAGAGTATGGTATTAGAGGTGGACGACTTTTCAAGGTGCAAGGGACTTACATACATATACATACATGCATGCATGCATACATACATACATACATACATATGTACGTACGTACGTACGTGTCTCTGTGTGTGTATACACACACACGTCGAAGGAATGATTCTCCAATGATGATCTCTGATGGCCATGATGTGTTGAGGTGTTGCTATTGCGATGATGGATGTAGGAGCATGGGGTTTGTGATTTCAGCTATGTGGGGAGGCATGGACTCTTTTTATTGAGACGTGATTCTTCCAGTGGACAGGAGATGGTTTTCTTCCATTGTAGTGGGAGCTAATGGTTATGAGATGATACAATTTTTTGATGAGCCATGAGTTGTTTGTTGTCTTGCCTGGGTAAGGGATGGAGTAGAAGATGGAGCAAGGCTGCAATGGCAGTCGGGGATGTTCGTATGCAGAGGAGGCAACATCGTTCTTTCCCTATACGACCTTAACTTATTCTCCCTTAAGTGGGATTGGGCATGTGTCTCCTTGTTCAGGCTTTGGGTCAATCTGGGGCTTCTCTTCTAATTGAGAACGAGGGATGGAGATGAGATTAGGACTGAAGTACTCATTGCATATCCTTGTGTCATGTTGGCGTGTTTGTTGTTTGCATGGCTGGGCATTTGGCTTGTATGCCCTTGTCCTTGCTACCATTTATCAGCTATACCCCTTATGTGGATTGAATTAGTTTTAGAAATGTCCACTAGGTTACTATTTGATCAATTTAGGATTGACTCCATGCATCTTTGATAATTGTTTTATGAGTGTATTCTTATTTTCAAAATATGGGTGCCATTGATCTATAATTTAAATTGATACTTTGTCCCATTTTATTTAGCATGTTTTCTTTGTTAGGATTCATTATTCATATAGTCTCTTATGCTTGATTTAGTCTTGAGCTAGATTGATTAAGAGTAGATTATCCTAATGAGATGGAATTTCATCAAAGTGCATGGATAAGACAACTACTGAAGGATATATATCAACATAACTTCTATTGTGATAATCAATATGCTATTCAACTTGCAGAAAATATAATCTTTCACTCAAGAACAAAGTATGTGGAGGTCCATTATCACTTTTTGAGGGAAAAGGTATTGCAAGAAGAAATTAATGTGAGTCAATCAAGATATGATCGAGCAAATGATATGTCAATAGTTGTGAGATAAAGGAGATAGAGGCATTCGTGCGACATGGTGACATAGCGACTATACTATATAATTCCTTAGGGATTCCGACACCTCATCTACTCAACTCTTTCCGAAAAAAATTCTAAACTTTATTAGATGCTAATTGAGCTCCATTATAATTTTCTTATTCAATTTTAAAAAATTGAGTAAAAGCAATATCGTATAATTGTACATAAATGAACCTTGATTAACTATAATACAAATTTCCCTGCAGTGACCCTTCTTCTATTAAACTTAAAAAAAGAGGAAAAACAAATAGTATTGCATACTGCAGGTAGAGTTACGTAGTATTTATAACATAAAAAAAGCTTGATGCATTTAATATGTAGCAAGTTTTGATTTCTCGTGCAATGTACAATTTCCAAGATAGTTCTTGTTATTCATGTAGGGCAATAGTAGAGGGAACGCAAGAACACTCGTCGGCATTAATTATGTCGACTGGCTATGTGATAAGATTTATAGGAATAGTAGATGGTTCTGGTTTTTATCCTTTCTCATCTGTTTTATTGGCTTGTTCTTCGGGAGTTTATCTCACGAGGGAAGGTCCACGATTAACCGAGATAGATTAGTCTTCCCTGACGGGCAACGTCTATCTCTTCATCGAGTTTGTAGTCTTCTTTGTCTTCTATCCTACTCTCTATCTTCATCCGCTGTTGCACTCCCACCTGCGTGACGGACAGGCGGAGGCGCGCGGTGGTGTTGACGATGATCCAGATGGAAGGGCGGCGAGGGGCTACGGATGATGGAGCCGCCGTCGACGGTGGGATGGGGGAGAGGGGCGTGGATGTGTTTAAGGTGGTCGGGTAAAGAAATTGAGAGGGGAGGGGGAAAGGATTTCGTTGGATTTTTAGGGTTGAAAAGTGGGCGGGCTTTATTCCGCCAAATATTTGTTTGTAACATTTGGTTTAAATGTCACATTTATTTCTATAAGTAACATTAGATCTAAGCGTTGCAAATATGTTACCTAATTATTACATTTATTGTCAAATGTTGCAAATATCACAATCAAGTGTGACGTTAGCGGTTAAATGTTACAAATAACATGTCTAACCGGACATTTATTTAAAATGTTGCAAATAATTCATCATTTACGACATTTTTTTAAAAATGATGCTTTCATCTGTTACTAAAAACCAGTTTTCGTGTAGTGTGAAATATATGAATGTTATCCGTAAAAAAAATAGAGATTGCTTGTTCTTCTTGATCATCTATAGAGACGTTCAATTATTATTATTATAACTATTTAAAATAGGAAAGCCGAATTCGATTTCTCTCCTATAAACAAAGGTTCCTTGGGCAACACGACAGATAATATATAGACAATGGATTCAGTATGCTGCGTTAGACTTGCAGGACTGTGCTATCTAAGCAGATATAACGTGCAGAACAGTATGATTAGGTAAAAGCTTCTCAATTATATTATTTTGTCTTTTGTATCTCGAGGTGACAACATGATGGGGGGTCATTTGAAAACGCCAATTTCATATAGTTGATGTTACCTCTTTACTTATGAAGCAAGTTCTTTTTTTTTGTCCAGGTTACCTCCACCTTTATGCATTGAATTTGTAGTATGGGTCCCACGTTTATTCTATTATTATAATATTCCTGGTCACTTTTGAACTAAAAAGTCAACATGGAAAATAATGTGCATAAAATTTAGTCAGATACTTTTATTTTGAAAATGATTCGAAAATTATTCATCATTAAACCGGCAGGTCAAAGGCCCAAAAACAAAGTAAAGTCAGAGACAAGTCCATGTCAAAAAGGTTTAGCATAACAGAGTTCTTAATTAGCAACCTAAATTTCAAAAATTAAAACCGCCATCTTGCAGATTATGGTATGCCCAAAACTCCCAGATATGGGGTGGTCCAGGAGACAAAAGCTTGATCGTTAAGTCGCTTGATTGCCGATTAGTTCCTTTTGTTGGAAGGACCAATATCGTTTTCTTGTTGTGTCTGTGTAATAAGTATGTACATTTTTTTGTTATTTTAAGTTTTGATAATTTTATTTTCATTTTATATAATAATTATAAAACATAAAAAAAGTAATAAAAATATAAATATAGGAATAACACAAAGAATAAAATAACAAGGAAATAACATACAGTTGTACAGATATCACAGTACCCCAAAAAGTCGACTTCCACGTTTTAATTTTAATTTTAATGAAATTATTTTTATTTTAAAGATAATTTAATTATGAACACAATGAAACTGAGTTTGGTGAATTTTGAGTTCAATGGAGTAGATAAGTAGCATTGAATGTTCATTTTTTCGGCTTTTTCGGTTCATTGAACCATGTTATCTACACATTAAATAATTTTGATTATAGTTTATAAATTAGTATATATTATTATAAAAAAACTTTGAAGTAGAAAATATTTACATTTGAAGTGATATGAATGATAAATAAAATAGATAATTATATGTACAAAGTGAATAAGTGTATAAGTGCAACATGTGATATATATTTTCTGATATTTTTATAAGTTAAGATCCTTATCGACCTCTAATTATTTACGTTATCGATCAAGTCGATATTGACGGGGACTCGGAGTTTAGGATCATTCTTTCCATATTTACATCCTTCTTTCTTTTATTTTTCTTTTCTCTTTATTTTTTATTTTGGATGAAATAAATGTTAAATATACAATAATAACAATAAATATAAATGTGTTATAAGTGAGAATTAGTTGTTGTTTACATGTTACCAAGGATTTTAGATAAAATAAAAGAATAAATGAGATGAATCATGGATTCATCATTCTCCTGTACTTTACATTTGTTATTCCCTTAGCAAACACTTATTCTGAGAGAGTAAGTGAAAGACAAAAAGGATAAGAAAAATAAAAATAAAAGAACTTAGAATATGTTTGTTTCTTTAAATCGAACTTCACTAAACCAAATTCAAGAATATAGAATAGACATTTGGATTAATATTTTGTCAGGAGTTCTTTAGAATTAAGATTTAAGTCTCAACATTCCTCAAGTTCCACATATTCCTATTCAGGTACACCTCAACAGCCAGTTCAGATCCACCCATCCATCACGTGAACTATTCAACCTTGAAGTCAATTTATACTGTGTGTGAAAGGTGTTATCTCTTCCTACTTAAAGAGGTGAAGAAGTTGACCACTCTGGTAATACACTCCCATAGATCCCGATCATCTAGCTACTCAATCCTCGAGGAGGGGGGTATTTCCTTCTAAGTTCAGGTATGTGCTAGTTCACAAGGAATATGGATGGAGAGGTCTACAAGATTTCATTGTATTTCCTTCTAATTCTATGTGTGTGCACGCACGAGTGTGTATGAATGTGTGTGTGCGCACTCGCGATGCATGTGTGCACGTGTACGGCGTGTGTGTGCATGTGTGTGTGTGTGCATGTGCATGTGTGTGCGCACACGTGTATGTGTGTGTGTGTTTGTGCGCGCAGGCACGTGCGTGTGACACCTAGTCATTATGGGATATCGATGTCCTACAATATGTTTAGCAAACAATTTTATCTCTTTTATTTACTTAAGGAAGGCTAAGGTTGTCTAGGAGGCAGATTTTTGACTTGGATTGGTCTAGGTAAATAAGATAAGGTTTTGGGTTACTTGTGAATTTTTTTAGGGATTTTTAACTTTTTTTTTAGATTTTGTATTTGTGTTCAATTGAATTTGAAGTGTTTTTTGTGATTTTCTTACACCTCTAAGTAGATAAGTCTCTAAAATTTTGACAGAAACAAACCCTAGAATCACCACTATGGAACGACCATGGTGTGCAGCTTATCGGACGACGGGTTGGAGGAAGAGAATGAGCGGCGGCGGTAGAGAGTGGATAGTCGTCGGTTCCCGACGACGCCCGGCCAAGGCTGCGGGAGAGCGTGATCCTGTTGGGGTTACGCGCGGTGTTCCTGAGGAGCCAGATCTTTCTCAGAGTGCGGACAAGCGCAGTGGGTTTTTCTTACCCTTCGGCCGTGGATGTTATAGATGTGGCTCGCTCGCTCATTGGGCGAGGCAGTGCAGGGATGCTCTACGGTGCTTTAGATGCAAAGGTTTGGCGCATCGGAGCAAGCACTGTCGTGCGGGAAGGATTTCGTCCAAGCCTGGGCCTGCAGATAGTATTTCGTCCAAGCCTGGGCCTACAGATAGTTTGCTGATTGGCGAAGGCGGAGGCAGGGAAGCTCTTTTCAAAGGTTCTTCGGATGTTGGATTGGTGACGGGAGGTTCTTTCAGGGGGGACGTGGTGGCTTTATCGGCTTGGAGGGTGCTGGCTCGCGGCCTTTTGGGGGGGGGGGGGAGGCCGATGCGCTGTTATCATTGTCGCGTTCGAGAAAGTCCTCGCTGAAGAGGAGGCGGGTTCATGGAGGGGACGGGTCCCTATCCCAGGGGTTCCTAAATGTGGTGAAGGTGAAAGGGATTCCTTTTCGATGGAGAAGTGTTCACCGGGTGCGGGAGCTGCTGTCCGGTATTGCTGTGGTAGAGGGCTTGGCCTCCACTAGGCGCTACACAGGAGAAGAAGTTGACGCTATTGTGCGGGTCCGCCCGCTGCACCCACGCTTGTTGGGCAGGTGGACTGTGAGGGCAAAAGGTCATCATCTGTGCTTGGAAATTTCCTCGAGCTTTTGCCCGAGGGAAGAACGTGCGGGGCAGGCATTTCGCGAGGGTTCGGTCCGAGTAGGAGGAAGAGCGGCTTCCTCCCTTTCTGCCAAGGATGTTATTGCCGGAGTGGTCGCTCCGGCGGCGGCGGCGGTTACGAAGGAGTTTCGGGGCCCGACGTCAGTTCGTCTTCCGCGATCGGTGGTGGAGATTGTGAGTAATTGCAGAGGTGGCGCAATTAATTTTGGTACACTGGATCCGGCGTGGTGTTTGAATTCGGCCGTGAAACGTGCGGATGACCCGACGGAAGCGGGGGGGCAGCTGTGTAGGGCCCCACGTTTGTTATTGGGGGAGAGGCGGGCGCGGATCATGCGCAGGAATCTGTAACGTTTTGCAGCGAGGGAAGTTAATGGGAGGGAGGGGCTCGCAGGTGTTTGAGGTTGGCCAGCATGGCTCGTTATTGGGAGGGGCGGTTCCGCTTTGTTTGGAAGGCCCAGCTGTGGTGGGGGCCACGGAGGTAATTGGGAGGGATGAAGTGGCGGGTGTTATTGGGAGGGTGGTTGTTAATGATGGGGAGGAGATTGCGGAAGGTAAATGTGGTGGGGAGGGTGCCATTCTGTAGTAGGGGTAGCGGGGTGGGGTCCACGGGCGCAAATTGATGAGGCCGGGAATATAGCCATGGGGGCTGGATCTTTCTCATCGTTGCATTCGGCCTTAATGCAAGATCAATCGTGTGCGGAGGCACGGCCACAGACCATACCTCTTGGTGTCCCAACTGAGGGGATTTTTTAGAATTCTGTATCACTGAATTCGCAGGAGGAGCGTGACGGAATGCTGATGGCGGACCAAGGCATCAATTTGGTCGTGGACCTTCGAAGTTATGAAGGGGCGGATTTATCTGGGGGCAGGATACCATGCTGGTCTGAGCTAGATGGCGGTGTTATTGAAAGGGGAGCGGACCCGGTCCTGGCATACAAAGATTTTCCTATGAAGACTTTTAGCGTTCGGAGAGTGGCAACAGGTAGGTCCGGAGGTGAGCCGGATTCTGGGTTGTATGCATCTTTAAAGTCTGGGGAGCAGGGGGGCAATTTTTGCCCAGGAGAATCATCGAAGACAGCAGGGGGGAGGGGGCTGAAGGCACGGGTGGTGTGTTTGCGGGTGGTGGGAGCATCTGTGATGGTTTGGTAGCTTTGTTGGAAGAGGAGCAGTTGGGCAAGGCGGGAGTTGTCGATGGTGGGAGAAGGCGGCTTGGTTCTTGGGGGGACGAGAAGAAGCTACAATGTGATACTAAGAAGTCAAATCGTCGTCTATTGCGGGCAAGCTTGTTGTCCAATCATGAAGATGATGGTGTCCCAAAAGGGAGGGTGCAAGATATGGAGTCGCCAATCGGGAAACCTAGTTATTTCAGTTTGCTAGACAGGAAATTTGCTGAAGGTTTGGGCATCGTGCTGCCCCGGGGGAGGTCAGGTGATGTTCATATATGAAGATTCTATCCTGGAACGTAAGAGGGTTGGGCCGCCCTGAAAAACGGCTGGGGGTGAAGAAGTTGATGTTGGAGGCTCATGCCGATATTGCGCTCTTTCAAGAAACAAAGTGTTCGACACCCAGGGGTGCTGGATGGCGGGACTTGGGCGGGGGAACAATGTATGACTTTGTGGAGGTGGAATCTCAAGGTGCGGCAGGCGGCCTTCTTTCTGGCTGGAAGCGTGAGGATTTCGAGATGTTGGATGAGTGGAGATCTGTTTTTTTCTCTTTCAGTGACTCTAAAGAGAAGGATGGATGGGGTCATCTTTACTGTGACCAACGTTTACGGACCAGCTTCTCCAAGTCCGGTTTCGCTGGCAGAGGATCTTGCAAGGATTTCTGCAGAGAGAGAGGTTGGCATTTGGCTTATCGGTGGTGATCTAAATCTGACTTTGTTCCCGGAGGACAGGCCAAGAATGGGAGGAGGAAGAGATGTGGGCTCGGAGGACTTCAGGAATCAGATTCATACCCTTGGGCTGGAAGTGGTGGATGCTGCTGGTTGTACTTACACATGGAGGAATTCAAGGTCGAGATCGAGGTTGGACAGGTTCCTCCTCTCCCATAAGGGGCTGGAGGTTTTTCCGTTATCCCGAGCTTGGGCTTTACCGCGCGCTCACTCCGATCACACTCCGCTGCTTTGGTCGTCTGAGGAGGGTGCTCGATCAAGATCATTATTTAGATTTGAAAAGGTGTGGCTCTTGGAGCCTGGTTTCAGGGAGGAAGTGGAAGCTCAGTGGAGAAGCTGGAGGGTGGATGGTTCGGCGGTGATATGCCTGGCCAAAAAACTAGCTATGCTAAAGGAGTTCCTCATTGTTTATAACCAGGGGTTAAAGATGCAAAGAAGGGAGCGTCGACATACAGCTCAACAAGAGGTGGTCAGATTGGATGGCTTGGATGACGAGAGGGGTCTCGACCTAGAGGAGGTTAAGGAGCGGTCGAGAATGCTGGATAGTATTCTACAGGAGGACATGAAGGAGGAGGTGGAATGGAAACAGAGGTCCAGACAAAAATGGTTACAGGAGGGGGATGCTAACACTAGGTTCTTCCACTCAATGGCGTCAGGTAGAAGAAGGAGGAACTTCATTCAGTGTCTCGAAGTGGGAGGTGAAAGAGTGACAGGGAATGCATTGTTAGGGTACGCTCTGAAGGATCACTTTGTCAGGATGTCGAGGAGGGGGCAACGTTCTGGATGGGGCTGGAGGGGGGATGGGGTTGAGTCCCTTTCGGGGGCACAAGCCCAGGACCTAGTTTTGGCTTTTGAGGAGGAGGAGGTCCGAAGGGCTATCTTGGGGCTGAACTCAGATGGGTCCCCTGGGCCGGATGGATTTCCTGTTTGCTTCTACAGGGAATTTTGGGGCATGTTAAAGGAAGATATATTGGGGGTGCTTAACGAATTTAGAGATTCCAACAGGGGCTTCGAGAAGATTAATCGGGCGTTGCTTTTCCTTCTTCCGAAGAAAAATACTCCCTTAAGAGTGGAAGACTTCAGGCCAATTGCAGTGTCCAATGCAATCTATCTTATTATTGCTAAGGTTCTTGCTAACAGGTTAAAGCGTGTAATGGATACGATAATCCTATAGAATCAAACGGCATTTATCCCTGGTCGGCAGATGGCAGACGGTTTAGTTATGGCTTCAGAGATTTGTTTGCAATGGCGGCGAGAAAATAAGAAGGCTTTGCTATGGAAGATCGACTTTGAGAAAGCTTATGACTGTGTGGACTGGAAATTTCTGTGGACTTCCCTTCGATACCGCGGCTTTCCTGAGCTTTGGATTTCCTGGATGAAGAGGTGTATCACGACCGCTTCATTCACGATACTGGTGAATGGGAAGATAGAAGGTGGTTTCTTCCAACTACAGAGGGGAGTTCGGCAGGGATGCCCGCTAGCACCGATGCTCTTTGTTTTGGTGGCTGATGCGTTGGCGGTCATGTTCAAGAGAGCGGTTGACGGCGGATGGTGTGAGGGATTCCGGACAGGATCTTTTTCGGTGCCTTTGTTACAATATGCAGATGACACAGTGATATTCTTAGGGGGGTCCGAGGATATGGATAGAAGGGCCAGACAGCTAGTTGATATCTTCAGTCTTATCTCTGGTCTCAGCATAAACAGAAACAAGTCGGTTGTCATTCAGTTCGGGATGGATGAGGCGGAGGGCAATAGTAGAGCAGCATGCTTGGCGTGCCCCTTGGGGAACCTACCCTTACATACTTGGGACTCCCTTTGGTGGCAGGCAGACTCAGAAAATCGGATTGGGATGTGGTTCTCCAAAAGATTGAACAAAGATTGGCCGGTTGGAAGGCGGTGACGCTTTCAAAAGGCGGGAAATTGACGTTGTTGAAGCATGTATTGTCGGCGATACCCGTATTTTTCATTTCAACAAGATTAATGCCGGCTGGTATAAGAAAAAAGATTGAGAAAATGATGCGAAGATTCTTCTGGTCGGATGGAAGACAACAGAGGTCTGGCATTCATCTTGTTCGTTGGGAGGAGATCACACAGAAGAAAAGCAAGGGGGGTTGGGAGTTAGAGATATTTGCTGTATGAATAAGGCCCTTCTGGCCAAGTGGGTGGTGCAGATCTGGGGCAACAATAACAGCTTTGTCATCAGGCTACTTCGGAATATTTATGGTGTAGGTGGCTCCCTGGAGGCTAGGAGAATAAGGTTTGAATCGTCGCTTTGGAGCGGTATTCGAGACATCCTGCCGATATTACGGGAAAGATTGACGCCTAAGGTAGGGTCCGGGGAGGTTTTCAGATTATGGCTAGATGACTGGACTGGCGAGGGGATCCTTAGCGCTAGGTTCCCCAGACTTTTTGCTTTGGCGGTGGACAAAGGATGTTCTGTTGCAGGTACTTGTGTCTCTGAGTCGTGGGATCCTCAGTTCTTCTCAGTCATCCCTGAGCGGAGGTTGGAGGAGCTAACGAGGTTGAGAGCGGAGATACCATCCCCGTCTTGTTTTACGCAGGGAAGGGATCATTTTATTTGGGAAGGGGCAAGATTCTCGGTGAAAAGGGCCTATGACATGTTCAGGGGGAGCTCGGATTTCGTCGATTCAGACATGGTTCAGGACATGAAGATTATATGGGCTAGCAAGATACCTAGCAGAGTCAAAGTATTCCTCTGGTGTCTCAGGAGGGACAGGATTTGTGACAAAGAAAGAAGGGGAAGATTGTTTGGGATTGCTGACACGAGCTGTGATAGATGTGGCGAGCATCTGGAGGACGCTGAGCATATTTTCTTTAAGTGTCCCTTTTCGCTTCAGGTTTGGAAGGAGGTGGGGACACCGTGGGCCTCTATCGGCGGTGAATGTGATTTTTGGAGGATGATAAGGGCGCTTGGGGGCAACTCGATGGATGACTGTGCTCTTCCTTTTGCAGCATTATGGTCTATTTGGGGAGGAAGGAATGATCTAGTTTTTAACAACCAGAGGTTATACTCTGAAAACGTAATTGCGTTATGTCGCTCCTTGTATAGGCTTTGGTCTTCTTGTTAGTGTATCTCTGTTAATCTGATTTTAATATAATTTTTGTGGTGGGTCCCACCTTGGGACTTCACCCTCTTGCTTCTCAAAAAAAAAGTCTCTAAAATTCCCTATTTTTATGTGTTTTTACATTATTGATTTTATGTTTGTAATTTTACAATTTGTATTTTCTTAAATTTTCTCATTTTTACCTTTAAATTTTGAAAACATATTTACTTTTTTAAAAGGATTTATAACATATACATGCACTACACATGCCCAAACCTTCATCAATGGTTAGGCGAAAAACCATCGTCGAAATCCGTAGCAACCACCAATGTAAGGTTTGCCGACAAAGGCTTTGTCGGCAACTTCGGGCTACACTTCATCTACCTTTTAGTGCTACCGAGAAATATAGCTGTTTAGAAATATAATTATTCGCGGCAGTTAACAAAATGTCGATAATGAGTGTGATCATCAGCGACTATTACCACCATCGAAAAAAAAATGAATATTGTTGGCGGTCAAAAAAACTAACGATAAATTGCATGCGATTCCTAGCAGTCATTACAATGGATGCGGATCGTCTGCTGTAGTGTGTAGTGCAGCAGATTTTGCTGCACCCGCTCGAGCTGCTCAATCTTGATCGAGCGGTTCGTACGATCTTGCACTTTTTGTGGGCTCATACCGTGCAAGATCGTGTGAACCGCTCGATCAAGATGGAGCGGTTGGGACGGTTACAACAAGCGCAACATCACATCAGAAGATTCTCTCTGCATTACAATCGCCGACGATGAGCTGACTTACACTGGCGGTCTTCAAACCGATGGCCTATGAGGCATTGATCGATGGTGTACATGATGATTATTCGCAGTAGTTTGCGAGAAGAGAGATGACTTTCACCGGCAGACTGAAAAAAACTGATCGGTGATGTATTGATAAACGATTTACATTGTTATTTATGACGATTGTAGAACCGCTGATAATATTCACTACAATAAATTGAGCTATTTGATGCTTATTTTCAAAATCCTTCATTAAATTAGCCGTTGTTAAATATATATCAACGATATTATTCGTTGTGTGAGTTTTCGTACTTGAAATTAGCGACGAATAGTATATTTGAGGCTATATCATTATCCATTGCTATTTTTCAGAATATTAACTAATCGTCGTTGTTTTTAGTTCAAAATTTAGCGACGACTAATTAGAAGTTTGAAAAATAGCAACGGATAAGCGTCGATATGTAGATCGTTGCTAATGATATAATTATAGATATGATATTCGTCGCTAATTTCAAATGAAAAATTATTACACAACGAATAATATTATCGTTATATATCTAACAACAGCTAATGTAGTGACGGATTTTGAATAAAGCGACGCTATAACTCGATTTGTTGTAGTGATTTCTTAATTTAAAAAATTCATGTTGGAAGTTGATTTAGAGGTTCAAATATGCTTTTTTAGTATATAAATATATTTCTACACCTAAAAATTTTTACAAATTGAAAAAAAATACAAGGTAATGACATCAAAAGATTTTATAAGAGATAAAAAATAGATTTCACCACTATTAGGGGAAGGAAGGTTGTCTTAAGTCGTGAAAGGGAACGGAAGGAACTACCTAGTGATTATCAATTCATTTGACTCGCAAACATTTGGTCCACTAATGCAATTCTTTTATAAAGCAATTCATTACCTTAATTGAATATTAGTGTCAGCTTGAGACATTTTTTTCCTGATATACCGTAAACTTCGACCTTAATCATTCATTTCTTGTATAATCCTTGTCTCCTTCGATTTTACGCGCACACTAGCTGGTGATGTTAGCAGAAGAACCACCAAAACAAGCTTGGTTGAGCCGCTCTTTAGGATAAATCGATAAAAACACATCCTCATATTCCGTCGGTAGAGTCAGAGCTATGTTATCATCAGATGATTGTGTAGGTTGCAATCACTTATCATTACTTCTCCTCCAAAACCCATGTTTGTGACCAGGTTCTTTCGTGTTATTCGCCCTATTCTTTGAGTGGGTGGCATGTAAATTAGCAATTAAATTTCAAATATCCAAATAATAAATTAAGAGAAGTGATCTTGTGAGAGCAAAAAACTGTGAGAGCGTGAGAGCAGTGATTCTGTACCATTAGATATTGTCTTCTCTCTCTTGGTTGAATCTGGTGATCCAGAATCACTGCTCTCATGCTCTCACAAGTTTTAGCTCTCATAGGATCAGCCCTCTAAAATTAATACTTAACTTAATATGATAAGTATTACATAAACTAACTCAAAAGACCAGTATTTACAGGCTTATATGTAATCCTCCAAAGCAATAGTAGGATGATTAAGATGATTAGCCTCCTCGAGAGATGAAACCAAATCAAAAATATAATATCCACATTGAATATGATCTCAAGTGAAGTGACTATCCATCTCAACGTGCTTAGGTCAATCAAAAGTGGCCTAATCCATATCAATTCAGCACTAGCATGAGCCATTCCCATGTATTCACTCTCATCACTAGAGAAAGAAATTACAATTTATTTTTTCTTCTCTATGCAACGAAATTAACTCCCATATACGTGCATAAACTTATAATAAACTTTTTGTCAACTAAGCATCTTCCATATTCAACATGACAATATGTCCTAAGGTCCATAGAAGCATCTTTGGCAAACAAAAGTCACTTCTCTGAAATAGACTTAATATACAACAGTATCACCATAACACTACAAGAAATGTGTTATTTTACTTGCACATCATTGAGACCACTAGTAGTGGGATTGTGATCGTAATAACATTATGCGAGCATTTTCCCAGAACCAGTGGTCGCATAGCTAAGTATGAGACCACAAAGTTGAACGGACGATTTGACGCCTCAATATGAGATCACAATTTGGTCATATATTGTAGTCGCATTATCTGCTAAACAGGACAATGCGTGCATAACAGAACCTCATTTTCTCCCTAACCCAAAACCTCCACCCGACTTCCTCCCTCTCCAAGCCCTAGCTCTTCCCAACCTCCTCCCTCTCTGATACCCTCTCCTCTTCCCTCCACACCCGACCTACCCTCCCCTCCTCTCTCGGCCTTCTCATCCTCTTCCACAGCCCCATCTCAGGCTCCATCCTCTCAGCCTTCCTGTCCTTGGAGAGAATCTCTTCCTCCTCCATCTCCGGTCATCGGCAAGCATCTCCCCATCTTAATCACTTGTTTAATAGGTATATTTTTTGTCTTTTAATTTTGTCATCTATTAGATTAAATTTTATTTTGAGTAATGGTTGTATTTTGAGTATGCTTGTCAACTACATTGTAGGTGTTGTAGAAATGCTCAATAGGTTTTATCTTACTATATTGAATTAAATAGATTTTGAAATGTGATTTTTTTGTAATATATGATAATGTTCTCATATGTGATTTAGAAATGCAAGTTTTAGGTATGTGTGTTGAAGTGTGGGTGCTAGTGTTTGTATATACACGTGTATGTGTGAGTGAGTGAGAGTGAGTGTAGAGTTAGTGTTTGCTTTTTTATTTGTGTATATAGGTTCGTGTAATTAGTATTTTGAATGTTCATATGCTTAATACTCGTGTTGTTATTTGATGTCAATGCTTAATTTCATTTGTGATGTACTCACAATTTTATTTGAATGTAAATATATATTATGTGTATGTTAAATAGACCCAGCATGTAGATTAGAATTTAGGATATTGCACAAAATCGCACAAAATCTCATTCACACACACGTGTGTCCACCCATACTAGGTGAAGTGTGGTTCAACTAAATGAGAAGCATGTGCAACACATTTTGAGGAGTGATGCCCTATCATGTGTTATATATTTTTTTATTTTGTTCACAATTGTCGAGGTCTTAACTTTACAAGCTAATAAATGCTCCTCACGATACCATGTTACTCCTGATGTATGTTTTGAAGGTACATGAGTAGGGGTAGATTATGCTAGGACAATATACCGAATTGACCCATATCAAAATCAAATTTTCTTAGGTGTTGTTACACTCGAGCGATATCGCTCACTCACATAGTTTAATATTTTATAAAATTCTCAAGATAATTAAACAACCTAATAAATGCGACAAAAAAAGAAAATAAATTCCAAACACTCGATCACGGGTAAACATGTATGTATGTGGTATGTATATAAGAGTATGAGGTATATATCAGTAAACATGTATGTATGAAGTTAAGCATGTCGGAGGTATTTAGGCATGCATGTATACAAGAATGTGAGGAATGTGGATATACATATGAGTGTACAAGAGTGTATGGATGTGTCAAGAATTTAAGAGTGTATGGGGGTATTTGGGCATGTATGCAACTGCATGAGGAATATGGGTATGCAAACGGGTATGTATGAGTGTATGGAGCAATATGAGCACGAATGTAAGAGTAAAATGGGTGTGTTTGGGCATGTATACAAGTATGCGAGGAATATGGATATGCATATGGGTGTATAAGAGTGTATGGTCAATGTAGTCGTGAATGTAAGAGTGTATGGGGTGTATGGGCATGTATGCAAGTATTTGAGGAATTTGGGTATGCATGTAGTTGTGCAAGAGTGTATGGAGCAATGTATGGGTGTGTTTGGGCATGAATGTAAGTGTGTGAGGAATATGGGTATGCATGTAGTTGTGTATGATAATATGGAAAAAGTATATGAATCATGTATGGGTGTATTTGGGCATTTATGAAAGAGTGTGAAGAATATGGGTATGCATATAAGTGTGTGAGAGTGTATGGAAGGGTGTGAGCATGTATATAAGAGTGTATGTGTACCAGGACACGTATACAAGTGTGTGAGGAATATGGGTATGCATGTATATGTGTATAAGGGTATGGAGAGAGTATAAAAACCATGTATTCGTGTATTTAGGCATGTATGCAAGAGTGTGAGGAATATGGGTATGTATGTAGGTGTGTAAGAGTATATGGAGGGGTATGTGCATATATATAAGTGTGTATGGGTGGATTAGAGCATGTGTGCAAGTGTATGAGGAATATGTTTATGCATATGGGTGTGTAAGAGTGTATGGTGCAATGAGGGCATGAATGTAAGAGTGTACAGGCATTTATGAAAGTGTGTAAGGAATTTGGATTTGCATGTAGGTCTGTAAGAGTGCATTGAGCAATGTATGGGTGTGTTTGGGCATGTATGCAAGTTTGTGAGGAATAGGATTATGCATGTGGGTGTGTAAGAGGGTATGGAGAGAGTATAGTAACCATATATGTGTGTATTTGGGCATGTACGCAAGAGTGTGAGGAATATGAGTATGCATGTAGGTGTGTAAGAGTGTCTGGATGGGTATGGACATGTATGGAGAGGTATGGGCATGCATGTAACAGTGTATGAGTATATTAGGGTATGTATGCAAGTGTGTGAAGAATATGTTTATTCATATGGATGTTTAAGAGTGTATGGAGGGATATATGCATGTATGGATGGGTATGGGCATGCATTTATAGTGGTATGAACAATTGAAAACTGAGATTTCAACCAATTCAAATGATTCTAATGTGATGTCCGAACATTTTTGTGAGAGATCGGCGTGGAAGGGGGGGATTTTATACACTATAGTCACATTTTAGGTGCATAAAGGGTATTAGGAATCTAGTGAATCAATCAAATGAGTCAAATGCCTAATTAATATTTATTATTGTAAGATACATATATCTTATTTAATCATGTATATACAACATGTGTATATACATGATTTAAGGTTTACATATATTACAGAATATATTAACTTTTAGTTCGGAGGTCCTGAGCTAAAGGAGACCTTGGTGATTTCGATGCATACACTATATAGATGTTCGTATCATATGATATTTATTCTTTGCTAATTTTTGACAGCATAACCACAATCCTCTCTGATATATCAAATTAATCTTTTAAAGATTTATTAATGCTTTTTTGATATATTATTAAACTTTTGAAAGCCAATTTATGAGGTATATTGGAGAGGTGTGCGGTTATGCTGCCAAAATTTACTAAAGAATAAATCTTTTATGCAAGGAATATCTACATAGTGTCTGCGTCGAAATCATCAGGGACATGCAAAACTAAAAATGAAATAAAATGTTCTTTTCTTATCTCATCTTAACTATGTGGATATGTGTGTTGGAGGGTGAGTCTAACTATGGGAATGTAATAGATGATCGAGGCCAATGTAAGCAACCAATGTAGCATTCATAAGTGATGAACAAATCTCAAGATATCCTCATATTATAGGTTAGGCCATGGACCCTTCTCGTACTTAGATGTACAACCGTTTGGATTATGTTGGTTCTGTGGGCAAGATATTCTTACATTGTGTGGAAGGCTTCCTTAGGTTTGCTTATGCACAATGGTTGGGGATTGTTGACAGACAAGGAAATATCATGTGTTCTTGCAAGAAGTGCAATCTACTGAAGAAGGCATCAAGGGACATCATTGCGGAATACTTGTGTAGAAAGAGATTTGTCGACAATTATACGACATGGTATGCACATGGTGAGAAGAGACATTCTAATGTCGAGAGTGATGATCGTACTGAGAACATGTTTGCCCAAATGGTTAGAGATGTAGTCGGACTTGAATTCAACAGGCATCTGAAGTAGAGGAGAATGATGTAGACAATCAACATTTTGAAGATTGCTATAGAAGGCATAGGAGCCATTATGGTTTAGTTACCTTAAAATTTTCCAATTATCTGATGTTGATGAGTTGTTATCTTTGAAGAATCGATACAACATGACAGATTCTAGTTTTGACGTATGATCTAGTTGATAAAAAGAATGTTACCTGAGCAAAATGAGTTACCTAAAGTTTCCATAAAGTTAAGACGATGATGAGTAAACTAGATACATCTAAGGTCTAGATTGATGCATGTTTGAATCATCGTATATTGTACTATGGAGAACATCAAGATGCAACAAGATGTCATATTTGTGGTGAGGATCGTTACAAGTCTGATTTGAAGTCTCCCATAAAATTACCACGGTACTTTCCATTAGCCCCACGGCTTCAGAGACTATATTATTGTAGGAAATCCATAAAGGATATGACATGTCATACCGAACATAGATATGATGGTATCATCGAGCATCTATCTAATTCTCAATGTTGGCATGCATTGATGGATTCGTCACCAAGATTCACTATTGAGAAGAGAAATGTAGCAATCAAGATGTCGACTAACGAGGTTTTATTCACATGGACGAAGTAAGGATCAGTGATGTTGGCCCGTTATTACAACACCGTATAATCTACCACCTTGGTTGTGTAACAAAAGACCATGCATATTTCTTTCTCCTATTGTTCGTGGTCCGACCCATCTAAGTAGATTTTTAGATGTTTATCTATGACATCTAGTAGATGAGTTGAAGGATCTCTGGGAAAATGGTGTGAAAACTTACGATGCGATCAACAAAAAAAAATTTCGAATGAGAGTTGGACTATTGTGGGCCATTAGTGATTTTCCAGCATACGGATGGAGTCCACATCGATTACAGAGTTGTCTGTATTGTTTGAAGAAGACAAAGTCATTTCATCTTCAGCAGGGTAGAAAGCCATGCTTCTTTGATTACCATAGACAGTTCCTCCCTCTAGATCACCCTACCGAAGACAAAAAAATGGCATTCACAAGAAATGCAATGGAGGAATCATCAACGCCACCTAGATTGTCTGGAAAAGAATTGCACGCCCGATTTTATAGTTGGTGGCATATGTTGATGATACGCTTCTTGGCTTTGGGGTAGATCATGAACTAAGGATCTATGGGATTGAGCCAAAACTGAGGATCTTGAAACTACCCTCCACCTACCTTCCATCTCCTTAATAAACCACATAGCTTAAAGATAGGCATCATAAAAAAATATGGAATACTAATTTTAGGTCATACCATACATGATACGGATCAAGATAACACTTGCAGACAAGCACCTCAATGGGTATGGAGTATATGGGCCAAGCAAACGCTCGTGGACAGGAGCTGCTCCCTAGCAAGGGTATTTCTACCAACCATAGTAGGACAATAAGGTCAGAGAGGGCATGGTCGTGTGAGGATGGGGGTGCCCAAGGAGCCTAATTTGCACAAGGGGCCCAGTCATGTAAGGCCAAAGGGGACAACATGGAGGAGGTTGTTCCTAGGCACCAAAGAATGTTGTTTTCGTACCATCTGGAATGGAAAAGGTAACCAAATGAGTTACCTATACATGTGTGTATGTGTGTGTGCGCAAAAAATTATACATAGTACAAAAGAGGTCATATTAAAGTGGAAACAATATAAGCATCTTTTCAATCGTATCATCCAACTTCTCTGGTAATATCATCTAATATGTGAAAAGTAAGAGGGGTTGAGAAAAGAAGTTGGTGTTTTTGAGAGAAGAACATATGGTTGTGCAACAAGACCGTAAAACTGGATTTTGCAATGCAAGAGCGCGAGATACCTCTTTAATAGAAGTGTTTTCTTCGTCGATGTTGAACATCATAGTTACATACGATATCCACACAACAGAATGGGAAAGAAGTAAAGAGAAGAGCTATACTAAGTTAAACTACATCAAATTACAAGATGGGGTAGAAACGACTAAGGTAAGAATGGCTCCTGGTGAGGCGTTCACTTTCAACGATGAGCTTGACTCCTTATCAGTCTTTGGGGTACTCATCTTCTTCACCATGAGAGCAAGGCAAAGAATCCATTTTCATGGGTCATATCAAAACTCCCTTCTCTTCAACTTTTTGAGAGATACTTATAAAGAATGAAGGTCAAGGACTTTTCTCATTATTCTATCGTGCCAAATACGAAGGATTGACAGCCCAAAGAGAATGAAAAATCATACATGGCATGAGAAAGGGGTTTGAACCAAGGAAGAGGGGTGGTTACCTTATTTGTGCAATCAATGTGTTGGGAAGAAAGTGCAACATGCAATACAAAACTAGTTGGCTAATTAGTTAGATCAATTTGCTAAAAGGTTATCATTTGGTTGATCAAAAAGATCAGTCGGCTGAAAGCCTGAAACTATATAGAACGTATTTTCTTATTTGGTCAATGTTAGGGCTTACGCTAGGGCAAGGGCTAGTTAAACTAGTATACGTGGAAGGTGTATGTAGGGTATAGGTCCCCTAAGTGTATGCTTCAATGTTGTAAGTACATGAATGTGAGAAGTGTTATATATACATGTGTATTGTACATGTAAGCGATACATGTACAATTAGTACACATACATGTGGTGTGTCAGATATATATTGAGTATTTTGGGATGCGATTCTTTTTAGGTGCTTTAATGATGCTTAGGTTATTTAGTACAATGTGCTTAAAGTGCAGCGCATGTGAATTAAGTGCAAAATATGTATGAATATATGCAAAGCACAATTGGTATTCATATAATTCAAGTATGGTAATGCGATGAATATTTTTTACATCTATGTCTAGTTGTTTTTTTCTTTTCTTTAGGGCATGTTTGGTAACTGGTTGGGTTGGGTTGGAGTAATCTCGTGCGAATAGTAGATGTTTAGATGGTTAGGAGGGTTGGAGATGGTTGAAATGATGAATGCGATGAAATGTCACATTGGTTTGTGGTGGAATTCCAACTCAGGAATGCATGAGGGTAAACCAAGTTACCGTAAAGTAGCCTGGTAAACAAAGGAGCCCTTAAGGATCAACTAATACTATCTTTAGAATTGGATTGCTACGATTCCTGTTGGAAATCAATTGCGGCTGTGGAGCACCTTTCTTTCTTCTTGTGTATGGCATATCTGGAAGGAGAGGAATCTCCGGTGGACCGCCTCGCGCTCAACTCAAGCATCCGTGCTTACCTCAACCATCGTGGCTGATATCAATACTGCTTATTTTTGGAATGTGAATTGAACCCCCTCTTTGATTGGGGACCTAAATTTTATTTGCTCTTTTTGTATGCTCTGTTAGCATGCCTTTTTTGGTAGCTCCTTTGTAGCTTTTTGTGCACCCAATTTGTAAATCCAATTTCTGTGAATGAAATATAGATGACACCTTTACATATCAGAAAAAATAGTCTTTAGACAGAGACGCCATAGAACCTTAACTTTTATATTGTTACTCTAGCGAGATTTATGAATACAAATGCATAAACTTAGTGGATGCTCATAATTTCCTAGTTAATTGTTCATAGTATTCTATTACTATTTCTTTTTTTTTCACTAAAATTATGTCTACTTATTGTATGATTAGTTGATTTAATTGTTAATTAAATCACAAAACTGGCATCATCGATGTTACTCTTTCTTATACAAATACTGAGGTATAACTTGTTTATTATCTTTACTAAGCTATTTTTAGCGAACTCGTTATTTTGTTAGGCAAGATGATGGTGTGTGAGGAGACATTATTTAAAGCTATGAAACTTTAGATCCAATTTCAATGCAATCCCTAGCTTTTCAAGTTATCAATTTGGCCCTCACTTTTTATCTTTAAAAAAGAAACACCTAATTTCTTATTTGTTCTTTTTAGTATACCATTGAGAACACTATATGAAGTTTAACGTCTCATTACACGTAGCTTTTGCTTCATAATGCCTAATTCTAATTCCATAAGCTGCACAAAAGTAAGATGAGAAAGGAGTGGGAGGTGGGCCTTATCACCCATTAAATCTTTTCTTAGGCCCTATTCGTTTGGATAATAAATATTGGAATAAGAGGTCAATTCGCCGCTCAACATGATTTCCAAAAGTATGGTTAGTCCCATCCACATCTCATTATTTCACCTTATTCCATATTTATTCATATATTTATTCCACCTTATTAGACCTTGCTAAAATACGGACCGACCGGCCCATGGGCCGGGCAGAACTGACCGAGGTTCAAAAACCCTTGTCCAAAGCCCGTCATGGGCCGACCCATGACCCATTTCGTTATTTTTCCATCGAATTTGTCAATGATATTTAATATGTATAAATGATTTTATTAATACCATTTACACTTTATATAAATAATATAAGTAGTTTATATGTTACTAGACATGTAAACTATTAAATTTTATTTAAAAGCTAGTGTCACATATAAAAAACTTGAAGTGTATCATATTAATACATATATTATTCAATTTATATTTATTTATTTTTTATTTTTTACGGGCAGTGCCAGGCCGACCCATGCCCAAATCTCCTAGCCCAAGTTCGGCCCATGAGCATGTTGGGCGGGCGGGTCCCAGCCCGTTGACCAGATCTACACCTTACCTATCCTTATTCCACCTTATTTTTTGTATTCCTATCTTTCCAACCGAATAGAGAATAGACCATTATTCTCCATCTTTATTCATGTTTTTTTTTCCAAACCGAATGCCCTTTAAAGCCGAAAGCTAAGTCTCCATGCCACGGGAATAACTCAGAATATATTCATTTCTTCAAAAAATATGTGGAACCAAAGCAAGGGTAATACTATTTCGCATTTATGCTGAAGCTCATGGGTCGGATAGTAAATTACCCAAATATTATACAACGAATGAGATCACCAAATGAAAAGATATCGGGTCAACCCGGTGGAATACTTGGAAGAAGAACCGACTACCCGGTTGGGTATCAACCCGTCGGAACGTTTCCCCGCACCTTAGCTCTCGCTCTCCGGATTTGCCTGTCGTTCAAGGCTAAGGCTTTCTCCCAGTGCTTCCTCCTCCTCCAGCTCCCGCCGCGGCCCTCCTCTACGCCTCACCGCCCGCCGTCCCCCTTGCCCCGCTCCGCGCCCCGCCGTCCCGCCTCCGCGCCACCCAGCGGCATCATCTGTAAGCAAACCTGATCCCCCGTTCTCACAAAAGCAGAAGCATTGTTTCTTTGCTTGGTGATGCACGGTTGGTTCTCTCTTGATACTGATGATGCCTGATTCTGAAAAATATTATTTGAGGCCTGTGGATCCGAATTTTAGGGCAAGTACTCCAAAGGAATACGATTGATTTTGGGCCAGTACTCTGAAGTTAGGGGCAACAAATTTTAAGACTAAAAAATATGGTTGATTTCTTTCCAATGGAAGCCAGATAACTAGCTATTTTTTTCATTAAACTATATAACCCAATCTGCACAATCTGGACTTCAGCTGATCTCGCGCATCTAGTGTAGAATTTGATGGTATTGTGCGGGGTTGACATGATTCCTAGGCCGGCTTATTTCCATGTTCTTGGGAAGATTCGATGAATGATTTTAGATCCAATAGGAGCGAAATGATTGGGATCCTCTATAGAACGAGCATGCCTTGACCCTAGAAAAAAGACATCTTGAAGGACTTCAGTTCTTTTCCAAAAAAAGATCATCTTGAAGGACAGTATGCCTTGATTCTGGTGAGGAAGGAAAGATCAGACGAGAAGACTAACTCGGATCAACAGGTTACTCATCTTGGATGGCAAACCAAAATGATGGGTAGTTGATCTGTGGAGTTGCTTAACAGGGTCAAATGGATTCGGATCGGTATAATGGAACGGGCAACCTGCATTGCTTATATATTGCTGCAATTCGGAACAAAATCCTATATAAGGTTTATTTCAAAACAACATTCGGAAAGAGGTACTGCAATAAAAGGAGGCATCTACCCTAAAAATATGTGTGCCTCTGCAAGTGTTTCCAGTGGTGGACTGTCTTCTTTTTTTAATGAATCTGCATATTTATGGAATGGGATAAATTCACCTTTAGAAAATGCCCGTCCGTAGCCAAAAAAGTGATACTTCTCTCTAAAACAACATTCAAATGTATTCAAGATTTTATTTTCCAAATTGTGTTTAGAAGAGTATTTTTCCAAGAGATATTCTTTCTAAACCAATCATTCAATATTTTTTTCCCAAAATTGTGTTTAATAGAGTTCTTTTCCCCAAAGATCCTATATAGAAACATAATGCTCGCATAAAGATGTAATCTTGTGTTGGCATGTGCTGCTTGTGTTATGTCACCCAAATATGCTTTGAAAAGCCTTTTTTATGTGTTGCTTAAGTTGTGTTTTTGGATTCTTCCCTATATTGAAATAATGCTCAAGATATGTGATTAACTTATTTCATAGTATAGAGGAAACTCTTCCTTTTTGACAGAAATCTTTTCAGGAATGGGCTTGTGGACATTGTTGGAAGGATTGCTTCTTTTGGCAAATGGATTGGCGATACTGAATGAAGACAGGTTTTTGTCCCCGAGAGGCTGGAGTTTCTCTGAGTTTTCAGCAGGCGGGAGCGCGAAGTCTATGAAGGGACAGTTGATAGGGCTCATCTATGCCACCCAGTACTTAAGGGTTCCTCTTCTAGCTTTGAACATGATTGTCATCATCGTGAAGTTAGTGTCTGGATAAACCAGCATGAACAAGTGTGCTTCGTCTCCCGTTTTCAATTGTGTTTAAAGTCTCTTCACTATCATATTAGTGATTTTCTCACCTTTCAGATTATTGTTGAACCACTACAGATTGCTGGGATATAAGAGGCCCTTGTTCCAACCTAAACTCTTATTGTACAATTAACTTTTGTGATATCTAGGAATGTTCCATTTTCTTACATATAAGCTCGATTACCATTTAGTAATATATGGACAATTTTGGTGCAGGTTGGTTATAACAGAGAATTGGCGCTTGTTATTCCTATCATATTTATATGCATTACAGAGGATTGGTGTTGGTGCACCTTACTTGGGGATGGTCAGCCCATTCTCGCTTTACTTGTGAAGCCGTATTATTCATCCCTTGGTTGTGCCTATTATGAAGCCCTAGATATGTTGAAGGACAGGATACCTTCTGAGAATCCTGTTATTCATCCTGTTATCCGTAATGAAGTCCCAGATTTGTAAGATTAGTTGAATGGATGATTTCAATGAATGCATGCTTGGTGTAGGTTTACTAGGTAGTTTCTAGGATTACTTGAGGAGATGTTTGTGATGTTCGCCGTTCGAATGATAGGTTGTATTTTGATGCTAGGGGAAGACTTATTCAAAATGACTTGTCTGGGGATTTGTGCAAAGGATGTGCACAAAGGCCAACTGAGGCACTGGTTCAAAACTAGTTGATTAAATCGGCATCCAGCATCAGTATGATATGATGGAGTTTGTGGAAAGATGTATGTGTGTATAGAGAGAGAGAGAGGAGTGATCCTATGGCTTCGTTTGGTTGCAGGGTTGGGCAGGGTTAGGTTGGGGTACACCGGTGTACCCCTCCTTCCAACCCTCCCAATCCTCCTGAGAGCATGAGAGCATGCATTATGGATCACTAGATTCAACTAGAAGAGAGAAGAAAGAATCTAGTGGTCCAGAATGCATGCTCTCACAGTTTTTTGCTCTCACAGGATCACCTCTCTCTCTCTCTCTGTGTATATATATATAGAGGGTATATCCAGAGGGCACTGTGCCGATTTGGGTCGTGGTGAGCACCAAACGTGGGCTCGCCACGTGTATGTGTCGGTTCTATTTGGAAGGGGACGGTTTTGGCAATAACAATGTGCATGCATTATTAACATAATAAGAATTCGAATTAAATCATTTTCTTAAAAATAGGTGGTCGGTTTTAGTAAAATAAAAAATACGCATTTAAATTATTGTCGGCATATATTCTATTTATGGAATGATCATTCCACGTTTGGATTAAGAAAGATAAATTACTGATTATAATTATTGATTACGTTAATTACTAATGTCCATACAATAATTACCTATTAAAAATATACATATTACTGAACGCATTATGATTGTTACTGAATTTATAGTTATTTTACATCTGTAATATTACATTCTACAGAGATCAGTAATTCATTCATGTTACTCAAGTAATACATATTCAGTTCTCAAGTAACTATTGTTGTGGGATCAATAATTAAGTATGTGAATTACTAATGTCCATACAATAAGTACTGATTACAAATGTCCATTTTACTGAAGTCATTTTGATTGTTACTAATGTTATAGTTACTTAATACTTTGAGTCTTACTGAAGCACCTCTTATTACATTGTACAGAGATAAGTAATTCATTAATGTTACTCAAGTAATACATATTCAGTTCTCAAGTAACTATTGTTGTGGGATCAGTAATTAAGTATGTGAATTACTAATGTCCATACAATGAGTACTGATTACAAATGTACATTTTATTGAAGTCATTTTGATTGTTACTAATGTTATAGTTACTTAATACTTTGAGTCTTACTGAAGCACCTCTTATTTACTTATATAACATTTTTAATTACTTATAATGTATCGACTGTTACTGATAGCAATACATAAGTTACTGGTTACGTGATTTTTTATACTTATTCCAACTTACTTATTCCATTACCTTCTTTTACCTACAATTTATTATATGTTACTGATGCTTCTATGTATCTTACTTGTTTTATTCTTTGTTTTGAATTACTATCGAATCATACCTTCTTTACTTATGTAGCCTATTTAATTACTTGTAATACGTCAAGTGTTACCGAAAGTCACACATAAATTACTTAATTATAGTTATATGGTGAACATCCAAATGTCAACTGTCTTCTAGTTCATTTAGATGATGTTGTTTTGCTCTCGCTCCTCGGCATAACAACAGCTTCTTCAAGACACCAAATTGTGCATTGTTCTGCAAGAAACAATAAGTTAATTTATATCTGTGAATAGTAAGAATTGTATAAAAAAAAGTAATTCAGCAATATACTCACTTCAGTAAGAATCATTGAATGACAAGTAACTTGTAATGAATTAACATTTATTATATGACAAGTAACTTGTAATGATTGTTAGTAACTCAGCAATATACTCGCTTCGGTAAGAATCATTCAATGACAAGTAACTTGTAATGAAATGTTAGTAACGTTTGATTATTGACAAGTAACTTGGAATGAATTGTTAGTAACTCAGTATTATAGTCAGTATATCTTCAAAGTAACACATTAAAAGTAACAATTTTGATAGTAGTAGTAACATAAAATATCTTATAAGTAAAATAAGTAGATATATCAGTAACTCAGTATATATTCAAAGTAAAACATTAAAAGTAACAATTGTGTTATCATTAGTAACATAAAATATCTTATAAGTAAATTACTTAAATACATCAGTAACTCGGTATATTTTCAAAGTAACACATTAAAAGTAATAAGTGTGTTAGCATTAGTAACATAAATATATCTTGTAAGTAAATTACTTAAATACATCAGTAACTTTTTATTGTATGAAATGAAAATACCTTCGAAAAGATTCAATGGACTACAAATCGTGTATCAAATTCAATCAGATTCAAATCAGTCATAAAAATGCGATTCAAATCGTGTATCAAATTCAAATCAGATTCAATGGACTACAATCAAATTCAATCAGATTTAAATCAGATTCAAATCAGATTCAATGGACTACAAATCGTGTATCAACTCATGATCCAGAAACATAAAAAAATCAAAATCTGGTCTATAATCAGTCAGATTCAAATCAAAATATCCAAAAAAATTCTTTCTACATATTATAAGATCCAAATCAAAATGCGAAAAATAAAAATCTAATCGAAATACAATACCTTGCATTAGATAAAAAACGATCGCCTCTCTTTACATGATTCATCGCCTCACTTTACAAATCGCTAGATCGAAAAATGCGAGATCAACCGCCTCTCGTTGATCTATCAACACACGTTTCCATAAACTTATACTAATTAAAGAATTGCTTAATATTTCCAATTAGCTTCTCTTTCCATTTTGGTTATGGTTCCTATTTTTTAGGGATTGAGAGATACAAATCTGACGGTTGGAATCAGAGGCTCACCACGACCCAAATCGGCACAGTGCCCTCTGGATAAAAATGGGGCTCACACGACCCAAATCGACACAAATGGACTCCCACCCCTATTTTCCTCTCATTTTTTTATTTTTTCTGAAAATAAAAATTTGTATATTCATCATTATATCCCTCTCACATTCTATTAAAATTTCATCAAAAACAGAGACTCCTAAGCCATCCATCCAGACGTCATTTTTTTAACGGTCGCAGGATTTTTTAAATCGACCATGTTTGGATGGAGCCGTAGGAGTCTCTGTTTCTGACGAAATTATAATAGAATGTGAGAGGGATATAATGATGAATATACAAATTTTTATTTTCCAAAAAAATTAAAAAATGAGGGAAAATAGGGGTGGGAGTAGCCAAGTTGGCTACTCCCTGGGGGCAGCCCCATTTACCTCTCACACACACACACACACACACACACACACACACACACACACATACATACAGGAGTGATCTTGTGAGAGCATGACAGCAGTGATTTTGGACCACTAGATTCCGTCTTCTCTCTCGTTGTTGAATCTAGTAGTCCAAAATCACTGCTCTCACAGTTTTTTGCTCTCATGGGATCACTCCACACACACGCACACAACATGCACGCACCCAGGCACGCATACTTTTTGTGGAAGATGCCAATGAGAGGACAATTAGAGCAATCACGAGCTATTGCTTTGGATATCTATGTAGTTTGCTATTCATCCTTTTGGGAGCAACCAATCTTTTGTTCTTGCACGTGTTTCTAGGTGAAGGTTTGGAGAAGGGTGGGGTGATGTGTGAATTCAAGGAAGTATCTTGTTATACTAAAACCCTTATTTCAGAACGTGTTTTAATCAAGAGGCATTGAGAAAAGATAGGCCATCATGATGAAAGTGTGGGTTGTTGGTGAGAAATGATCGTTGCCGAGAAATGAACAGGAGGGTTCACTTCGACCAAAATTCAATTTAACAAGTGATGAGGAGTATCATTGTTGATGTAATATTTACATGAATGAGCTTGGCCTTCTCGATGGTGAGAATGGCGTACCAAGGTGAAGTTGTACCGATACGATATGTTGTACGGATCTCTAGTCATCTTGTAGGAATCACCCTTCTGGAAGGAATCTTTCTTGCATTGTTTAGACAAGTATTAGGTCTAAGAAGTGGCTTTTTTGTTGTTTATTTCAAGTTTTACCTTAATTAAAATGTAGTTAGCGCATGTCACTGGCAAATTTCAATTTACAATCTCAAATTAATCACAACAATTTAATCTCAATTGAAGGGTGGACCCCCTTGATAACAGGGAGAGATGCAGGGTCGCACGGTCTCAGAAGGTGAGATCGCGGTCGATGAGTTGACCACTCTAAAACCCCCAATTAGTCACAATTAATCCACAATATAAATAAAGACAATGATTAGCACAAGTAAGGTTAAAATTTATTATATTTTTTCTACCATAAGATGCATAGTAAGCAAGCTTGTAGAGGTCGAGCACAGAGAGCAAACAGGTAGCCTATGGTTATTTGTGTACAACCAAGTCATTCATCATGTATACACATAGATCTTTTTGTGGGTTTTAAATTGTATATGCATTTTTTATATCTTTTTTGTTTTATATTTTTGTATTTGATTTTTTATTTTTTGTTTTTATCTTTTCTTTTTACATTTTTATATTTTTATATTACTTTTTCGTTTATATAAACAATATAGCATGTATAAGGCTTTATATATACAATATATAATAATATATTTATAAATATTAGTAAATATAGATAAAATACAAAAAAATAAGTTCTTTTTGAGTTTTTCATATTTTTCTAATTTTTTTGTTATTTTTTCTGGAATTTTTACTCCTTTTTAAATATTTTTAAAATAAAAAATATCCCAAATAAGGGATAAATAAAATATCGAAATTGATTTGGATATTAAAAATAATAAATATGTCCCAAAATTGTCTAGATGAATTTTAATATGTAGATATTTATATAAAGAAAATTATTAAATAGAAAAACATATTTTTAGTTTTTGAAGGATTTTCTAGATTTTTATAAAATATTTTGATGTTTTTTTATTTTTAGGCTTTTTGTTTCTATTTTTAGTGATTTTTGGTCTATAATTAAGATATGGTAAAATATATTATATATAATTTTTTGGAATTTTTATTCATTTTTCTATTTTTTGGTATTTCCTAATTTAGACAGTGAATAAATGATGCTCATTTGATTTTTATAAAATGATTAAAATGCCCAAAAATGACAAACAAACACATTACGTGAAAGTACAAGGCATAAGGTAAATAACCCTATTTTGTGTATTTTTAGGAGCACCATACTACATTTAATAAATAGACAAAGACATAAAAATATTGTCATGACAGGGCATTTTTGCAAATGAAATAAAGTCTAGGGGCCTAGATGCAAATTTGCCAACATAAAACAACATTTAATTAATGTTTCAGAACTATTTTACAATATACAAAAATATTTAGGGGTTTCAATGCAATTTCACCACCTCATGTGGGACGACACGTGAGGTGACATGGACAAGACCCAGATGCAAATATAATAAACACAGAAGTCCTTTCTGTAAAATTCCCAATTTTATTTACACTTTACGTTTTATTCACAGGGCTAAATAATAAAAACAAAAAATATGCAGGGTTAAATATGAAAATTACCATGATATAAGCGGGATCGGACAATAGAGAGCCATCCATTTATGCACGTGTCAACTCCTGGACGGGCGATACCCATTAGTCGATCTGCGATGTGGATGGGATCTTGGACTTCATCAGACGGTTGGGGGCACAGTGTGATTGAACAGCCAGGATTAGAACTGGGCGGCGAAGTCGATCCAACGGCTGCAGCTTCGCTCGAAGAACAGGGAAGAATCGTCGATTCCTCCGGCCACGGGAGGTGTTCTGCAATGGCGATGGGTTCTACACGTCTGGGGTGGCTCTCCGCAGCTGCTGGTGTCGCTCGGAGGACCAACGAAGCTCAGATGACGGCGATTGAGCTCTGAAACTAAATGGAGCTCCAGGTACCTCCTCTTTGCAAAATCCGACCCCTTTGGGGGTCCTTTGGTCGTCCAGTACCTGCAAGAATCTTAGGCGCAACACAACGAAGGTTCTGGAGACCTTATTGGTCAAGATGGATGCAAAATTAGATGCGGGCGGAGAGGTCTGGCAATCACGACAGTGATGGACCTCGAACCCTTATCCAAGGAGGATCTGGTTGAACGAAGGTGTGCGGGGTGTAGGGAATCGATTGGGAAAGAAAATGAGGACGAAAGCGGGGTCAGAGAATGGCGGAGTCACAGTGGAATTGTTCGTCGGAGCGGAGCTTCGGCGAACTTTGAATCGACCTAATTACGCTAAATCTAAGGGCTAAGTGTTAATCTAATTGCATAATTGAAAATCTAGAATGAAAAATCTACCTAAATAAAATAAATGCGCAGCTCTTGTACTTGAGGGTGCTCAGGGAGCAAGGTCGTCGGTGAGGGCAACTGTAGGCGCACCTACATCCTCCCGAAGCTAGTTCCAACCGCCGGGAAGCTCCTCCTGTCACGAGGAAGCTCCGTAGAAGAAGAAACATGACTCCTAGACTCGGATCAATGGCCAAATTTGAGGAGGAGACGAGGGTCCTTTATTTATAGAACATGGAGAGGCCCTTATTTGACCGGCTAAGATCAAGGATTTGGGCATATATACAAGGGATTAAAGGGCTCAACGTATATGTACAATGATCAATGATCATTTCGTATGAAGGGAACGAAGGTGATTGATGGACGAGACGCCCAGGAAAAAAGCGCGAAATCACGGGATTGGACAAGCGCATCACGTCTGGATGTGGGGGAGGTAGTTGACTGGAAGTCAACTTTTGATGTGACCCTCTTGGTCCACGTCAGCCCGGATGAATACAAAACAGGCTTATTAAATCAAAAATAATTTTTTTAAAATAGCAAATGATTTTATTATTTTTTGTGTAAAAAATAAAAATATGTTTATTATTTTATTTAATATTTTATTATGATTTTTATTTTTTGGCTTTATTTATTAGTAGTTAGTTTTGAAGTGTTTATTTATAGGTATATTTGCATGTATTTTGTAACTTTTTACTTTTATTTTGTATTATTTATTTTATGATTTTATTCTTTTTATTTTATATATTTATAACATATTTGTATGAGTCTAAATATATTTTTATTGTATTTTTATGATATTATTTGTACACTTAAATAAATAGATATGTACATTTTATAGGTATATTTATAAGTACTTTATCTATGTTTTACATACCTTATTTTTTATATATTTTATTGAGTTTTATTTTAGTTTTGTATTTTAATATAATATAAAAAATATCTACAATATTATAGAAATATAAATGAATAAAGAATAAAAGAAGAGGTTCCCCTTTTATTTATAGACAAGTATACTATAAGTGTTTTATCTACATTTTCATATAAACTTATTTTATTTTACATTTACTTTTTGGTTTTATGTTGGTTTTAATGTGTATACAAGTTATAAATGATAATTACAAAATTATAAAAATATGAATTTGTAAAAATAATAACTAATGAATAAATTGAATATTTTAATCGGGCAAAAATGTACAATGAGGGTCCAAAACCTAACTTTCACACCGTAACTCCAAAAAATATGAAACCGCCTCCATTAAATAGCTTATGAAAAATTATATACAATTAAAGGTGATTTTTATATGTTTTTACTTTTTATTTGAAAGATATGGGTCTGTGAAGTTGGGATTTTAGCTTTTTATTTTGTGTATAAAATGAACATTGTGTATTATTTTTGCACCAACTCAATTTTGCATTTTTATTTATATTATTATCTACAACTTTCACGCACAAAGTTTTTTCATTTGATGGATAAAGAATAAAGAATAAAATAGGTGTCAAAATGCATAATGAAATAAAAGAATTGGGTTTTTATTCTATTCTTGGCCCTTATCTCCCCCTACTTTATTCCTTGTCGACCAACTCAATTCTTAACTTGGTCTCGGGGTTCAGGGTCATAAAATATCTTTGATATTTTATTCTTTTTCTTTTCTTCTCTTTAATCTATGATTTTGGCATGAAAAACCATGTTTCATATATAATTAATACAATAAATAATGAATGTTTATGTGCACAATTTAATGTTATTTACATGCATTAGCTAGGGTTTTTAAGGCAAATGATAGAATAAAGGTGATGAAATGAAGATTTATCACCCCCCTATACTTGCCTTTGCTAGTCCCTAGCAAACACTTATGCAATAAGTATGAAAAGAATAAAGAAGAAAAGAAAACGAAAGAATAAATAGAATTGCTTTCTGTTATTAAACTTGTCTTTACAAAATCAAAGTTTGGAGCTCATGTCAGACATTAGTGTGAAAATGTGTGTGGAACCTGGCCGGGAACCAAATTTAAAACACAACAACCTTCGAGAGTCACAGAACTCGGTTCAAACCACCTCAATAGCTAGATCAGAACTAGCCTACATCATACGCAAACCCTTATGACTATGAAGCTGACTTTTACGGTGTAGTTGATAGTGGCTCTCCCCAACAAAGGAACTGACTTCTCCATAATGACAACCCAATGATTCCCCAATCCAGCACTCTGTCCTCGAGAAGTGGGGTATTCCCTTCTAAGTTCAAGTGGCATCCAACTCAAGAGGAGGAGGTGAAGAAAATAATGAACGATAGTCAATGTAGCTACCTACCCTGGGATGCATGACCACTGTAGTCAAGTCATCCTGCTGCAGGTTCACATGGTTTAACTTTGAGGCTCAAGCTTGCTTATTGAGTATACAACATATATACATACTCCGGCATATATTTTATTTTCAATCAGGCATGTCCAGTCTTTTTTGGAGTTTTTTTTTCAACATAGTATTTACATCAGCATTTACATAAGGAGTTTTTCCTCTTGAGATAGAAGGATGTCCCTCTTTTGAAGCATTATTGCAACCCACACTCTCCTGTCTTTAGACTTCATGGCAACTAGACCAGGTGAAAAGCGAGAAAAGCGAGAGCCGCTAAATAGTGGTCTGACAAATCAGACTCACTGTCGCTGATGCGACTACCCAAGCCTCCTCGATCTCCAACAATTAACCCACACAATCAATCAGAGAATGAACAGCAAGGATTAAAATTTATTATACCCTACTAAAGATGTACAATGGCAAGTAAGTAGGGGTCGAACTCAAGAAGCAAAGGTGTAGAGCATAGATAAAAATCCAAACCTAGGTCTAATAAGCAACTTAGCCAATCTAGAATTTTTGTGGGTTTTTAATTTTTAATATTTTTTTTATTTTAATTTAATTTTTAATTTTGTATTTTGATTTTTGATTTGCTGATTTTGTATTTTCTTTTTATATTTTATATTTTTCTTTTTCTTTTTCAATATTGGAAAATAAAAACAATGTAATGAAAGGCAAGATAAAATATTTATACAAATGTGCAAAAACAACCAAAAATTCAGAAATACAATGTTTTTGATATTTTTAGGATTTTTACTGTTTTTGTGATTTTTGGGGATTTTTCAAGGTGTTTTTGGTATTTAAAAAGACTGAAATAAAGCAAAACAGTGTAAATATTGCTGGCCGTGAATAAAATGGGATTTAAAAATAGCAACCAGTACTCAAAATGTTTCACACTAATTTTCAAATAAAGCTACTGAAATGTACAACAAAAAGGAGCTGAGTTTGTATTTCTTGGATTTGTCTGTGATTTTATATATTTTTTTGAAGTTTTGGAGTCTTTTTAAAATTTTAGTGTTTTTCTTTTGAGATTTTTAGTGATTTTTGGACTGACACTAAAATAGGGTAAAGTAGACACTAGGTAATTTTTTTGGAATTTTTGGAGACTTTTTAATATTTTTTGGCATTTTCTAAGCTAGACAGTGAATAAAAAGCATGTTTTCGATTTTTAATAAATATAAAAATAAAATGAAATCAAAAACCAAATATGTAGCGTGGAAGAACAAGTGTCCAGGAACTTAAGCTCAAAATTTGGGAATTTTTGGAATCAGAATGAAGCTCCAAATAATTAGATCAAGCAAGCACAAAATAGGGGCCTGGCAGCGGCACAAGTGTAAATAGACAAAGCTATAGGGGCACGCCTGCAATTTTGCCACAAAATTTAGACTGAATAAAATATTTTCTAGATCAAAATGTAATATCCAAACTTGCAACGACTTCTCTGCAAATGTCCCAAAACCACGTGCGTCGCACGCACGCTTGGGAGGGACTCGGATTCAATATTACAAAAGATAGGGACTTTTCTGCAAACTTTCCCAAAAGTGTTTATACTAAAGCAAACAGTTTAAGGGCCATCGTCTAATTACCCGACCCGCGAGGGGGTTCCACGCAAAACGTCCACCCACGCGCGTGCGGAGCATGCGCCTGGGAGGGACTTAAAAGTACTTAGACAAACACTCAGGGTCTATGATGCAATTAATACAAAACATTAAGCACAACATATGAAAATTTATGGTTCGAATAGAAAATACAAAATGGCAGGGCTTATCTTGCAAAATGCCCAACCAAGAGCGCGATCCAACGGCAGGAGGCTCTCCACTTAAACACGTGGCGCGCCCAGGTGGTACGATACCCCTTCGTTTCCTGTGGTCCAGATTAGATCTGGAGCCACGATCGGACGGCTGAAGGCTTGCAAAATCCAACGACGCCTGTAGCTTCGTCAAGAACACGGCGTGGTCGAGCGGTTCTGGCGCATCGAGGACGAACGGCCGAAGAACACGGCCCAAGAAACTTTGCAGTGCCAAAATCTTGACGCCCAGAGCGCACGAGTCACATCTAATGGCCGTACGACCTTCCTGGAAGAGTCCTCTGTCGAACAGTGGCTTCAAAAGACAGGATAGACCGCCGGAGCGCCGCCGAGCAGTTGGGGAAGGAGGACGGCCCAGGTGGTCCGTTCTTGGACAAAATCGACCCCCAGGTGGGGTCTTCGAGCTCCTGGGACCTGCAAAACAAATGGATGAAGAAGTTGGGGGCAAAATGCCCCAACTTCGCGGAGTATTTCGCACAGGGGAACAGCTAGATGGAAAGGTGGAAATGGTCGGCGAACTCGATGCCGGCCGCGGTGAATCGAGATGTGAGGACGGTTGCTGGTCAAAGATCTTGAAAGGGGAAAGATTACTGTGGCTTCCTAACACTAAAGTTTCAAGGAACAAGGAATAAAAGAGGGGTAGAAAGGCCTCACCCGTGCGCGCACGAGGTGTCCTCCGGCGAGGACTCCGGCGAGGGGATCTAACTCGATTCAACACCGCTTCGCCCCGTTTAAACGCCCTCCAAGCTCCTGCTGTCACCACGAGTTTGGCCAAGGGTCTAGGTTAGGGTTTTGGAGGTGGAAGAGTGATCAAAGACTCAAGGGAAGTCGGGGGGTTCGTTTTGAATCATGGTCGAGTGGTGACTTTCGAGGGCCGATCACGGGCGAACCATGAAGATCTGATAGGATCTAAGAGGTCGGCGGGAATCACGGATGTATAGGGTACAATTTCCATGAAGGAAGCGGGGTCATAGGGTGGACGAGCCGGCCTAGGAAAATCCGAGAAGTCGGACAAAAACCTAGGCCTGTCAGAGCTACAGGGACAAAGGACGACCAGTTGACTTAGGTCAACTGGCGCCTCCTCCTGATTGGTCCACGTGGACCAATCAGGAAAAATCCCCAAAAAAGTTTTGTAAATTCGATTAAAAATAATAAATGAATTATTTAGATTTAGGTTATTTAATGAAAAATATTTATTATTTTATAAAGTATTTAATTCCGATTTTTAATTATTTTTATGATATATATTTTTACAAGTTGCTTTTATACCCCTATATAGGTACATTATCTACAAGTTTGATTATTTAATTTTTATTTGGGTATTTTTAATTTTATTATTTTTATTTATTATTTTATAAAATTATAGAACACTTTTATCTACACAAATATATTTTTATTTTATTTTTCTGATATGTTTTATATCTTTAATAAATTATAAGTATAGAAAGTATAGGTATACATATAGGTCTAAAACCTATGTATCAAATATGTTTGTATTTTATTTTGAGTTTTATTTACATTTTTATTCTAATTTTAATGTTCACAATTATTATAAATAATATTGACAGCATTATAAAAATACAATAATATAAAAATAATTAATAATTAATAAATTGAATATTTTAATATGTACACTTATACAATGTGGGTCCAAAACTCAACTTTCAAATCGTAGCTCCGCCAAATGCGAAACCACCGCCATTAATTAGCTTATTTTCTTCTATATACAATTAAAAGTGAGTATGCTGCATTTGGAGTTGTCGTTTGTGAGATACGGGTCTGGGAAGTTGGGATTCTGGATTTTTATTCAGACCATAACTTTTTATCTGTATATTATTTTTCTGTGAAATCAATTTTGTATTTTTCTTTATTAAATTATCTACAACTTTCATGTACAAAGTTTCTTTATTTGATGTATAAAAAGTGGAACCAAAAATAGGTCCCAAACTGAATAAAGAATGAATTAATACATATAGGTATTTGATCTGTATTTTGGCCCTTATCTCCCCCTACTTTATTCCTTGTCGACCTAGTCATCGAGATGCCTAGGTCTCGGGGTTTCGGGTCATAAAATATTTACAATATTTTATTCTTTTTTTTTCTTTTCTTTATTCTATAATTTTGCCTTTAAAAACCGCATTTTATACAATATTTACACACCTATGCATGAATGCTAAAATGCATGAATAAAGCCTATTTACACGCATTTACTAGGGTTTTTAAGGCCAAAATGATAGAATAAAGATGATGAAACGTGGATTCATCATCCCCCTATACTTGCCTTTGCTAGTCCCTAGCAAACACTTATGCAATAAGTGCAGAAAAAGAAAAATAAAGAAAAGAAAAAGAAGAAGGTGGACTAAGTGTAATGATCAAACTTGTCTTCACAAAATCAAAGTGTGGAGCTTAAGTCGGACCTTTGGAATTTTAGTGCGGTCGGAACCTTAATGAGAACCGAATTTGAAATCCAACAGTCCCTGAGAATCTCAAAACTCTGTCCAAGTCTCCTCAATAGCCACGTCAGAAATACTTCGACTCATACGCAAACCCTTACGACTATGAATCTGACTCGTACAGTGTAAGTGATGGTGGCTCTCCCCAACTAGAATGACGAAGAAACTGACTTCTCCAGTACGACAACCCAATGATTCCCCAATCCAATGACTCCATCCTCGAGGAGCGGGGTATTCCCTTCTAAGTTCAAGTGGCAACCAGCTCAGGAGGAGGGGGTGAAGAGAAGAATGGACGGTAGCCAGTGTAGCTACCTATCCCGGGATGCAAGACCAGTGTAGTCAAGTCATCCAGCTGCAGGCTCACATGATATGACTTTGGAACTCAAGCTTGCTTATTGACTTTACAACATATGTACATACTTTGCAGGCTTTTTATTTTTGTCCATGCCTGAACCCCTTTTTTTTTTTGAAATACTATATACAGCAGCATTTACATAAGGAGTTTTTCCTCTTGAGCCAGTAGACTATCCCTCTTTTGAAGCTTTATCGCAACCCACAACCTCCTGTCTTTAGCTTCCTAATCACTGGACGGGTTGGGGTGCACTTCCCTCCCTAGAGGAGGATAAATGTTTCCACTTGTGTGCGTCTCATACCGGCAAATCCAATCCCCTCACCACTCCAACTGAGTTGAGCCATGTGAAAGGTACAGGTGTCCAAGTTAGGTCATTATCAACAAGAGTCGTGCGTGTGCTCCGAAATACTCTACTTAGGCAGTCAAGAATCCATTGAACCAAGTCCCGTGATCCTCAAAGAATTAAGTCAACTAGACCTGAAGTACCTCAAACCCAGTTCCTATAAGGTTCCTGTTATTAGGTAGATTTTAAGGTCCAATCAAGCTCCAATCTCCGGATTTTACTTCGACTCGTTCAACTATCAAACTCAATCCGAAAAATGCGAATGTTATGCAAATGATATGCAGAATGCAGAAAATATTTTTGTGATGCAATTTTCAAAGATTTTGAACCCTTTTTTTATGGATTTTTGAAAAGATGATGATGATGATGCATATGCAGATGCAAATTTTTTTTTTGTATTTATCAGAAAGATTTTTCAAATGTTTTTGGATTTTAATTTTGCACATGTTTTTGGGTTTTTTTTCTTTTTTTCTTTTTTTTTGAAAACAAAAAGGTTTTGGCTAAAAGCTAGGTTAAAAATATGTACACGGGAGTGCTTCTTATATATACAAGAAGTAGATTTTAAGAATTTACAGGGTAAGTGGTCAATTTTATACATATGTATATATGGATTTTGGTGTGATGTATGTATTCCTCAAACTTATTTGACACAAGCTTTTCACACAATTTTTGAAAACTATAGTCCAAAATAATTTTTACAAACATTTTACAAACATTTACACATATTTGAAAATCATTTTGCAAAGGTTTTTCAAACAGTATATATAGATTTTTCAAAATATTTTTGCAACCATTTTTCAAACCATTTGCAAATCATTTTTCAAACATTTTATTTCACACAAAGAGAAGAAATTTTACAAACCACACATTTTTACACAGGTTGAAAACATGTAACAAAATATTTTCAAAATAGTTTTCAATAGATGTTCACAAAGATTTTCAAACTTTTTTTCAAACATTTTGCAAAAAAACATTTTCACCTGATTTATTAATCAGTAAATACAAAAAGAATTTGAGGACTAAAACACCTTTTTATTAAGGAATTTTAATGAATTTTGATGAATTATTAGCCATATTATTAAGAAAATACGAAAGTACGAGTTATGGCTAGAGTATATACGTAGTATATACGACCCCCCTATACTTAGCTTGAGCTATGTCCTCATAGATCGGAGAGAAAAGAGAAGACATAACTCGTACTAAGTATAGACAAGTCTAAGGAACAAAGGAATGAATGAATGAATGAATAAGAAGTTGACCGTCCCCCCTATACTTAGGATCAAATAATCCTAAGTATAGCAGACTGTACACAAAGCAGGGAGGGTTAAGGGTGGGAATGAACAGATCGTACATCAGATTGTCTCCCCCTATACTTAGGGTAAAATATCCCTAAGTATAGACAAGAAGAGGAGACAATGGAGAGGATCGAAAAGAATAGAGAGCTCGGGGTGCACACCCCCCTATACTTAGGACAAAGTACGTCCTAAGTATGGAAAACTGTCTACAAGGACGGCACCTTTTTGATAGATAAAGAAGATAGAAAAGGAAAAGAAGAAAAGAAGAAAAGATATGAGATTGGATATGAACAACTCGAGATGTGCATCCCCCCTAGACTTAGGATAAAGTACATCCTAAGTGTAGCAGTGATGAAAGGGATGGCATCAATTTGGTAGAACAAGATAAAAGAAATTGAAAAGAAGAAAAGAAGAAAAGACAAAAAGGGAAATCATTCAAAAATGTTTTGATGTGTTTTGCCTTCCTCTACCTCTTTCGAGATATTCAGTTCATCCTCATAGATTACTTGAATTGAGTCAACGACGGCCATGAATGTGTCATGTTCAAGGTATGGCTTCAGAAGCTGTCCATTGACTACAAAAGGTTGTGCGTCAGCTGACAGATTGGATATCAATACACTTCCGTTGTCACGCATCTGCCTAACCATGAACGGCCCGGTCCATTTGCTCTTCAATTTGCCTGGAAAGATCTTTAATTTCGCATCGAACAACCATACCTTCTGACCTGGATCAAAGGACTTGTGGCGGATGTGCTTATCATGCCATGTTTTGACCTTCTCCTTGTACATCAGGCTGTTGTCATATGCATAATCTCTGAATTCCAGTAATCTGTTCAGATCTAGTTTCCTGTTCTTTCCTGCTTGCTTGGAGTCCAAATTACAGATATTAATAGCCCATAAAGATTTGTGAATAAGTTCTACGGGCAAGTGACATGGCTTGCCATACACCAGGCGGTAGGGAGACATTCCCAAGGGTGACTTGTACGCTGTTCTGTAAGCCCAAAGAACTGAATCAAGCAGCTGAGACCAGTTCTTGCGATCCGGACGCACAAGTTTCTGTAGAATCGTCTTGATCTCCCTGTTGGAACATTCAGCTAAGCCATTAGACTGCGGGTGGTAGGATGAAGCAACACGATGCTCAATGCAGAATTCTTGGGTCAGCCTTTTCACCTCTCTGTTTATGAAATGACTGCCTCCGTCAGATATGAGAATCTTGGGAATCCCGAACCGTGCTATGATGTGATCTCGTAAGAATCGACAGACAGTCCTACTGTCGGCGGCTCGGGCGGGGATAGCCTCCACCCATCGACTGACATAATCGACAGCAAGCAGAATATACTCATAACCCTGACTGTTAGGAAACGGGCCCATAAAGTCGATGCCCCATGCGTCAAAGACATCTGAGATCTGAATGTACTTCAGAGGCACCGTATCTCTCATTCCTATGGTTCCACCCATCTTCTGACAGTCAGTGCAACATTTGATGTACTCATCTGCATCTTTGAACAATGAAGGCCACCAGAGGCCACTTAGAAGAACTTTTGCTGCCGTCTGTTTTCCTGAATGATGTCCTCCAGAATCTTGATCATGACATAAAGCGAGGACACTTGGAACTTCCTCCTGAGGAATACACCTTCGCCCGATGCAATCTGCTCCCTCACGAAACAGATATGGGTCTTCCCACTGGTAAAAATGGATTTTAGACAAAAATCTGTCTATTTTCAACTTAGGCCAGTCCTGCGGGATTTTCTTGGCAACTAGATAATTCACAATGTCCGCATACCAAGGAAGTGAGGCGACAGACAGAATTGATTCATCTGGAAAGGTCTCTGTGATAGGCTGCAGGTTCAGCTCAGGAGACTCTGGTTCAGGAAGTCTTGACAGATGATCGGCCACTACATTCTTGACTCCAGGTTTATCTCTGATTTCCAAATCAAACTCCTGGAGGAGAAGGACCCACCGAATGAGACGTGGTTTGGCGTCCTTCTTCTGCTGTAAATACCGAATGGCTGAATGATCAGTGTAAATGATAACTTTGGACCCAAGAAGGTAAGATCTGAACTTTTCCAAAGCAAAGACTACCGCTAGCAGCTCCTTTTCTGTGACAGTGTAGTTTCTCTGGGCTTCATCGAGCGTTCGACTAGCGTAGTGAATCGCAAATGGTACATTGTCTTTCCTCTGTCCCAGTACAGCTCCGATGGCATAATCTGATGCGTCGGTCATAATCTCGAAAGGCTGAGTCCAAATCGGTGGCTGTAGGACAGGGGCCTGCGTGATGAGCTCTTTCAACTGATTAAAGGCAAGGAGCACACGGTCGTCTACAATGAATTCATTGTCCTTGCTGAGCAATTCAGTCAGCGGTCTGGCCAGTTTGCTGAAATCTTTAATAAATCATCGGTAAAAACCGACATGGCCCAAGAATGACCGGACTTGCTTGATATTTGTAGGTGGCTCCAGCTTAGAAATTACATCCACCTTGGCTGGGTCAACCTCCATGCCACGTTTAGAAATAACGTGACCCAGCACGATTCCTTCGGTCACCATGAAATTGCTCTTCTCCCAAGAGAGCACAAGATTCACTTCGCAGCACCTCCGTAAAACTCGGTCTAGATAGTCCAGACATTGATCAAATGAATCCCCATAGACCGAAAAATCGTCCATAAAGAGCTCGAGAAAGCTACCCACCATATCGGCAAAAACTGCAAGCATACACCTTTGAAATGTGGCTGGAGCGTTGCAAAGCCCGAACGACATCAGTCTGAAGGCATATGTGCCAAAAGGACAGGTGAACGTGGTCTTCTCTTGATCTTTAGGAGCAATAGCAACTTGATTATACCCAGAGTAGCCGTCCAAGAAACAGAAGTATTCCTTCGCGACCAATCTCTCCAAGATCTGGTCGATGAAGGGTAGCGGAAAATGATCCTTCTTGGTGGCGAGATTGAGTCTTCTGTAGTCTACGTATACTCGCCAAGAAGTCGGTACTCTGGTTGCGATCTCCTCTCCTTTGTCATTTTTCACAATGGTGATCCCCGATTTCTTGGGCACAACATGCAGAGGGCTCACCCATTTGCTGTTAGAGATGGGATAAATGAATCCCGCATCACACCATTTCTGGATTTCTTTCATAACCACCTCTCGTAGATTCGGGTTCAATCTTCTTTGCAGTTCACGAGAGGGTCTGCAGTCTTCTTCCAGGAAGATGCGATGCGAACAGAGTGACGGATTGATCCCATGGAGATCGGAGGTTCGCCATCCTATCGCCTTGCGGTTGCGTTCAAGAACCTCCATCAGACGAGATTCTTGATCTTCGGTCAGATGTGCATTAATGATGACCGGATGCATGTTCGGTTCTCCCGCAAGAAAGGCATACTTCATATTGGAGGGCAAGGGTTTTAGCTCTGGTGGGGTCTGAGCTGCTTCAGCGGTGACCTCAGCTATTAGTACAGGTGGTGATTCTTTCAACTGTGCAATGTCCACCATAGTCTGCTCTGTTTCTTCTCTCAGATCCTGACAGAATTCTGCAATGATGTCATCTTCATCAGAAAATGCTTCAAAACTTGGCTCTTGATTCTGAAGTCACATCACCCCCACGGTAGTATCTTGTAGCGCATCAGCGAGTTCCTCATCTTGATCGATACAAGGAAATTCGACTGCGGTCTCCACTTCCTCCTCGGGACGGAGGAGTCCATGGATCTCATTATCATCCAGGAATAGGTTGGTATCTTGAATTTCTGATAGAAAATCACAGTCTTCATCGTGCTCGATCACCCTTGCACACGATGTAGATATCGGTTCAGCTGGCGTTCCCTCAGACAGGGTCTCAACTCGGATAATCTCATTGCCAGCTCCAAAAGTGATTTCTCCCGTCCCATAATTCACCACTGCATTTAACGTCCGCAGAAATGGTCTTCTGAGTATGATCGGGGTAAGGAGCAACGGAGCGGGGATGTCCATATCTAAGACCACAAAATCGACCGGGAATGACTTTCCCTGAACCGTGACGATCACGTCCTCCAACAGACCCCTAGGCCGCTTGACTGACTTGTCTGCAAACTGCAGAATCATCTTTGTAGGCTTGAGCGGTCCTAACTTGAACTCCGTGAGTAGTGAGGCTGGCATCAGATTGACAGATGATCCACTGTCGAGGAGTGTTCGTTCGAACTCCTGCTCGAACATCTGACAACGTTAAGAGGTGCTCCCATATCTGGCTTTTTACCCGAGAGGTTGCTGATGGCGTTGACGGTGGCCATAGTGAGGATGTGTTTTTCAGACTTGCCACCTTTGCTTCTGGAATTATGGGGGGTTGGCCTGCGCTTGGTTGTACATGCCTCTCTAAGACCTTTCTTCACTGCTGGCATGTACTCAAGAGCCTTCATCAACGGCATGTTCAAGACCAAATTTTGAATGATTTCTATAATAGCAGGATCAGACAAAGCACTTTTCAAATTTTTCATTTTTTTGTGTTTTTTCATTGCTTCAGGAAAAGGAATATTTACAAATTCTTCACCAATATCATTCAAAATAGTGTCCGTATTGTTGTTTACAGGTAGATGACAAAAAGGAATGGATTCATCTACAATTTGCGGACCAAAAATGACAGGCTCGGCTTCAGGTGCTAGCGTTGGACTCGCTGCAGGTGCGGTGCTCCTCCTGTCAGGAGCTGGCTGTAAGGCAGGTGCAGGCGTCTCCAATGCTGGCTGATCTCCACCGAGGTTGCTGCTATCTTTTTGTGTTTTTCTGTTTTCTTCATTTTTTTGTGGTTTTCTGGATGCTGGTGCTGCTCCCAAAATACTGGCTGGCCCTGGTGTTGGCTGGACTGACGATTCCCCGTCAGATGCAATGTGCTTTCCCTTCGTCGTCGCCGATGGCTAGAGTGTCCTACCGCTCCTGAGAGTAACAGCGTTAGATAAAAAAACAATTAATTTCACCTGATTCGGGTTGGACACTGCCGGCTACCTGCTCCTTGCGTCGGAAATTGTTAGGGTTAGCTTCGACCTGGGCTGGTATGACGGTTTTTGCTGCTGTCAGGTCATCGATCCTCTGGTTCATCTCAGCCATGTTCTTCATTAACTGCTCTAAACAAGCCAGGGCCGGATTGGCAGGTACAATCTCAGAGGATTCCCCCTGCTGGGGTCTAGAATGCTGGTATTGCGGCTGAGATTGCGACTGGTATCCTTGTGAAAATTGTTGAGGAGGGGGTTGGAGGAGTACTGTGAGTTGTGCTGATTGAATTGGGCAGCCGGCTGTTGGTGGTAGCCCTGTCCTCGATATCTGGACTGCTGAGGACCATATTGGTAATTCTGCCTCCAAGTGTTCCCGTGTGAGGGAGGCTGGTACTGGTAAGGCTGCTGGAAGGGTCTCCCACCCTGCTGTTGCTGATGGAAGGGCATGTTGCCCATGTTCTGACCCTGAGAGTGTCCTTTAGGACGGGTCAGCTGCGCTTCATTGTTCCAAACACCATTGATCTCCTGGATCAGCGGCGGGGGTGGAGAGAACTGCTCGGAGTATGTGGGTTGGTGCTCTGGTTGGTATACAACCATCTGCGTCTGAGGCTGCGGTGGCTGCTCCGGAACCTGCACGTAGTACACGTGCTGGACAGGCTGGGGCTGCGGTGGAGTCGGTTGAGGGTTTTGCTGTACTGTAGGCTCCTTCTTCTCAGTGTTCGGCTCTGCAGAGGTAGACACAGCGTTGCACATGTTTGCACTCAATGCTCGGACGAGCTGCTCCAGCTGCTGGGAGATCTGGTCGAGCTTCTCCAGACCTTGGGTCCTCTTCTCTATGACTGCCAGCTTTTCGAGGTCTTGCAACCTCTTCTCGATGATATCCACTTTGGACAAGTGGCTCCCAATGATGCTCAAGTTGGAGCTCTCATCTTTGTCCTCGGTGTGAGAAGCCATGTTAACTGGCTTGCTGATGGCGGTTGGTGTCTTCATGTAAACTCTAGACGAGGATTGGGCTGCTTCTCCCTCAGCCATTTCTTCGAAGACGTTCCATACTACATCCTCGTCCTTGTTAAAATGTGAACCGCCACAAGCTGCATCCACGAGCTTTTGGCTCTCAAATGATAGCCCCCCGAAGAAATGTTGTACGAGACTGTTTTTTGGTATTTCATGGTGGGGGCACTTTTCTTGGAGATCTTTGAATCGTTCCCACGCTTCATGGATAGTCTCGTGGGGCTGCTGGAAGAAACTGGAGATCCGGGCACGCATCTGATTTAATCTCCCCAGGGGATAAAATTTATGGAGAAAGGCAGATTTCAACTCCTCCCAGGTGGTGACGACCTTCCCGAGATGGTCGACCCAGTAAAGGGCCTTGTCTTGAAGGCTGAAAGAGAACGCGGTCATCTTGATCACATCCAGGGGAACTCCAAGGTAATGAGCAGTGGAACAGATGCGGTTAAACTTCTTGAGAAAAATATATGGCTCTTCAGTGGTGTTCCCATGAAAAGTGGGAAGCAATGACAGAAACTGCAGCTTCAGCTCGAAGTGGGCGTGCATACGTGGAATTTGGATCCACTCAGTGATGCGCCCTGCTCCTGGGTTGTATGTCTGCTTGAATGTGGGCTTGGGTTGCGGTGGCTCTTCTTCTGCTGCTTCATATTTGGGTCCCACTGAAAACTCATCATTGATTTCATGGTCATTGGGATCGTAGTTCGGATCATCCTCCCGTCGGCCGTCTCTCACATCGGCCCTTCTCCTCAGATCATTCAGCATGTCCTGAAAGGTTGTCTGGGCCAAGGCCTGATTAGTCAACTGCTGCTGAATGGCTTGAATGGAAGCCAGCAGTTGACTGTTGACCTCACCCTGCGTAGTGTATTGTCCTTCCGCTGCGTTGTCTTCAGGCTCCTGCTGGGGTTGTGGTCCTTTTCCCCTTCCTCCTGCCATCTCTGTCTCTGCTTGGTTGACCGGCTCGAGCTCTAAGTCTGCACATGGTAGAATGCCCCGATCAGTCTGAATTGCAGCACCAGATAGAGAGATGCGGTCTGTGTCAAGATCAACACAGAACTTCGTCAAGGATGGCGATGTGTAAGGAGTAAAATCAATGGCCATCCAAAACGGACAGAGTTCGGGACGAGAGTGGTCCCGGGTTATTGAAGAAGGCAGGGAGTCTGGAGGTCGGTTCATAGGGTTTGAACCGGTGTCTCGGGAATCGCCCTGAATTATTGGAGAAGGCGAGCGAATGGAACTGATGTGGGTGCTGACAGAGCCTCGACTAAACTGTCCATTCGTCGTCATCCCGAAGATCAAGAGGAAGATCGATGTGGATGAATGATACGGAGGTCAACAAGAAACAAATGGAGTGCAAAACAGTAGAAGGCTCACAATGAGCGAGGGTCAACTGGAGGGAGCACAAAATTGCGCAACGGAGCGATATTTTTGATCTGGACCTAAATGTGATTAGCAATCAAACACAAGACAAGGGAGTTCACCAACTCAACGCGTGAAGCCGTGAAGGTTCGGCTTTTATCTTTGTAATTTTTATCTTGATTTCAGGAATTTATCTTTCAACGAGTCCTTAGAGCGCTACGCCTATAGGAGCGAGAGTACTGCCGGAAAAGTATTCCCGTACTTGTCCTCCTCCTGTGTAACCTGTAACTTGCGCTTTTTGAGGTCCTTGTAACCCTTCCTGGATCCCTACTCAGCCAAAGAAATAGAGGGAGGAAGCCGATAGGCGAAACCGATACTTCGGATCTTGCTCGCAATGGAATCACCCGTGAGCGTGCAAGATCCTACTCGGACGCAGCCGGTGAGATAGACACCCCCGTGAAGGCGTGGCCTATGCTCGGTACTTCGGACAAGATCGATGCTCACACAACAGTGAGTCACCAATGGCGACCAAGCCCTACTCGACTACGTACGATAGTAGCGCCAATACTTCGGAAATCCAGGCGATACACAAGGCAGCCACAAGTTGGGTTTTTGGCTCTAATCCTTACGAAGCGCTCACCTCACTTGGAAGGAGACCTTCCCATGCAACCTGAAAACAAGTATGGGTGTTACTCTCCCCAGTCAATGAGTCCAATTACCAATTTTATTTAGGTCAAAGTTTTCTTAGCAGTCCCTTTTTTAATTTTTGTGTGTTATCGCTTCTTTTGAGTAGATTCAAACAAGCGCCTAACGATTTTGTATTTTCTTTATCCTAATTTGTCCAAAATCAGAGGGAGAAAAGAGTCGGGAAAAGCCAATGCAAGTCGGTCACCAAGATGGAAATCTCACCTTTGTACCTATATGATGAATGCAAAGTGAGAAGACTTACAGTGAATCCCGGCTCTCTACATGCGGGATGCAAAGCAGAAATTTATAAACCTAATCTATTTGTCGGTATGCAAGCGGAAATCGTCCTAAGATAGGCAACTGCTAGCGTGAAGAACCACGAGTTAACCGTCAACTTCCAATCCCGATGTCCGGTCTAGGCTCACTCCTCCTCTGCTCAACACATTTGAGTTAGGAAAAAGCGCTTGTGTGGAGTGAGCTCGCGGCGCGCGGATCGGGAGCCAATGATCAACTACTTAATTAATCTAAGTCCAAATACGAACTATAGGAACATGCAAGAGTTATTAGGGTGTTTGGACCTAGGCTAATCGAATCAAGCAGGACCTAATCTAAGAGCTCAATCCACAAAAGAAATAAAAAGAAAACAAAACCGGAAAATGATGGTCGATAAAACACGAAAAAGCCGTGGTGAGCCCTCGGGTGAACAAACACCCGGAAATTAGGCCCGGAGTGTTCAAGTGTCCAAGTCCTGTATTATTACAAATTAATCAAATACTCTCTCTCACAAAAATAAAAAGCAACTCTCTCTCTCTCTCTAGTTCTCCTGCTCTCTCCTGCCGGCTAGGGTAGAATAGCCGGCTCCTCCTCCCAAGGTTGCTCAGGATCCCCTAGGCGATCCTCCTCGGCCGGCGGTCCCTCGCAAGAAAACAAAAGAGATGTCAGATAATTCAAAACAAATGATAAACAAGAGGCAAGTAAGCAAAAATGGCTAAGTAACTAAAAAGACCCAAAAGGTACTCTACAAGCCGATGCTCCCCGGCAACGGCGCCATTTGAAAAGCGAGAAAAGCGAGAGCCGCTAAATAGTGGTCTGACAAATCAGACTCACTGTCGCTGATGCGACTACTCAAGCCTCCTCGATCTCCAACAATTAACCCACACAATCAATCAGAGAATGAACAGCAAGGATTAAAATTTATTATACCCTACTAAAGATGTACAATGGCAAGCAAGTAGGGGTCGAACTCAAGAAGCAAAGGTGTAGAGCATAGATAAAAATCCAAACCTAGGTCTAATAAGCAACTTAGCCAATCTAGAATTTTTGTGGGTTTTTAATTTTTAATATTTTTTTATTTTAATTTAATTTTTAATTTTGTATTTTGATTTTTGATTTGCTGATTTTGTATTTTCTTTTTATATTTTATATTTTTCTTTTTCTTTTTCAATATTGGAAAATAAAAACAATGTAATGAAAGGCAAGATAAAATATTTAAACAAATGTGCAAAAACAACCAAAAATTCAGAAATACAATGTTTTTGATATTTTTAGGATTTTTATTGTTTTTGTGATTTTTGGGGATTTTTCAAGGTGTTTTTGGTATTTAAAAAGACTAAAATAAAGCAAAACAGTGTAAATATTGCTGGCCGTGAATAAAATGGGATTTAAAAATAGCAACCAGTACTCAAAATGTTTCACACTAATTTTCAAATAAAGCTACTGAAATGTACAACAAAAAGGAGCTGAGTTTGTATTTTTTGGATTTTTCTGTGATTTTATATATTTTTTTTGAAGTTTTGGAGTCTTTTTAAATTTTTAGTGTTTTGCTTTTGATATTTTTAGTGATTTTTGGACTGACACTAAAATAGGGTAAAGTAGACACTAGGTAATTTTTTTGGAATTTTTGGAGACTTTTTAATATTTTTTGGCATTTTCTAAGCTAGACAGTGAATAAAAAGCATGTTTTCGATTTTTAATAAAAATAAAAATAAAATGAAATCAAAAACCAAAAATGTAGCGTGGAAGAACAAGTGTCCAGGAACTTAAGCTCAAAATTTGGGAATTTTTGGAATCAGAATGAAGCTCCAAATAATTAGATCAAGCAAGCACAAAATAGGGGCCTGGCAGCGGCACAAGTGTAAATAGACAAAGCTATAGGGGCACGCCTGCAATTTTGCCACAAAATTTAGACTGAATAAAATATTTTCTAGATCAAAACGTAATATCCAAACTTGCAACGACTTCTCTGCAAATGTCCCAAAACCACGTGCGTCGCACGCACGCCTGGGAGGGACTCGGATTCAATATTACAAAAGATAGGGACTTTTCTGCAAACTTTCCCAAAAGTGTTTATACTAAAGCAAACAGTTTAAGGGCCATCATCTAATTACCCGACCCGCGAGGGGGTTCCACGCAAAACGTCCACCCACGCGCGTGCGGAGCACGCGCCTGGGAGGGACTTAAAAGTACTTAGACAAACACTCAGGGTCTATGATGCAATTAATACAAAACATTAAGCACATCGTATGAAAATTTATGGTTCGAATAGAAAATACAAAATGGCAGGGCTTATCTTGCAAAATGCCCAACCAAGGGCGCGATCCAACGGCAGGAGGCTCTCCACTTAAACACGTGGCGCGCCCAGGTGGTACGATACCCCTTCGTTTCCTGTGGTCCAGATTAGATCTGGAGCCACGATCGGACGGCTGAAGGCTTGCAAAATCCAACGACGCCTGTAGCTTTGTCAAGAACACGGCGTGATCGAGCGGTTCTGGCGCATCGAGGACGAACGGCCGAAGAACACGGCCCAAGAAACTTTGCAGTGCCAAAATCTTGACGCCCAGAGCGCACGAGTCACATCTAATGGCCGTACGACCTTCCTGGAAGAGTCCTCTGTCGAACAGTGGCTTCAAAAGAGCGGATAGACCGCCGGAGCGCCGCCGAGCAGTTGGGGAAGGAGGACGGCCCAGGTGGTCTGTTCTTGGACAAAATCGACCCCCAGGTGGGGTCTTCGAGCTCCTGGGACCTGCAAAACAAATGGATGAAGAAGTTGGGGGCAAAATGCCCCAACTTCGCGGAGTATTTCGCACAGGGGAACAGCTAGATGGAAAGGTGGAAATGGCCGGCGAACTCGATGACGGCCGCGGTGAATCGAGATGTGAGGACGGTTGTTGGTCAAAGATCTTGAAAGGGGAAAGATTACTGTGGCTTCCTAACACTAAAGTTTCAAGGAACAAGGAAGAAAATAGGGGTAGAAAGGCCTCACCCGTGCGCGCACGAGGTGTCCTCCGACGAGGACTCCGGCGAGGGGATCTAACTCGATTCAACACCGCTTCGCCCCGTTTAAACGCCCTCCAAGCTCCTGCTGTCACCACGAGTTTGGCCAAGGGTCTAGGTTAGGGTTTTGGAGGTGGAAGAGTGATCAAAGACTCAAGGGAAGTCGGGAGGTTCGTTTTGAATCATGGTCGAGTGGTGACTTTCGAGGGCCGATCACGGGCGAACCATGAAGATCTGATAGGATCTAAGAGGTCGACGGGAATCACGGATGTATAGGGTACAATTTTCATGAAGGAAGCGGGGTCATAGGGTGGACGAGCCGGCCTAGGAAAATCCGAGAAGTCGGACAAAAACCTAGGCCTGTCAGAGCTACAGGGACAAAGGACGACCAGTTGACTTAGGTCAACTGGCGCCTCCTCCTGATTGGTCCACGTGGACCAATCAGGAAAAATCCCCAAAAAAAAAGTTTTGTAAATTCGATTAAAAATAATAAATGAATTATTTAGATTTAGGTTATTTAATGAAAAATATTTATTATTTTATAAAGTATTTAATTCCGATTTTTAATTATTTTTATGATATATATTTTTACAAGTTGCTTTTATACCCCTATATAGGTACATTATCTACAAGTTTGATTATTTAATTTTTATTTGGGTATTTTTAATTTTATTATTTTTATTTATTATTTTATAAAATTATAGAACACTTTTATCTACACAAATATATTTTTATTTTATTTTTCTGATATGTTTTGTATCTTTAATAAATTATAAGTATAGAAAGTATAGGTATACATATAGGTCTAATACCTATGTATCAAATATGTTTGTATTTTATTTTGAGTTTTATTTACATTTTTATTCTAATTTTAATGTTCACAATTATTATAAATAATATTGAAAACATTATAAAAATACAATAATATAAAAATAATTATTAATTAATAAATTGAATATTTTAATATGTACACTTATACAATGTGGGTCCAAAACTCAACTTTCAAACCGTAGCTCCGCCAAATGCGAAACCACCGCCATTAATTAGCTTATTTTCTTCTATATACAATTAAAGGTGAGTATGCTGCATTTGGAGTTGTCGTTTGTGAGATACGGGTCTGGGAAGTTGGGATTCTGGATTTTTATTCAGACCATAACTTTTTATCTGTACATTATTTTTATGTGAAATCAATTTTGTATTTTTCTTTATTAAATTATCTACAACTTTCATGTACAAAGTTTCTTTATTTGATGTATAAAAAGTGGAACCAAAAATAGGTCCCAAACTGAATAAAGAATGAATTAATACATATAGGTATTTGATCTGTATTTTGGCCCTTATCTCCCCCTACTTTATTCCTTGTCGACCTAGTCATCGAGATGCCTAGGTCTCGGGGTTTCGGGTCATAAAATATTTACAATATTTTATTCTTTTTCTTTTCTTTTCTTTATTCTATAATTTTGCCTTTAAAAACCGCATTTTATACAATATTTACACACCTATGCATGAATGCTAAAATGCATGAATAAAGCCTATTTACACGCATTTACTAGGGTTTTTAAGGCCAAAATGATAGAATAAAGATGATGAAACGTGGATTCATCACCAGGTTGGGGTGCACTTCCCTCCCTAGATGAGGATGAATGTTTCCACTCGTGTGCGTCTCAAACCGGAAAATCCCTTCCCCTCACCACTCCAACTGAGTTGAGAGAAGTAAAAGGTGAAAGTGTCCAAGTTAGGTCACGGTCGACAAGAGTCATGCGTGCATCTCTAAAAGTTCTAGTTAGTCAGTTGTGAAGACTTGAACCCAGCCCAAAGTCTCAAAGAATTAAGTCCCAATGGACCTGAAGTACCTTAAACCTAGTTCCCATAAGGTTCCAGTGCAGTTAGGTGCAGTAAGGTCCAACCAAGCTCCAATCTTCGACTTTATTTGGACTTGTTCAATCATCAAGCTCAATCCGAAAGAATGTGAATGATATGCAAATGCTATGTACAATGCAGAAAGAATGGTGTAATTTTCAAAAAGAATTTGAAAATAAAAAGAATCTTTACACAAAGAATTTTGGCACCAAAAATAAAAGATGTGCACAACTATTTACATGGGCGTGTTGTTTTTTTATTTATTTATAAGAGTTAAAAATTTTAAAGAATTTACGAGTTTTAACAAACTATTTTTATAGGTATATTTATAATTGGTAAAGAATTTATTGTTTTTGTATACTTATTTTTATTTAATGATGCATTTATTCCTCAAATTCATTTGAAAAAAATTTTCAACTATAGTGCAAAATAATGTTCGCAAATATTTTCAAAAATTTGAAAGCCATTGTGCAAAGATTTTTCAATAGTATACATAGATTTTTCAAAATATTTTTACAATCATTTTCAAAATCGTTTGCAAATAGGTTTTCAAATATGTTATTTCACACAAAGAAAAGAATTTTTGCAACTCAAAATATTTTTACAAAGGTTGAAAATATTTTACAAAAAAGTTTTCCAAACGGGCCAAACTATTTTTTTAATCATTTTGCAAAAATGTTTTTAACATGATTTATTAATCAGTATATACAAAAAGAATTTTGAGGAATAAACATGTCATTTGTTAATAAATGTGTAAATACAAAATGTTTTTGGTATGTTTAGTTTTGCAAATGTTTTTGTGATTTTTGAAAGCAGAAAGTTTTGGCTAAGAAAATAGGTGCAGATATTTACACGGGGATGCATCTTATATTTACAAGAGTTTTGGTTCTTAAAGGATTTACAAGGGATAATTGATTACTTCTATAAATATATACAAGGAATTTTTAGTATGGTGTGTATACTCCTCAAACTTATTTGAAAATCATTTTCACAGTTTTTGAAAACTATAGTCCAACATAATTTTTACAAACAAATAATTTTTACAAATATTTACATGCATTTGAAAATCATTTTGCAAAGGTTTTTCAAACAGTATATATAGATTTTTCAAATAGTTTTGCAACCATTTTTCAAACCATTTGCAAATCATTTTTCAAACATTTTTATTTCACTCAAAGAAAATAAATTTTGCAAACGAAATATTTTGACAAAGGTTGAGCACATTTTACAAAATATTTTCCAAACAGTTTTAAAAAGATTTTTCAAAAAGGTTTTAAACTATTTTTCAAACATTTTGCAAAAGTATTTTTGCCTGATTTATTAATCAGTATGTACAAAAAGAGTTTGAGGAGCTATAAGCATTTTTTTTGTTAGAAGATTGTAATGAATTTAGCAGTTTTTTAACCATGAGTATTATTTAAAATACAAAAGTACGAGTTATTGCTTAAAGTATATACATAGTATAGACGGCCCCCCTATACTTAGCTCGAGCTATATCCTCATAGATCAAAGAGAAAAAGAGAATACATAACTCGGACTGAGTATAGAAAAATCTAAAGAATAAAGCAACGAAGGCATGAATGAATGAATGAATGAATAGGAAGTTGACTGTGCCCTATACTTAGGACTAAATAATCCTAAGTATAGCAGATTGTACACAAGGCAAGGAGGGTCAAGGGTGAGAATGAACAGATCTTACTCAAATTGTCTCCCCCTAGGGTCGAAGAGCCTTAAGTATAGGTGAGAAGAGGAGATAATGGAGAGGATCAAAGAATGAAGGTACTCGGAGTGTACACCCCCCCTATACTTAGGGCAAAGTGCGCCCTAAGTATAGAAGATTGACCAAAAGGGTTGATACACCTAAATATATATATTATTGTTTAGAATTGAAGCTGAAAATGAAAAGAAACGGAAAGGAAGAAAAGATGAAAGATTAAAGGAAGAGTTTTGGAGTTGCTTTATCTGAATCTTTTGATGATGACAGTGTTGTGGATGTATTATCAGAGCGCAGTACTTAGATAGAGTCGACGATGGCCAAGAATGTGTCATGCTCGAGGTAAGGCTTTAGGAGTCGATCGTTGACGACAAATGGTTGTACGTCAGGAAACAATTCTGATATTGCAATGGTGCCATTGTCACATACTTCTCGAACTTGAAACAACCCTGTCCATTTGCATTTTAGTTTACCCAAGAAGATCTTCAACTTTGCATCGAATAACCACACTTTATGTCCAACTTCAGAGGTTTTTCGTTTGATGTGTCGGTCGTGCCAGCGTTTCACCTTCTCCTTGTACATCAATGTGTTATCATATGCATAGTCTCAAAATTCCAGGAGCCTATTCAGATCATCTTTTCATTTCTGGCCACTTCTTTGTGAGTCTAGATTGCAGATATTGATAGCCCATAAGGATTTGTGAATTAATTCCACGAGCAGATGGTATGGTTCCCCATATACAAGATAGTAGGGTGACATGCACAAGGGAGACTTGTAAGCGGTTATGTATGCCCATAGGACGGAGTCCAAGAGTTGGGACCAATTCTTTCTGGCCGGCTTCACAAGTTTCTGAAGGATCATCTTGATTTCTCTGTTTGATAATTCTGGCATGCCATTGGTATGGGGATGGTAAGGAGATGCGACTTGATGCTCGATGTCGTATTCCTTTGTTAGCTTCTTGACCTCTTTGTTTATGAAGTGGCTACCCCCGTCTGATATGAGTATCTTCGGAATCCCGGACCGTGAAATGATGTTCTCTTTCAGAAACCTACAAATTATACGGTTGTCTATGGCTCGAGCGAGGATAGCTTCAACCCAGCGACTCACATAATCAACGGTGAGAAGGATGTGCTCATATCCCTGACTGTTGGGGAAAGGTCCCATGAAATCGATGCCCCATGCATCGAATACATCAGCTATCTGAATGATGTTTAGGGGCATTGATTCTTTCGCTATGAGGGTGCCTTTCAATCTCTGACAGTTGGTGCATCGCTTGATGAAGGTCGATGCATCCTTAAATAGTGTAGGCCATCAGAGGCCACACTGAAGTAGTTTTGTTGTTGTTCTATCTCCAGAGTGATGTCCACCAGATTCGAGCGAGTGGCAATGCTCTAGGACACTATGATTCTCCTCCTGAGGAATACACCAACGCTAAATGCAATCTGCTCCTTCCCTGAATAAGAGAGGATCTTCCCATTGGTAGAAATGGATCGTCGATAAGAATTTGTCCTTCTGAATCTCAGTCCAATCTTGTGTAACTACACTTGAAATGAGGTAGTTGACAATATTTGTATACCAAGGAAGTGAATCCACAGCCAAAATTGACTCGTCAGGAAAGGTGTATGTGATGGGTGCACTGCTCAGTGGAGGCTCTTGCTGCTCAATTCTGGAGAGGTGATCTGCTACCACATTCTGAACTCCTGGCTTGTTCTTGATTTTCATATCAAATTCCTGGAGGAGAAGGATCCATCTAATCAGTCTGGATTTGGCATCCTTCTTCTGCTGTAAATATTGGATAGCAGAGTGGTCGGTGAAGATGGTGACTTTTGATCCAAGCAGGTATGATCTGACTTCTCGAGGATGAATACCACAGCCAGCAATTCTTTTTCTGTCACCGTATAATTCTCTAAGTTTCATCTAATATTTTGTTGGTATAATGAATGGCATAGGGCACCTTGTCTTTTCATTGTCCTAACACAACCCCAACTGCAAAATCGGATGTATTCGTTATGATATGAAAGGGAAAAGACCAATCTGGTGGTTGTAGGACTAGAGCTTGAGTGATTAGCTCCTTCAGCTGATTAAATGAAAAGAATCTATTGATCCACATTAAACTCAGTCTCCTTACATAGAAGTTCTGTAAGAGGTCGGGCAATGCGGTTGAAATCACGGATGAACCTTTTGTAGAATCCCACATGGCCCAAGAATGACCTCACATTCTTAACTGTCTGAGGTGGCTCAAGATTGGCAATGACATCCACCTTTGTCAGGTCGACTTCCATGCCACGTTTGGAAACGACGTGACCCATCGCAATCCCTTCTGTGACCATGAAGTGACTCTTTTCCCATGATAATACTAGATTGACTTCACGACATTTCTGAAGTACTCTTTCCAGTTGCTCAAGACAAGAATCAAAGTTATCACCATAGACGAAGAAGTCGTTCATAAATACCTCGAGAAAACGGCCTACCATCTCGACGAAGACTACAAGCATGCATCTCTGGAATGTCGTTGTTACATTGTACAATCCAAAGGGCATTCTCCTGAAAGCATATGTGTTGAACAGGCAAGTGAAGGTTGTCTTCTATTGATCTTTAGGGGTGATTGCCACTTGGTCATACCTAGAGTAACCATTCAAAAAGTAGAAGAACTCCTTGCCAGCTAGTCTTTCTAAAAACTGATCAATGAATGGCAAGGGGAAGTGGTCCTTCTTCGTTGATGCATTAAGAAGGCGATAGTCAACACATACACTCCAGGATGTCGGTACCCAAGTATATATCTCCTCTCCTCTGTCATTTCTAACAACGATAAGCCCTGACTATTTCAAAACAACGTGTAGGGGGCTTACCCATTTCGAATCGGAGATGGGATAAATGAAGCCTGCGTCACACCATTTCGTTATTTCTTTCATGACGACCCTCAGATTTGGGTTCAATATCCTTTGAAATTCGTGAGATGGCTTGGCATCTTCTTCCAGGTAAATGTGGTGTGAATACAATGCAGGATTTATCCCGCGGAGATCTGAGACATGCCAACCAAGTGCCTTGTGATTTTTCTCTAGAACCTCGAGAAGTTGAGACTCTTGCTCCGGGGTCAACATGCTGCTGATAATGACCGGATACATGTTTTTTGCGCCCGCAATGAAAGCATACTTCAGGCCTGTTGGAAGTGGCTTGAGTTTCGGTTCTAATCTAGCCAACTTATCAGTCACTTCTGAAACAGTGCTGGTGGGAGGATGTGCTGCTTGACCTTTGGCAGAGCTGCCAACCTCAGTGCTAGGTTCAGATTCTGATAATGTGTTGAACTGTTCTGCAATGGAATGTTCGGGTTGGATTGAATCATTGGTGTCAAAGAGCTGCATCAGCAAGTTTGACTCTATCTCCCAAATGTAGTCGGAGCCTGCGCCAACTGTGCTTTCCAGGTCCTCCTCGAGGGAGAGGATTTCCTGTGTCCAAGGATCGTTCAAAGAGAATTGTGTATCTCTGGTTTCTGCAATGAAGTCACAGTCTGTAGCTGCATGTCCCTTGTCGATTACGACTTTGGGTTCACCGATCATGTCTGTGGTGATTCTGTTATTGCCCGAGCTGAAGGTGATCTTGTCAAACCCATAGTCAACCACGGCTTCTGAAGTACACAGGAATGACTGACCTAGGATGATAGGAGTCTGGAGTAAGGGTGCGGGTGAGTTCATATCAAGGACCACAAAATCAGCTAGGAACTGTATCCCCCGCACCTTCACCACGTCTTCCAAAAGACCTCTAGGTCGCTTGATAGATTGATCCACAAACCAAAGGATCATTCATGTCTATTTGAGAGGACCTAGCCCAAATTCTTGCAATAATGATGAGGGTAGAAGGTTGATGGAAGAATCGTTGTCAAGCAAAGTGCGCTCGAAGACTTGATCAAAAATCTCGCAACTGATTAGAGGAGCTCCTTTGTCATGCTTCTTCTATGGGAGGTTGCTGATGGCTGCAACCGTGGCCATGGTGAGAACGTGCTTCTCAACCTGCTGGAGTATGTTGTTTCGCGTTGGGCGACGCTTTCTCATACATGCCTCTTTCAAACCTTTCTTCACAACTGGATGTACTCCATAGCCTTCATTAATGTAATATCAATAGTCAAGTTCTTAATAATATCTACAACTCTAGGATCAGATAGTGTACTTTTTCTTTTTGCAATTTTTTTGGAATTTTCTATTGCATCAGGAAAAAGAATATGTACAGTGTTGAAATCAGAAATAAAGTTCTTATTTACAACAAAATTCTTGTCCACAATATAGTGTGCATCCGGATTACAAAAAGGTGTATAGTCTGGAAGTGAAGATTCTGCTGCAGGTGGACAAGCAAAAAATGGGGCCTCCGCTCCGTCGACTGGCATAGGATCGGCTGCTACTAGCGGCTCCTCCACTACTGGCATGGCTTTGCTTTGGTGAACGATCTTCTTTTTGTTCTTTTTGCTTTTTTGTTTTTTTTTGTTCTTTTTTGTGATGGAGATGGTGGTGAGCAGCAGCTAGAATGGCTCCTCCTTCTTCTTCCTCACCCGCCCCTATAGTTGGCACGGTTGATGCAGAAGATGACGATTCACCTAAAGTTTTATTCTTCCCCTTGTCGGTGGTAGGAGGAGGCAAGACCCTACCGCTCCTGAGAGATACAACATTAGATAAAGCAATAGTACAACCATCCGACTCTAAAGGCATAGACTGGACATCACATTCTACCTGCTCCTTTCTCTTAAAGCTATTGAGGTTGGCTTTGACCTGTGTCAGAATGGTAGTTTTGGTGGCGGTATGGTTGCGGAGCTTCTTTGTCATGTCTGCAAGGCCTTTGACGAGTTGGGCCAAGCTGTCAAGGGTTGGGTTCACAAGATTCGCCTCGGTAGGTTCAGCGTGCGGACCATGCTACTGCTGAGTGTTCGGAAGCTGATGCAACGACTGGTGGTGGTGCTTAGGAGGTGGAGGAAGCTGATATTGATGGTAAGAGGGAGGAGGATACTGTTGATACTGTAGAGGTGGTGCAGCCGCATACTGGTGATATGGTTGAGGCTGACGGTACTGCGGCTGCTGGTACTACTGATGCTGCCTCCATTGGTTGTTGAATTGCGGAGGCTGGTGATACTGAGGCGGGGGTTGTGAAGACTGTCCAAAACGACCACCCTATAGTTGGTTGTATTACCTGTTGGCTTGTTGTTGGCCCTGGAGGTGTCCGGTAGGACGGGTCAGTTGCACATCATTGCTCCATACACCATTGACTTCTTGGATCAAGGGTGGTAGTGGGAAGGCTGGATCTGACTGGAAGGAAGTCTGGCTGGTAGACAACCATCTGCTGCTGCGGCGGACCTTGATCGGGCGCCTGCACATAGTATACATGCTGGATTGTCGGTGGTTGCTGGCTTGGTTGAGGTTGATGTGGCGGTGATGACTCATCTTTCTTCTCAGCTAGAGCTTCTATGGATGGTGTCATCGACTGAACCGAACTGATGGTGCCCATCATCAGCTCCAACTGCTTGGCGATCTGGTCCAGTTTGTCGAGATTATGCATCCTCTTTTCGATCACAGCAAGTTTCTCGAGATCTTGTGATCACTTTCAATGATATCAACCTTAGAGAGATGGCCCCCGATGATGCTGAGGTTGGAGCTCTCATCTCTCTCCGCCTCACGAGATGCTGCCATATGGACTTGCTTTTGGAGGATTTGTGATTGCTTTAGATATGCCTTGGATGAAGAGAGGGCGGCCTCTCCTTCGACCATTTCCTCAAAAATCTGTCAGACCACATCTTCATCCTTGTTGAAATGAGATCCCCCACAAGCTACGTCAACGAGTCATTGGTTTTCCACGTTCAGGACCCCGAAGAAGTGTTGGACCAAGTTGGTTCTCGAAATTTCATGATGGGTGCATTTCTCCTACAGATCTGTGAACCTCTCCCAGGATTCATGAATGCTCTCATGTGTCCCTTGGGAGAAGTTACTAATTCTAGCTGCATATGGTTGAGCCGACCGAGAGGATAGAACTTATGCAGGAAAGCATACTTCAGCTCCTCCCATGTCATCACGACCTTTCCCAAATGATTGACCCAATATAGGGCCTTGTCTTGTAGATTGAAGGGGAACGCCATCATCTTCACTACATCCAATGAAACATTGGGATAGTGGGTAGTATGACAGATGCGTGAAAATTGCTGGAGATGAATGTACGGCTCTTCGCTGGTGTTCCCATGGAAAGAAGGGAGAAGAGAAAGTAACTGAGGCTTCAGCTCGAAGTGAGCATGTACCGGTGGTATGAGAATCCATCGGTCATCTGGTTTTCTCCATGGTTATATGTCTCCTTCAGTGTGGGTTTTGACCTCCCTTGTTCTGGCTCTTCTTCACCAGGGTTCTCACAGGGTCCTCGTCCTCCTCCTCCTGGTCTTCCTCCCCCTCCTTCTTCTTGTTTGTTCATGACATCATTCAGCATATCTTGAAACACAGTCTGTGTTAGGGCTTGCTCTGTCAGCTGCTGCTGGATGGCTTGGATAGATGCCAACAACTGTGCATTCACCCGATTCTGATCAGGCATCTGCCCTGCTCTGGCTGTGAAGGTGGCTGCTGACCCTTGCTCTTTCATTGAGGATCCATTTCGAGGTCTGAGTCTGAAGAGATGAATTCCGTGTTCGAATCCAGGACTGGGAGTGTCTTCTATCTACAATATGAAAAATCTCCGATTAGACCACTTGCAATCGAATCTTCAGCTGCCAAGATGGTTCTGGAATTAGGGTCAATTCTAGAGTGTTGTGAATGAAAAAGATGTGGGCTATAATCGACTCTCACTCACAACGGTGAAGGTGGGACAAAGGTGATCTTGGTTTATTGGATGGTCTAGAAGGGTGGATAGAAGACGAGGAGTCTGGAGATCGACCCGCAAGGTCCGGATCGGGTTCTCGGGAATCGCCTCGAATTATTGACGAGGTCGAGTCAATGGAATCGATACAGGTGTCGGTGGGGTTCCGACTAAGCCATCCATGATTGACATCGTGAAACAAGAAAGAGATCGATGTAGGAGGAAAGATATGTTGGTCAACGAGGGAGAAAAAAAGTGGAGTGTAAAACAGTAGCAAGGTTCGAATTGAGAGAGGGTCAAGAGGTAGACACATGACAAAATTTACACAAAGGCGCGAGACTTTATTCTTTGAACCTTAATCTAGATCCTTACAAACACAATACAAAATTGGGTTCAATAACTCACGCCATGTGAAGCCGTAAAGGTTCGGTTATTTATTATCTTTACAATTTTAGAGTTGTTATTTTCAAGCATATCTTTTAACAAGTCCTTTGCACGCTAACCCTATAGGAGAGAGAGAGTACTGCCAGAAAAGTATCACGTACTTGTCCTCCTCCTTTGTAACATGTAGTCTGCACTTTTTGAGGTCCTTGTAACCCTTCCTGGATCCCTACTCAGCCAAATAAATAGAAAGAGGAAGCCGATAGGTGAAACAGCTACTTCGGTCCTCGCTCGTAAGGGAATCACATGTGAGCGTGTAAGAACCTACTCGGACGCAAACCGATGAGACAGACCCCCCCGTAAAGGCGTGGCCTATGCTCAGTATTTTAGACCATATCGATGTTCTACACAAGGCGGGAACACCATCGTTAACAATGCCCTGCTCGGTTACGCAGGGTAGAAGCACCATTACTTCGAAAATCCAAACGATACACAAAGCAATTACAGACTATGTTTTGGGCTCTAATCCTTAGCGGATCATGCCTCGCTCATGGGATGGGTTTTGGTCCCCTCCAAAGGTACTTGAAAACAATGAGGGCTTTATGAACCCAAAACAGTGATAGTCCATTACATATTTAAATAAGGTCAAAGTTTATTTAGCAGTCCCCTTGTTTTAATTTTTTTCAGGTTTTCACTTTTTTTGAGTCTATTTTCATACAAGCGCCTAACATTTTTGTAGATTTCCATTTAAGTCCTAGGTGCTCAAAATCAAAGGGAGAGCAAAAAAAGCCATGCAAGTCGATTCAATGATGGAAAACTCACTATTGAATCTAATGATGCATGCTGAGTTAGAGGACTTAAAGTGCTTCCCAGCTCTCTCCATGCGGTATGCAAAATAGAATTATTAAACCTATCTATATGGCAGTGTGCAATCGAAAAAATCATCCTAAACAGTAGCTGCTACTAATCGTGAAGAACCCGTTATTAGTAATTCAGAAATGAAACCAAGGTCCAATCTCTGATGTCGATCGGCGCCCGCCACAACGGGTCCTGCACGCACTGTATACGACATCTCTCGGCACGCGGTCTCAAGTCCAAATTACTAACATTATTAATTTGACTAGATCCATACGCAACAGACTATAGGAACAAACATTCTTATTAGGGTTTGGACCTAGTTACCGAGTCAAGCAACCTAAGTCTAGGGGCTCCATGCACACGAAACAAATAAAAATAAGGCGGAAAGCTCAAAACATCAGAAAACAAAATAAAAGAAAGTGAGAAAATGCAGAAAACTGTGATGAGGCCCCCAGGTGAACTGACACCCAGGCATTGGACCTCGTTGTGGAGAGTATAGTCCAAGTTAATTATTACAAGTCAATAGTATCTCTCTCTAACCAAAAATTACATAAATAAAATTTAATTAATTCTAAGCTAATTTCATCTCCTTGCTTCCTTGGTACCCTCTCCAGCTGGTCATAGAGAGAAGATCAGCCTCCTCCAAGCTTGGCTGCATCGGCTTCCTAGAAACATGTCCTTGCATGGCGGGCCCTCACAACAAAGTCACAAAGAGATGCCATTAACATAAATAAATAATGAAATCAACAGATCAATAAATATTTACAAGAATAATCAAAGAATTAATTGAAAATAAGTCAATGAATATTTACAGCAATGAATCAATAAATCAAACAAATAACTATACAAAAATGATCGATAAAAGTAGGCTACGCTCATTGCTCCTCGGCAACGGCGCCATCTGATAACAGGGAGAGATGCAGGGTTGCACGGTCTCACAAGGCGAGACTGTGGTCGATGAGTTGACCACTCTAAAACCCCCAATTAGTCTGTAATTAACCCACAATATAAATAAAGGCAATGAATAGCACAAGTGAGATTAAAATTTATTAAATTTTTTCTCTGCCATAAGATGCATAGTAAGCAAGCAAGTAGAGGTCGAACCACCGAGATCAAAACAGGTAGCCTATGATTATTTATGTACAACCATGCCATTCATTATGTATACACATAGATTTTTTACGGGTTTTTAATTTTATATACATTTTATTTTTTTTTGTTTTATACTTTTGTATTTGATTTTAAATTTTCTGTTTTTTATCTTTTCTTTTTATATTTTTTATATTTTTTATATTTTTATATTACTTTTTCATTTATATAAACAATATAGCATGTATAAGTCTTTATATATACAATATATAATAATATATTTATAAATATTAGTAAATATAGATAAAATACAGAAATAAGTTCTTTGAGTTTTTCATATTTTTCTAATTTTTTTGTAATTTTTTCTGGAATTTTTGCTACTTTTTATATATTTTTAAAGTAAAAAATATCCCAAATAAGGGATAAATAAAATACCCAGAATTGATTTGGATACTAAAAATAATAAATATGTCCTAAAATTGTCCAGATCAATTTTAATATGTAGATATTTATATAAAGGAAATTATAAAACAGAAAAACATCTTTTTGGATTTTGAAGGATTTTTTTAGATTTTTAAAAAAGATTTTAATGTTTTTCAATTTTTAGGCTTTTTTTCTATTTTTAGTGACTTTTGGTCTATAATTCAAATATGGTAAAATATACTATATATAATTTTTTTGGAATTTTTAGACATATTTTTCTTATTTTTCTGGTATTTTCTAATTTAGATAGGGAATAAATAATGCTCATTTGATTTTTATAAAATTATTAAAATGCCCAAAAATGATAAACAAACACATGGCGTGAAAGTAAAAGGCATGAAGCATTTAACCCGATTTTTGTGTATTTTTAGGAGCACCATAACTATATTTAATAAATAGACAAAAGACATAAAAATATGTGTCCTAGCAGGGGCATTTTCACAAATAAATAAAGTTTAGGGGCCTGGATGCAAATTTAACAGCATAAAACAACATTTAATTAATGTTTCATAACTATTTTCCAACATACAAAAATGTCAGGGGCTTCAATGCTATTTCACCACCTCACGTGGGACGGCACATGAGTTGACGTGGACAGGACCCAGATGCAAATATAATAAATAGAGGGGCCCTTTTGCAAAATTCCCAATTTTATTTACACTTTTATTTTTATTCATAGGGTTAAATAATAAATACAAAAAATATATGGGGTTAAATATGCAAATTACCCCGATATAAGCACGATCGGACGGCAGAGAGCCATCCACTTATCCATGTGTCAACTCCTGGACGGGTGATACCCCTTGTCGATAGTTGACGCGGATGGGATCTTGGACTTCATCCAACGACTGGGGGCGTGGCATGATTGAACGGCTAGGATTAGAACTTGGGATGAAGTCGTCCAACGGGTGCAGCTTCGCTCGAAGAACAGGGAAGAACGTCCCTGTCTCCGAGCTTCGGTCGTCGATTCCTCCGACCACGGGCGGTGTTCTGCAATGGCGATGGGCTCTACACGTCCGGGGCGGCTCTCCGCAGCTGCTGGTGTCGCTCGGAGGACCAACGGAGCTCAGATGACGGTGATTGAGCTCAGAAATGAAATGGAGCTCCAGGTACCTCCTCTTTGCAAAATCCGGCCCCTTTGGGGGGTCCTTTGGCCGTCCAGTAGCTACAAGAAGCTTATGCGCAACACAACGAAGGTTCTGGAGACCTTATTGGTCGAGATGGATGTGAAATTGGATGCGGGCGGAGAGGCTTAGCGATCACGACGGTGATGGACCTCGAAGCCTAGATCCAAGGAGGATCTGGTTGAATGAAGGCATACGGGGTGTAGGGAATCGGCTAGGAAAGAAAATGAGGGCGAATGCGGGGTCGGAGAACGGCGGAGTCACAGTGGAATTGTTCGCCGAAGCGGAGCTCCGACGAACTTCGAATCGACCTAATTACGCTAAATCTAAGGGTAAAGTGTTAATCTAATTGCATAATTGAAAATCTGGAACTAAAATCTATCTAAAGAAAATAAATGCGCAGCTCTTGTACCAGATGGTGCTCAGAGAGCAGGGTCGCCAGCGAGGGCGGTCGTGAGCGCACCTCCGCCCTCCTGGAGCTGGTTCCAACCGCCGAAAAGCTCCTCCTGTCACGAGGAAGCTCCGTCGATGAAGAAACATGACTCCTAGACTCAGATCAATGGCCAAATTTGAGTAGGAGACGGGGGTCCTTTATTTATAGAACATAGAGACACCCTTATTTGATCGGCTAAGATCATGGATTTGGGCGTATATACAAGGGATTAAAGGGCTCGGCATGTATGTACAATGATCAATGATCATTTCGTATGAAGGGAACGAAGGTGATAGATGGAAGAGACGCCCAGGAAAAAGGCACGAAATTGCGGGATTGGACAGGTGCATCACGTCTGGATGCGGGGGAGGGAGTTGACTGGAAGTCAACTTTTGACGTGACCCTATTGGTCCACGTCAGCCCGGATGAAGAAAAAACATGCTTATTAAATCAAAAATAATTATTTAAAATAGTAAATAATTTTATTAATTTTCTATGTCAAAAATAAAAAATGAATGTTATTTTATTTATTTAGTATTTATTGTGATATTTATTTATTTATGTGGCTTTATTTATAAGTAGTTAGTTTTGAAGTGTTTATTTATAGGTATATTTGCCTATATTTTATACCTTTTTATTTTTATGTTGTTTATTATTTTATGATTTTATTCTTTTTATTTTATATATTTATAACGTATTTTATAGTATAAATATATTTTTATTGTATTTTTATGATATTATTTGTACACTTAAATAAATAGGTATGTACATTTTATATGTATATTTATAGGCACTTTATATATGTTTTACATACTTTATTTTATTTTATATATTTTATTGAGCTTTATTTTTATTTTGTATTTTAATATAATATAAATGATATTTACAATATTATAGAGATATAAATGAATAAAGAATAAAAGAAGAGGTTCCCCTTTTATTTATAGACAGGTATACTATAGGTGTTTTGTCTCCATTTTCATATAGACTTATTTTATTTTACATTTTCTTTTTGGTTTTATTTTGGTCTTAATGTGTATGCAAGTTATAAATAATAATTACAAAATTATAAAAATATGAATTTGTAAAAATAATAACTAATGAATAAATTGAATATTTTAATCAGGTAAAAATGTACAATGAGGGTCCAAAACCTAACTTTCACATTGTAACTCCAAAAAATATGAAACCACCTCCATTAAATAGCTGGGAAAAAATTATATACAATCAAAGAATGATTTTTATATGTTTTCGATTTTTATTTGAAAGATATGGGTGTGTGAAGTTGGGATTTTGGGTTTTTATTTTGTGTATAAAATGAACATTGTGTATTATTTTTGCATCAACTCAATTTTGTATTTTTATTTACATTATTATCTACAACTTTCATGTGCAAAGTTTCTTCATTTGATGGATAAATAATAAAGAATAAAATATGTGCCAAAATGCATAATGAAATAAAAGAATTGGGTTTTTATTCTATTCTTGGTCCTTATCTCCCCCTACTTTATTCCTTGTCGACCAACTCAATTCTTGACTTGGTCTCGAGGTTCAGGGTCATAAAAATATCTTTGGTATCTAATCCTTTTTTTCTTCTCTTTATTCTATAATGTTGGCATGAAAAATCATGTTTTATATATAATTAATACAATAAATAATGAATGTTTACATGCACAAATTAATGCTAGTTACATGCATTAGCTAGGATTTTTAAGACCAAAATGATAGAATAAAGGTGATGGAATGGAAAATCATCACCCCTCACCCCCACCCCAAGTGTAAGGGGGTGGATCCTCTGCTGTGAAATCCCCTGTTGTGATGCAGGGGATCCGTCCGATCGGAAACGGATGCCCCTGATATGGGGTTGGGGATAGTTGGACCCCTATCAGGGGTGTCTGTTTTCGATCGAACGGATCTCCTACGTTACTGCGGGGAATTTCACAGCAGAGGATCCTCTCGCAAAATGTAATTATCGTAACTCTTTTGACCGTCATTCTAATGCTTGTCTTTCTTACCATCATCCTTGGTAGTAATGCCCAACTTATCCCTATGACCCCCATTACCGAGGATCCCATTGTTTCACAACCCACCTCCCTGCTACTATAGAGCCTTTGTCCGGTGGAGAGCACTCATATGTTGATGGCCCCTCCAATGGGGTGATAAGTCCTTTGGAATCTTCCATGCAAGGTGATAATCAACCCTCAACCATTGGCGAGGTGGAGGAACTTTTTAAAACTACCCATAAAGCACATAAGAAGCATGCTAGAAATCCTTTCTACGCCTTCCCATTCAGATCCAAAGCCTCTAGGGGCGGATCTCGATTGCCCACCAATGCTTTGGTGACTAATTTGTAACTCAATGCCCATTTTGATCTTAATGGTAGCTTAGGATATCGGTAGGAGAATGGCATATTGAACACTAAAAAAACACCAAAGGGGATGTTGCATAGAAAAACGCAAATTTGAAGGTTGGGAATCATAAGAAGAAAAAATAAGTAATGATTGTGAACAAGACCAAATCCATCAGGGCCTTCCCCCACTAAGAAGTGTTTAACGATGGTTGCGGTCTACAATGTCAGAGGAACAAACAAGCCCTGTGAGATATGGCTCATGTTCGACAAACTTCATCTCCTAGATATGGAGAGCATCGAGTTGGTTGAAAGTAAAATACGACTGAGAAACTTGGGCCTTTTTGCTTGGGAGTTTCCCACTGATGGGACTCCTATCATAATGGGGGAGCTTTTGATCGTAATGAACCTCCTCGCATGTTCTACGAGGATTGATGCAAGGCTGGATGGAGCTTATGCAATTGTGCTTGGTTGGAGATTTTTCCGCTAGAAAAGCAAGCACTCGCCATTGAAAAGAACTGACCATCTTGCTTCTCTTTGTGGACCTTTTGAAACGTTCGCATAGGGACAAACCTTTCCAAGGTTTGGATAAGAAGGCCAAATTGAAATGGTGAGAGAGTCTTGGGCTGCTCTAATTAGAGATAACACATTATCATCCTCGTTTATAGGCTAAAACACATTAAGAAAGCTCTTAAGATAGGGTTTCCTTGTAAGACAACGTGTCATTGTTAAAACCATGTTTCATCTAACTAAAAGTTGAAAATAGAGCTCAGTTCCTTGGGAAATACTTGTATTATAGTATTTATATTACATTAATATCATTCATATGTAAACAAAAGGTATGCGTTAGCATATAAAAAATCACAAAACTAAGAAGTTGAAAATAGTGTATATATTTCAGTTTTAGTATCACAAATTTCTTATATTTTTTTATAGATTCGTGTTAACACCAATTGACATGAAATTAACTCCATTTGTACATATCGTTAACATTACTAAATAAAAAATGTGACAAAAAATACTAATTTGTATATAAGAAGAATAACAAAGCACATATTCTAAGATAAAAAGGCATCTAGTTGAATGTCTATCTCATACGGTCTCTTATGAAGCAGTACTTACTTCTAAATTAATAAACATTAAGTTCTCTACAAAATAGTTCTAAATTCGAAGGAATTGGAGTTCATATGTGAAACTCAGGTTATGGGACCTGATTGTACGTTGTATATATTCACTAACTTTAGTCAATTATTTCATGTATATAATTAACTCTTTTTCATTTATGTTCTTTGTTTTATGTTTTAATAAACAACAACAAGCCTTTCCCCACATTAAGTAGGGTCGGCTACATGGATTCTTTGCCTCCATTCATATCTATCTTAGGTCATTCCCGGGCTTAGATTCAAATAACTAAGACCTTTTCGGATAGTCTCATTCTAACACTTCTTGGGCCTTCCTCACCCTCTCTTAATCGACTCAACATCCTAAATCTCGCATCTTTTAATTGGTGCATCAACCGACCTCCATTGCAAATTGCCCAACCATCTCCAGTGGTTTTTCCTTACCTTGTCCTCTATCGGAGCTACACGAGCTTTCCTTCTGATCCCATGATTCTGAATTCGATCTTTTTGTGTATGAACACACATCCACCTTAGTATTTTCACTACTGCTAGAGTCATTCTCTGCACATGTCTATGGTTCACAGGCCAACATTCTAATCCGTAGAGCATAGAAGATCTCACAGCTGCTTTGTAATACTTTCCGTTGACTTTCAAAGGGATTTTTTATTACAAATTACGGTAGAGGCTCCTCTCCACTTTAGCCAATTGCATTTATTTTATGAGTAACATCTCCATCAGTTTCTCCATTCTATTACAAAATAGATCCCAAGTATCTAAAAGAATCTTTCTTCTGAATGGTATCGTCTCCAATCTTTACCTCAAGTCTTTCACTATTGTTCATCAAATGTGCACTCTATATATATTCAGTCTTATCCCTACTTATACGAAATCCTTTAGACTCTAAGGCATGCCTCCAAATCTCAATCTTCTCACTTACTCATCTATAATCTCATTGATCAATAAATTATCATCGGTAAACACCATACACCAAGGTATCTCATCTTGAATGTGACTAGCCAACTCATTCATAATCAAAGTAAAAAGGAATGGACTCAAAGTTGAACCTTGATGCAGATAAATATTGATGTCAAAATAGTCAATCATCCTAAAATGGATTATTACACAAGATGAAATCCCATCATACATATCCTTTATAGGGTTATTGTATATGACATGTACTTGTCTCTTCACCAAAAGTTCCAACAATATCCCCTATGGGATTGAGCTATAAGACTTCTCCAAGTCAATAAAAATCATATGAAGGTTATTCTTTCTAGCTTTAAATCTCCATTGTTCTCCTCGGCCGTAGATATCTTCAATATGTGAGCGACCTAACATGATTTTGAATTGATTTTTGTTACTTTGGAAACTTGCCTCAGCATTCCTTCAATCACACACTCCCAAATTTTCTTAGTATGACTCATAAGTTTGATACCTATGTAATTCGAACAATTTTGAATATCTCCTTTATTGGTATAAAGGGGCACCATGGTGCTTCTCCTCTATTCTTTGGGCATTTTCTTACTTTGCCAAATAATATTGAATAAATTTGTGAGCCAAGTTAAAACACGTTCACTTAGAACTCTCCATACTTTTATAAGAAGTTAAAACACGTTCACTTAGAACTCTCCATACTTTTATAAGAATGTCATCAGGTCCTACACCTTTCCCATATTTCATAATTTTCAAAGCCTCATCTACTTCCTTCCTTTGTATTCATCTATAGCTTGCACGATTCAAGTAATTTTCACCACTAGCTAGATCTCCGAAAGTGATATCTTTTATTCCCTTCTCCAATGAAAAGTCGATGGAAATATTGCTTCCATCTAGTCTTTATATCCTTTCGAATAACAAGCACATGTCTTTCTTCATCCTTAATGCATCTCACTTGAGAAAGATCGTTGGTATTTCTTTCTCTCGCTTTGGTCAATCTGAATATATCCTTCTGGGCTCTCCTTAGAGTCAAGCTTTTTGTACAAAACGTCATGAGCTTTTGACTTACCTTCACTTACAACCTTCTTCGCTTCCTTATTTGTTATTTTGTAGTTTGTGATAGTGATTAATCGTTATTCAACAAGGTTAATAATATTGTAATGTAATACGATTGAATATCAATTTATCAGAACCTCGATAATTGAATCTTAGTGAAGAGATCGAGGTTAATTTATCCTGGATAAGTCCATGGTCAAATACGAGGACACAAGATTTTTAGGTTATCTAATTAGGCTTTAAAAACAAGAGTTAAGTGAAATTTAATGGTCGTTATGATAAAGATGCTAAACAAGATGGATGCATGAGTTTTGTGAATTTTATGCAAGCTAAATCAGTGACACAAAATGTGATAGAATGAGATACTAATGCGACACAAATTGACAACAAACAATAATTTAAAATTATACTTATGCTCCTAATATAATTTTTAATTAAATAAATCCAATCAATGAAATCATATCTAAAATAATTAAAGTGTGTATCTAAATCCAACTAGATTGATTAATGTCCTTATAGCCACAATTTACCTAATGAACCTTCATCATTCAACAAAGTAGATGATGTATAAGTATATGTGTGATATTACTCAATTAAATTATAACAATATGGTTCAAATAGGTATTCGAATAGAAAAATCAACAAAGATGATGATAGCTCATAATCATTAATCAATCAATTAAAGAAAGCATCCTCCTTTGATTTTTAATACACTAAATCTCAATAAAAAAATAGAAGTCTATGCATATAACATCATATAGATTTCAATGCACTTTAACATGAGTCTAATTTCAATTAATTTGGATCTATGGTGCTCAAGTTATTAAGTAATACATGAGCTTATCTGCAAACAAACATAAATTAAAATAACACATTAACTTACAAACACGTCTATAGAGGATACATATATGAATACATAAACCCGGAAAGGTATGAAGTGCAAATATTCACGTGTGGGGATAAAAATGGGAATAAAAATGATCGACGGGTCTTATCTACAATTTCTTAGGTAGTCACATGCCTCAGACGTGTGTAGCAGCTTAGGGGGTTGGATCTCCAAGATTGGGCCACGTGGGAACTCTAGGTGCTTCTCTCTAGGTGCGGGTCCACCCGAAGCTGTATGGCTCGGATCCAAGGCTAAGATCAAATGCGGACCATAGGATATGAAGAATCCAATGGTACATGTAGACTAAGGTGTCTTCTCCTCCTCCTCGTATGACAGCTCAAAGGCAAAGCTCAGGTCATCTTGTTATCCTCCTCCGCACTCCTCTGACTTCGGTGAAGGTCAAGAAACCTTAGCAATTAACTGGCAAAAATGAGGAGGATTTAAGGAAGGAGATGGGGGTTTGGTTCTATTGATTGGTGCTCCTTCGTCGGAGTAGAGTGGGGAAATCAGGGATAGCTCCCCATCTCTGACCAATTAAAGACATACAAAGTAAGTGTGCATACCTGAAGCACAATGGATGATTGAGGATGAAATAATGTGACTGGAAGGGTCGTCGGAATTGATAGGAGATGACGCCCTAAATAGGTTGATATCCTTTGCAATGAGGTTAACTAAATTGAGGTAGAAAAGGTGATGTAGAAGGGGAGGATGTAATTGGAGGTATCAACGAGGATGAAGGTGGAATGGTGAAGGTGTAGGACTGATTAGATGTGTGTGACGGTGAACATGTCGATTAAATTAACTATGAGAAATCAACGAGGGAATAACTGAGGTGTACATGGAGTGTGAAGAAGAAGGTCGAAGGGATGAAATAGGGACCTAGGAACGGAGCAAGAGAGCTCATGGTCGTCGCTCAAAATTGTGGCAAATGGCTGAGCTCAAGCAGCACCGTCAGTGGGTCTGCAACATGACTGAAATAGTCGTGGATCTCATCAGAGTGTATCTCCATTGTCACCCATCCTCACTCACAATATCTATCACAGAAGGGAAGGAGATGGTGTTGGACATGCGAGCCCACGGCGAGCCATTATGCAATAGATGTTATTGCATGTATCATTCCCTGATATGAAATGAAGAATAAATAATTTGCATAATAGGTCCCTCTGTACAATTAGGGTTATGTATCATGGCCATCTTAATGATCATACAGCTGTTGATTCATTAATTGAATCATAGAGGCTGGTGTTTGGATGAATATCTAAAGAGATAGATAGAGGACTCATCAAGCACCGTCAAATGATTTATTAAGAGGTGATCTCCAGCCTGAGTAGGAGATGGCAATCCTTTCTCAAATAGGTTGATATCTGACCGACCTCTTGATGCATGCCCTCTACATGGGAATAGTGATTCGGAGGTGTCAGACTAGTTAAGTCAAAGGGTTGACTTAACGAGATCGAGATGACCTAAGTCCTATGTTGAATGTTGTCACAGCATAGGCACACATCCTCTGACCGGAGACAGATATGTTGCTATATGTCTGAGTGTGTACATTTGGCAGACCAATAGGTTGATGACCCAACCAAGGTCTATACACCGGTGAGCTGGTGTGCATGTAAGGGGCATATGAGTAATACGATCTCTCAAAGGGATCATACAGGTTCACTTATGAACCAGAAGACATGAGCTCACTCATGATGTATTGGGACCGATCAAATTCCATGCATGGTCGTCGTGCTTTGGAAGCATGACAAGAATTTGAAGGTATGATATATGCTTTTGGAAAGCATATGATCGATACCGATTCCCAATGACCAAGATTGAGAAACTTGGTGATTGAACCCTGAAGAAGACAATGTAAAATTGATCTTCATCTTCAGGTTGATCATAGGTCTTCCAGTATGCAGGATGTGCAGGTATTGGGAATGCTTGAGGGTGATGTGATCATGAACGATTGTATAACCATGACGCTTCCAGTCCGAGGGAGTGATGAAACAGGTCTAGATTTTGGTGACTCCTCTCAGTAGAGAAGTAACTTGATCTTAGTCCAAGTGTTGGACATTGGTCTGAATGAGATTCAGATGCAATGAGAAGATTAAGTATACGGACTTGATTTAATCAAGCATCTATGGGAGGTCCATGAGATCTGGATTTGAGATGAGATCTCAACATCCAAGTCACTATACGTGGAACAATACAATCGCCCTGTCCTTATCTCTAAGTATCTGCAGAGAAAGCACATTATTCTTGAAGGAGTTCAAGAATAATTCCTATGATGAATTTTGTATCCAAGCAAGAAGGTCTTGATGATTAAATGAGATTTAATTATCAAGTATAATATGAATAAGATTCATATTGTGAGAATGATCGTTCAAGATAATTAAATGTGATTTATTTATCAAGGAATAGCAGATCGTGGATAATGCTATCCATAATATCTGTGAGTATATTATAAATATGATTTATAATATATTAGAGAGAGCAGCTTTGTAAATAGCATTTGTTAATTGTTAATGTGAATTGGATTCACATTAAGCAATTAATTAGAAATGTAATTTACAATTTAGTTTGGATTGTGAATATGATTCATATATTTTTCAATGGCATGATTGAAATATTCACAAATTAATTTGGAATTAATTTGGTGGATATTATTGCAATAAAAGTTATTGCAATTTATTAAGAAATATTAGGATAAAAATAAAAAGGAGATAATCACCACTAAAATGAGATGGCGTCACCAATGACCTAGTCATAGGTGACACCCCCTATTTTGGGGGGTGATTTATTGTCTCCCTTTTTGTTATCTTGTTATCTCTTAATAATTGATTTATGTTAAATTAAATTATATTGATGATAATGCATCATATATCTGATTTGATATAAATTAATGTTGTTGGTTTTTGACCAACAATCATCATAGCCGTTGATTGATACATAGATCAATCTAGACGTTGATTCTATGTATGCCATGGATTGAGATCCATTGGACCCCAAACTAGTATATAAAGAGGGCAATCCTAGCCCTTTGGAGTACATCAAGAGTACACGGCTACTCTCTCTCTCTCTCATTCTCGACTACTCTCTCTCTAAGGTGGTCGTCCACCTTGTGTTTTAAGGGAAAAAGCAATCATCTCCACGCCGTTGTGCTGTCGCTTTGATTGCGCGTGGATCTCCATCGACGGATTTCGTTGGACGAAATCAAGAGATTTAAGGCTTGGATCTTCATCGAGGATTGCGGAAGGAACGCGTCTCATCATCGTGCCCGCAAGTGCCATCTTCTTAGGTCGGACTTGAGTTAGGAGGATCTCTTGCTTTAGAGATCTTGTGATCACAACCACGTTTCAAGAGGTATTTCTAATACTTTGTGGTTTGATGAAACGATCCAAGAAATGTTCTTGTCATCATGTGGTTTCATTACTTATTTAAAAAATAATAATTTCCGCTGCATCTAGCGACTAGTCGCTCCGATCGCACAAGATGTGATCATCACGCTTCCGTGATGCGCTTGAAGATTCTCAATATCCTTCAGATGGCTAGGACTACACTCGCATAAAGGCGGATAGCATGGAAGTTGGCCAGATATGAGGGTTTTGTTTGCCCTCTCGATAGTTACTTCACATGAAGAGGAGGTTAGAGTTGAAGGGTTAGGCGTGGATAATCATTGAACAATGATGGCTCAGGTATTGAAATCATGATGAAAAGCCACGTCAACTGATGAGAAGAAAGGTGGAATTTGGGAAGGTCGAAAGGTTGCGTCGCTTGAGGAGGCCAACCTCCGAAGCTTGAAGATGGACCTGGTCCATTGGATCTTGAGATCCAATGGCCCAAGTTTGGGCATCGTTGAGTGAAAAAGGGATGCTTGATCAAGTGATCAAGAGGTTGTCGAAGAGGAGGAGATGAGTGAACATGCACTGTTTGATCTGAAGATCAGGCATGGGGTGAGAAGAAGAGTAGGGACATGTGGCTTGCTCTGATACGACCACGTGGCCCAATAGGAAAATAAGAAAACAAAAAAATTGTTAAATCAAAATAAAATATCGAATGAAGTCAAATGAAAAAGTGTTTAACATAAAAGTTGTGTATCTTTTCAAGATCTACAACTTTTATTTAAAACTCAATGTCAAATTATATTATATATACATACTTATTATTTTTGCAAGTATTCTTAATAAATAAAAATACTTCTTTTATATGTTTAGGTATTTTTATATAATAGATAATATATATTTTATTATATACTATATTATACTATTTTTTATTTTTAAATAAGGAGAAACATATGAACTAAAGAAACCATAATCACCAATATTTGATACTTAATTATATAAATTAATTAGCTTTATTTATTTACATGGTGTTAGAAGTTAAATATAATTAATTAGTCCTTATATTAATTGAAGAACTTAAGAAAGAGGGTTAATTGATAAGAATAATGATAATGAATCTGAGATTCATCAGATAGTTTCTTCTTTTTCATCCTTATACATAGCTTTAAAGCAATCTCTTTTAATTTTAAGCTTCTCTTGCACCCCTTCACTCCATAACCAAGCCTCCTTTTAGCCTAGAACTGCTCCCTTGGACTCGCCTAGCATCTCTTTGTCTACCCTTCGGATACAAGATGCTACCGCATCCCACATCACATCCGTACTTCTGTTACATTCCTGAGATAAGTCTTCTAAAACATTCTCTTTGAAACTCGATTGCTTCAATTGAAAGTTCCACCATCTAGTTATAATGATAATGGAAACCATCCTTTTTCTTTATCAACCCTTTTTATTTGCACATCCACGACTAGAAACAAATGTTGAGATGTCAAGCTCTCTCATGGGATTACTTTGCAGTCTTTGTTACACAACCGATCTCTTCTCCTCCAGGCAAATTAATTTATCTTTGTTTTAGTCTGGCCACTCTTATAAGTAACTAAATTCCCCTTCCTCTTCTTGAGGAGAATGCTTTCTATGAAAAGATCATAAGCTGTTACAAAATCTAAAATGACTTTTCTCTCTTCATTTCTATCACTGAAGCCATAGCCTCCATGGACACTAGCATACCATGAAGCATCATTTCCCATATGCCCATTAAGATCTCCAATTAGACAATTCATCTCTCTTTATGGGAATTTTTGCATAATCTTATCCAAATCCTCCCAAAAAGTTTGTTTAGTCATTTCTTCTAAACTACTATGCGGTGCATAAACTAAAATAATATTCAGAATTTCTTCTCTAAGCACTATTTTTAGCAAAATAATCTAATCCCAAAATCTTTGCACCTCAACTACATTATCCTCCAAATCCTTATGAACAACTTCTCCAACATCGTTTCTACCCTTCTCTTTACATAAATACCATAATTTATTATGTTTTAATAAAATGTGCAAAAAATGTTTAAAAATCAAATAAAAAGAAGTGTTATGATCATATATATAGTTTTGTAAATATTTATTTTTTATTGTATTCCCTTATTTTCTTAATTATTAAAAAATCGAAATATTACATTAATATATCAATACATTTCTACTATTTTATTTAATTTTATTTTATATAGTTTTAAAATAAAAAATCACAAAAAATCAAACATTATGTATATAAAATACCACAAAAATCACTTTGTAAAGATGAGGGTTTTTAAGTTTGATACCTTCGTGATAATGGTAGATCTCATCAAGATGAACAACTTTATTGAAGAAAAGTTTTCATTTTTATGTCTTTTATTATTTAATTTTAATTTTAATTATGTTTTTTGAATTTTTTTAGGAGCGACACTTGGAAGCTCCAAAAGACACCATGTGCCTCCCCTTCCATCTCCAACCCCGCCTCTCTTCCAGTCGTTGGATCTCATGAGGAAACAATGATTGAGCTCTTCCCCCAATGGTCATTGATCGTGGTCTACTCTCCTCTCTGTGCCTAGTAAGGCATTGCCACCTCATCCTTGGTGAATTGACTGCCTAGTCAAATTCCCCAAAAACCTCTGTCTTCTTCACAACTACTCTTACTCTCTCTCCACTATCATTGTCATGTCGCGGAACTCGAAATAAGGGGAGAAGCTGCAGAAGTATCATGAACCAAATATTTTTTTGAGTCCATGAGCGAGACAAAAAAATTTCAATGATCCATTAACTATAATCATCAGAGTGCCATACAAAAATGGAAGAATAAAGGAAATTAACCAATAAACAAAAGACTCATCAAGTCTGGACTACAAAATAAAAATCAAATTAGTATAACAATTAGTTTCGTACAATAACTTAAGAGACTAGAATAAATTAATGACTCCTCAATTCAGTTGATGGTCCAACAACTTGTTTCCGCTAAGCTGCAAAGTTGTAATCAATATTAGTCAGACAAATTTGAGTAAGTATGCACCATCAAATTATGAAGCATGCCTTAATTATCCATACACCTTAGACATAAAAAATGCTAATACAATGGCAATTCCATGCAATAATGAATATATGCCGACAAAATAATGAACTATAACAAGAATCTTCAATTATGCATATTACCAAGTGAAAGCAATAACAATTCGATAAACTTTTCTTGAATGATCACATGTTTTGTAACCATGAATATCAAGATCAGTGTCTATGGAAAAATCTATACCATCTACCGACACTGAGCAGCCCGAACATGGATGAGAGTGACCTCATTCCCATAAATCAAAATCGTAAATCATAAAATTTTCCAATACGCGGTCTCCTATCCAAACCCAATGCAATGAACATCAATACCGAGTCAACTACAATAGCGGAATTGTTTGAGAGTAGTGCAGAATTACCCGTCTCCAACGGTAAATTGGCGGAATTAACCATTCGCAAGGCATCCGGCCATGTCAATGTAGCCAATGGACTAATAATGAACAAGGTCTGCTCTCGCACAAGACGGTGTCAAAATCAATAGTTAACTTTCAACAAAATATTTGAACCTATATTAAATAATGAAATTTATCCTATATAAAACATTGATGTATCTATCTACGCAACGTCTAAAAACTAACTCTTAGGTAGGCATTATTTCTAAATATCAAATTAACACTTGATTACCTGTGGCTTTAACACAAAAACATAATTGAAGCATTTCAAGGACTAAAATAAAAGCAACATTTAATAGTTAATAAAATCTAATGTAGGGTGTAAATAACAATGGTATGTGACATAAGTTAATGTACATATCTTGTTTAGAATTTTGAAATGGATACATGATCAGACCGAGAATCCAAGGAGTGGCGTGCGATCCCACAAGGTGAGATGCACAGTCATTGATGTGACCACTCACGAAGAACTTAATCAAATGAAAAATTAACCCACAGTATGATAGATAAAGCAATGCAATAAGAAGAAGGATTAAATTTAATATAACCTAGATAAAAAAGTGTATAAGGTACAAATATTCTGGAAGTCGAACCATAGAGAGCTACGGGGATAAGCAAACAAATATTGTCTATAAAGAATAAACAACAACCATTTTGTATTTTTTTAGGTTTTTAATTTTTTGTGGGTTTTTAACTACATTTAATTTTTATGGATTTTTAATTTTATATATATTTGTTTTAAATTTTATAATTTTTATTTTGTTTTTGTATTTTTCTAATTGTTAATTTCTTTCTTCTTTTTAATATGTAATACGGATCAATGTATATATGTATATATAGAATAATAGATCTAATATAGGTAATATTTATAATAAATATACTAAATATATAAAAAATCAGTAAATACAATTAGGAAAAATACTTTTTATTTTTTAAAGGTATTAAAATATTTATAGGTATTTATAATAATAATAAGTATATTAATAAGTATATAATTATATAGGAAAAAATAGGGGCTGCCCCTGCCCCTATTTTTCTGCATTTTTTTATTTTTTTTTTTGAAAAATATCACCATGTATATTCATATATATCCCTCCAACATGCCATTCGAATTTCATCAAAAACATATACTCATATGTCCTCCGTCTAGAACATGTAATTTTAATGGTATAAACATTGTTGTAATCGACATGTTCTAGATGGAGAGAATAGGAGTCTCTGTTTTTGACGAACTTCGAATGACATATAGGAGGGATATATAGATGGATATACATGGTGATATTTTTGAAAAAAATAAAAAACATCGAAAATGGGGGTGGGGCAGCCAACAAGGCAGCCCCATTGAACCCAATTATACATATGTATATATAAGCTATATATGCTTTTATATTTATAAATATAACTAATAATATTTTAAAATTATAAAGCAAATTATTTTGTTTTTTATATTTCTCTCTATTTTTTTATTTTTCTAGGAATTTTGAAAATTTTAGGTATTTTAAAATCCAAAATATCCTAAATCAAGGAATAAATAAAAAGGCTGAATGTTTTAAGGTCTTAAAATTAGATAAATATTCTGAAATTTCTTAAAACTATTTTTAATATTTAATAATATGTATATATAAAAATACATAACATAAAAATAATTTTTTATATTTTTGAAAATATTTTATGATTTTTTAGGGTTAGGAGGGTTTTTTATTTTTTAAGTTTTTTTTATATTTTTATGGTTTTTTGGTCTGTACCTAAATTATATAGTAATATATGATATATATAACTTTTTTGGAATTTTGTAAGTATTTTTCTAATTTATTGTATTTTTATCCCTAGATAGGGAATAAATAGCTCTAAAATTAATTTTAATAAATAGAAATGCAATGAAATTTCAAATAAAATATGGGTGTGTTACAACATAATTCCAAGCACATCTGGTAATTTTTACACGATTTATATAGCAAGGGAGCTATTTAGTCCAAAATAAAATGTCTAAAACAATTTATACAAGCCTAACATGGGTATAAGTGCAATAAAAATAAAAGACAGGAAGGTATATGCAAAATACCCAAAGTTTTTTTTAACTTATTTACAATTTATTGAGTAAAATTTAATTATAAAAATTAGGGGATGCCCCTGCAAAATGCCCGCCTCATGTGGCAGCCCACTTATGGTGAGCTGGCATGGACCCTTAACAAAATATTGTTAACATCAGTGGGGTCCTTGCAATTTTCACAAATATATTTACACTACAAAAATTATTTCAATATTAAAAACGAAATAAAAGAAGTTGAGGAGTGTATGTACAATTTACCCCCTTTTATGTGCGCCATCCGACAATTCTGGCTCACTCACTTGGACACACGGCACCTCTGGACGATGGATACTGCTTCGTCGTCATGCGTTTAGGATCAGACGGTGGTTGGGGAATCTGGGAAGGGTTCTTAATCGAACGGTTAGGAGTGCCCTTGGAAGAATAGGGATGAAGGAGGTGCTTGGGTCACATCTTCTCGTCAGATCTTCTCCCTTCGAGGCTCAAATGGGCTGCTAAGATGCTCGAAAGATTCACCAAGGGCTTCTGCAACTACTGTTGTACTCAAAGAAGTCTGGGCCCCGACGAGAGGGGCTTAGAGGTTGGTTAAATCCGGGGTAGCTAGGGAGCTTTGGCAGGAGCTATTACACCCCTATAGGGTCCGTTGGCTCAGGCACATGCACGCAAGAAGTCGGGGGGGGGGGGGGGGGGGGGGGGGGGGGGGGGGTCGAGGGCAAGTTGCCTCGACCCTTTTTGGCATGGAATCGAAGGGCGATGGAGCACATCGGAAAGTTCCGGCGATGGAAGTGGAAGACGACCTCGATCTCCTTGATCTATGGAGGATCAGGGGTGGCTGGTTGCTCGAGGTGGAAGAGATGGTGATGGAAAACGAGATGGACTGCGAGGTGAGATGAAACAGTGGAGTTTACGAGGTTGAACGGTGGCCGAAGCTCTAGAGCTCCTGGGTACCCTAATCCTAAAATTAACCCTACGAAACACAATAAAAATCTAAACTAAAGTCAGGGATGAAAAAAATGAAGAAATTGCTCTAAAATTGTGGTAGAAGACAATTCATACATGGGGTGTACTCTAAGGAACAGAGGACATGGCAGCGGAGGTGCTCCAGCCATGGGATCGTCGCCCAGATGCTTCTCCACACCGACAGAACTGGAGAGGCCATCCTGTCATGATGTGCTTCAACTCATATGAGCCTATTAGGGTTACGCACATGGAGGAACGATCAGAAAAGCAAAAATGGCTATGGAGGGGGTATTTACAAGTTAAGGAGAGGGTGGTCTTGATCACGAGATTCCGACAGATGGCGTGGATGTATGCATGATCTAAGGGGCTAGCAAGGTTGAGGATTGGTAGGGGAAGAAGAACGGTGAAGGGCTCGAGGCATAGGGAGGTGTGGTTGAAGCATGAAAAAGGGGAGAAGATGGGTCGTTAGAAGTTCTAACATGAGACAGAGGATTGGGGTAGTACAATTGACCTAGGTCAACAAAGAAAGAAACCTGGTTGGTCCACGTGGACCAACCAGATAAATGGGGGAATAAACCCCTTTTTAATTCATAAAAAGCATAGGGATTGATGGGGCTGCCCTCTGGGGGCAGCCAACATGGCTGCCCCGCCCCATTTTTAAACAAATGTTTTTATTCTTTTGAAAAATATCGCCATGTATATTCATCTCTATATCCCTCCTATATGCCATTCGAATTTCGTCAGAAACAGAGACTCCTACGGTCTCTATCCAGACAAGGTCGATTTAAAAAATCCTGCGACCGTTAAAAAAATGACGTCTAGATGGAGGCCGTAGGAGTCTCTATTTCTGACGAAATTCGAATGACATATAGGAGGGATATAAGGATGAATATACATGGTGATATTTTTCCAAGAAAATAAAAAAAATACGAAAAATAGGGTGGGGGCAGCCATGTTGGCTACCCCTAGGGGGCAGCCCCATTTTTCCCAAAAGCATATGAATTTTTTTTATTGAAATATAAAATGTGTTTATTATTTTATGCAGTATTTTATTCCGATTTTTATTTATTTTTATAAGTTGATTTGTAACATGTGAATATTTTCATGTTTGTATAAAGGTAAATTACATGTATTTTGATATTTTATTTTAAATTTGTATTTTGTATTTTAATATTTTATGCACATAATTTATATATTTATAATTTATTTAAATACATCTTTAGACATTTTTACTTTATTTTTTCCTAGTTTATTTACATACTTAATTGATTATATACATATATTATATAGGTACATTATATGTATACTTTACATATATCAAAGTGCTTTGTTTATTTAATAAATTTTTGATTGTTTTTTTTATTTTAATTATGTACATATTCATTAAATAATATTTACAAATTTATAAAAATATAAGAAAGTAAATACAGAATAAATTTATTGAATCTTATTTACAATTATGTTGCACAATGAGGGCCCAAAACCTAACTTTTGCTTCTTAACCCTAAATTGAATAAAACCACCTTCATTAAATAGATAATTTTATTTTATGAACAATAAAGGTGGGTTGGTCAATTTTGAATATGTATGGAGAAGATACATGTCTGCAAAGTTTTCTTTGCAGTTTTTTTATTTTGTGTGTCCCGGGCACATTGTGCATTATTTTTTAGTGAAATCGATTTTGTATTTTTTTATTTTTATGTAAAATATTCTTGTTGAGGCTTTATTGATTTAAAGTATAAAGAATAAAGAATAAAATGGATCCTAGAATATTTTTATTGAGGAATAAAAATTAAGGTTTATTATTTGATTTTTGGCCCTTATCCCCCCTACTTAATTAATTAAATGCATATAGGTACAAAATATTGCATGAACTTATGGTACATGCGAATCAAGGGGGAGTCAGCCAGGGGTGTTCACGGGGCGGGTACCCGACCCGTTCGCTATTGACCCGTCCTGACCCATTATTACTGGGTTACGGGTCAACCCGACCCGTTCCAACGGGTACCCGTTTCTAATGGATACCCGATTCATTTGAATGGGTAACGGGTATCCACGGGTACCCGCGGGTATCTCTTCCAAGAAAAATGATCCCTACATCATCTATTTATTTACATTTATTGGAAGGGCAAGTTAGTTATAAAATCAGTCATCATATTCTTATATTATTTGATATTTTTAAGAAATGTCGAAGTTGCGGAAATTACACATGAAATAAAAAATATATTAGATTATTTACGTACCTAATTAAGAGGAGATTAATTATACATTAGACAATGTGTCAATTGTAGGGTTGTTCAATTGAAATATTATTGTTGATTTCTAAGGTAAATTTATTTATATCTATAGAGATACCACATCCGTTTATTCATAATTTATTGCAAGATTGTTCAATTGAAACACTGTAAAATTGTTTTTATCTGCGGATGTCCAGCCTCGTATCCGATTTATCATTGTATCCGCTGAAATTATTTGTGTCCGTGGATGCCTTGGACCGGATCAAGAGAAATCTCAACCGAGACTCCACTGTCACTCCGATTGCAATTAATAAAGCTTAAATAAGATATATGATTATTGAAATCAAGGGTTATATAATGGAAATCGAATTCATGATGAAGCTAATGTTAAAGTTATATTATTAATTAACAGACTATACAATCAGTCGCATTAATTTATAGTTATATTATTTCGATTAGATAAAGCAACGCAGGATGAATGTCGTATTAATTTTTATTATATTATTAATAATATTATTATACTGATGAAATAAACTATCATACCATACCGTTATTATAATGTCTATTATATTAAGTTGTTTTAGTTATATTATTCTCGATTAAGTCATAATGTATGATCTATTATATTATCTAATCTATTATATTATATTATGTCCCATTGCGTTGTTTTAATATTAATTTGATAAACAAATCTCATACGTTCATATTATTTACTACATTATAAGTTGTTATTTTGACACTAATTTGATGTAATCTTTCGTTATATATTAATTATAAAGTAATTAAGGTAAAGATATCATCGAGTCGGGCCAACCAGAGTTCCAGCGGGTTCGGGCTGTATCCAACTTGATTTTGAAATTTTGGAAAATTGGAGGGTTCGGACTCGATCCATATATAAATCGAGTCCAGGTCAGGTTCGAGCTTTTACATATCGAGTTAAGGTCGGATCCAGACTGATCCGCCCCAATGATCCACCCTATACATTTATATACATATCAAAATGGTAGCGGATATTTTCATTCGCACTTAAATTTAAGATAACATATTTATATATCTCCAAATAGTTGTGTCAAATCCGGTTAATTTTATATCGCATTTGTTTTTAGGGTATGATCTTACATTTTCAAATTTATTGATATATGTTCATAACCGTATTTTTATCACAAAATAGATAAAATAATGCAATAACTATATTTGTACCACATTTATCTTTTTGCATTCTTTTGAATCAATGGGTAAGTGAAAACTTCCAATCGGGTACCCGCGGGTACCCGCTAATCCACATGAAGTTTTTGGATGGGGCACGGGTCAAGATATAACGGGTACCCGATCTGATATTTCCGAATGGGTACCCGTGAGTTTAGGGTCAAAGTGTATGGGTCAAACAGGGTACCCAGAAGCTCAAATTCATCGCTTGTTGCTTTCTCGCTTGACCCGGATTTTTTGAACACCCCTAGAGTCAGCCTCGTTAGAGGGGCATCACAGAGCAATACTGGTTGTGTTGAAAAATCAGATCTGTGTTTTGTCCATGTGGAGAGGCGACTTCCAGTTTTATTATACTCCGAGGAGTTAAGTTCTTAGTTCCCGAGTGGAGGTACACATTTCAAGGATTTCATGGAAGAGAAGTCTTGACTAAACTTATTTCCTATGGATACTTAGCTTGGGTCTGATAGAGCCTCGAGGTAGCAAAGTAAATAATAAATGTTTTCACACTGACGATGTTGTATTAATTGGTGAGAGATTAAGCCGATTACATGTATTGGAATGATTGAAAATTAAGCCGATCACAATCTCTCTACTTAAGTTGCAGGTTATGGGTGCACCACAGGTACATGTACAGGTGTTATGTTGGAAGTGGTTTCGGTTTTCAATTTTACTTTCTACACTTGAGCGGTTGCTCCTTGTCTAATTTATATAGTGTGAATATAATATATATATATATATATATACACACACAACGGTTTATGAGCTTTCAGTCATCCATGTCGGATTTCTCTTCAAATGATGATGAGATTGAGACAGAAGCTTACATGTTGCATTTTATTACAGCATATCATTAGTAAGTGTGGGTTTCTTTGCAACATTTTTTCAATTTATAGTTGGTTCTAGTCTTCTATTATACGTAATCGAACTCTGTGATTTTTCTCATTTCTGTTCCACTCTTCATTTTGATTAGCTTATATTTGAGGACTGACGCAATAAAGGTAGTATCTGGACATGATCTTTTTATATGTTATTTATTTCTTTTTCATGGCATTCTTATTTGTTGTTGGTATTATATCGTGTTTAATATTATTGGTTAGATGACAAGGATCCCGTGTGACGAGATGCATGCGTTGTCCCCATTTCTTTCGAATATGGTGGGGAAGAGTTGTTATAGCATGAATATCCTCTACACTTTTGGATTCTCCGCATTTAAACATGTCATTAAATAGATAATTAAATATCTCAATTTAAATAGATAACCAAAAATCTTAATTGTTGGTGGAATTCCTCCTCCTTTTTTCATTTCATCCCGAAATTTAAAAGCCTTGTAAATATCACCAAATTTAGAGTATGAGGAGCACCCGTTAAATCTAATAATTAATAATTAAGAGTGAATCAAGGAATCAACAAGTCACAAGACTCATTAATAAATCTTAAGTTTCAATAATAAATCTTTAATTTGCTCATTAAGAAATCTTTAATTTGATGATTGCAAATTAAATATTTGAATATTGTTAATTCAAAACTCCATCAAGACCATGATTAATCTAAATTAGGATAAGTTCAATGTTTCCATGTGGAAGGAAACCTCTCCAGTAATTCACACCCTTCACTAGCTATATGGGAACTTATCCAAATATATAACATAGCAACATCTTTCAAACTTCCCAAATGGTGAAGATTTTCTCATCATTTCAGCATCATTGTCAATTATATAGATCTTATTAGGTACATGTTGCTATGATTCTCGCACATCTTGTATCCAATGATATCTGCTACCGATGCATTTTAACCTTGCATGAGATTTCTTATCAAGGCGAATCTTGATTCCTACATGAACTTCTTCGATCCAACAGTTTTTTTACTTACTTATGTCAAATCAATGAATTATGCCTCTATATTATACAATACTACACACTTTTGTAAAAACGATTCCCTTATAAACAACACCACATGCATATGTCATTAAGTACCCATATGTAAATCATCTACCATGACAACCATGTTAGAGTTTGTGTAGTTTATAAGAAATGTCTTCTCCGCTTCAAAATAAAGATGTAATGTCAGTATCACAGAGATATCTCAAGATTATTAACTACACTCTGGTGCTCTTTTCCTGGATTTGAAATAAGCATGTTGACAACTCCAAGAGAATGAGTAATATTAAGCATAATACATAGCACAATGTACATTAGACATAGGGGTGCACACGGATTGGATAAAATCCGTAATCTGATCCAATCCAATATTATTGGATTGGATTGGTTTTATCATTTAATGGATCGGATTGGAGTGAAAATTTTCAAATCCGTTAAAGTATGGATTGGATCGGATAATCATGAAAATCCGATCCAATCCATTAATCCGTTAACCACTACATACATACGTACATGCGTACATATATACATATACCTACATACATATACACACACACATGCATGTGCACCCATTCTCATAAGACCATAATCAATGTCATTCATCTCATTTTTCATATCAATAGTGGATACAAGTCCTCTTGTCATTCTCTTTTAAGAGATAAATGTTAAGCCTCTAAATAATAAAATATAATTATATCTTGAAAAGTTATAATTCCCGTTGAACTATTCTTCTCTCAGTTCCCATCCTCTCTCATTTCACTCTTGACCCTAATATTTCACTCCTAGTTGTATCTCCGTTCTAATCCATTTCAACACCTCCCTCATGTAACACTACATCACCACTCCTCCCTCACAATGCCATCACCTTCCTCATGACGTCATTTCTTGTTTCACACAATATTGTCCCCCCCCCCCACACACACAATACCATTTGTTCCAACTGTGTTGCCATTCGTATGATCTTCATTAAAAGAAATTGGATCAGTTGTTTGGTACATCTGTTTGATATTCTTAGCCTTTTTGCTTCTTACATTTTACTTGTTCCAACTTACAAGCTTATATTAATGATGAAACTGGATCAATTATTTCATCTAAGAATTAATGTTCAAATATATTAAACCCATCTAAGAATTTAAGCATTACTTGAATTCCTTTCTTTTCTAAATTGATACCTAAGTTTAATCTATTTTTTTAAATGCATATTTTGACTATAGATATAACCTAGTAATTAAATTTTATTTTAAATGAGAGGCATGCTACCCAATTGGTGAGCTATATTTAAGTTGGATTTGCCTGATACTCAATCGTTATAGTTATTTTATGATTTTCGTTTGTTAATAATATATTATAGGAGTTTGAAGGGTGTTATTGGAAGTAGTTTGGTTTGACAAAGCTTAACAATTTAGATTAGCCATGAACTTCATCAATATGTGACTACAAAGATCACATTTTTTGTTTGCGTACCTTGTCTTTGGTTCATTATTTGGTAACTTGTATTACTCTTACTTGAATCATTCATTGGAAATCACCTGCAAAAAATATACCAATGCGGCATTTATAAAAGGATTCTCAACATCTAAATCGAATATAATCCTTTACGTTGAGTATATGGTCTTCAACTTTTTTTATTACAGATTAATAAAGTTATTCAACTTTAATTTGATTGAGTGGTCTTCATATATCCTTTTCTTTACATCTGATTTATATTACCAATTTTTGAGTCATAATTTAAACATCGAGGGCTAATGTGCGATAAAACACAAACACAAGAGGGTAAACAATTGAGATGGAATACATAAGTATAAAAAATACGAACCAATCCGATCCAATCCGTAATCTGATGGATTTGATTGGTTTGGATTTAGATATTTGATGGATTAGATCGGATTGGAAAAAGTTAAAATCCTTTAAGGTTGGATTGGACATGGATTAAGCTAAAATCCGGTCCAATCCGATCCATGTGCACCCCTAATTAGACAATCTATGGTCAAGGTATAAGGAAGCATCTCCATATCATTCTTTTCTTATTCACTCCTTGGAGTATGCTTATGCTTAACTTAAAGTGTTCTCTAAAAAGGGCACTCATTGGCTTGGCCTTATTTATACTGAATCTTTGAATTATTTTCTCATTGTGCTTCTCTTGAGATAACCAAAGTCTCTTTGACCTCCTATTATAGGTAATATTCATACTTAGAAATTGACTTATGGATCCCAAGTTTGTTATAGCAAAAGATGCACTTAATTTTCCCTTTAAACTTGAAATTCTCGAGGTATTACTGCCAACGATGAGCATGTCATCTACATAAATCAACGAAATGATGAAATCATTACATGACAATTTCTTGATGAAGACACATTGATATGAAGTGGTCTTTCTGTATCTATGTTCTCCCATAAAATACTCTAATTTCTTGTACCAATGTGTAAGCGTTTGATTTAGTCCATACATATTTTCCCTCAATATACAGACATTGTCTTATTTTCCTTTAATCATGAATCTACTTGGTTGTGCCATCTAAAACTCCTCCTTGAGATCACCTTGAGGAAGGCAATCTTCATGCATGTCTACTTAATCTCCAAGCCCTTACCAACTACCAAAGTTAGAATAATTCTGATGGACGACATCTTCAACATAGAAGAGAATATATCATCAAAGTAAACACTTTTCATTTGATTGAAACCTTTCACAACCAATATGGCGGTGTATCTTGAATGTAATGAGTTTTAAATGTGTTTCACTCTAAAAATTCATTTATTTTTGAAAGCTCTTTTTCCCGTTGGCAACTTCACAAGCTCAAATGTATAGATGTCATATAAAGACCGCATTTTATATTGCATGGACTAAATTCATTTTCATTTTATACATATTGCATAGCCTCTTCATAGTTTTCAACTCACCACTATCAGTTAGAAGAACATAATCATGTGCATAGTATCTTGTAGAGAATGCCTATCCCATGCAGAGATACAAGGAGGATATGCGTTGGAGGAAGTGCTTTCCTCTTAATTTCCAGTAGTAGCCCTAGCATGCCAACTTATCATTCCTTGAGATCAGAAATATCCTTATGAACTTCCTTTATAATGGTATATGGTGGATTCTATGAAGGAACATGCTCTTCATAATTTGATTTTAATTACTCCGAGATGAATACGTGGATGCCTTTTAAACATCTCCGATATTATGATTCTCAACAAATACTAAATCTTAGTTTCTCGCAAGCTTCTTATCTACATGGTCATATAACTTATAGCCAAACTTGTCATGTCCATATCCCACAAAGATTCATTGTCTAGTCTTTGGTTCCATCATGGATTTCTCATTTTGGAACATACATAAAGGCTCTGCACCCAAATACATGTAAGTACTAAAAATAAACATCTTTTCCATTCCAGAATCTACCATTAAGAGACATGATAGTCAAATGAACAACAATCTTTAGGGCTTCATCTTGAAAGGAAGTAGGTAGCTTTGCCCCTTATTGTAAGAACCTTACTCTCTCCATGAAAGTCATGTTCATCCTCTCAACAATGCCATTTAACTGAAGAGTCTTTGGTGGAGTTTTCTAATATTTAGTCTTATAAGCACAATACCCTTGGTAAGCTTCTATTGTCTACCAAATATGTTGCAATAACTTTTATCATCAAGTTTTCCTGTGGATATCAAGTTCAGATGCATATCATAACTGTGCCTCACATCTTTTAGCTTCAAACAGACTCTTGTAGAATTATGCAAAATGATCTCACCCTTGTCAATAACACTAGACAAGAAATCATCACATTCTAAGAATGCCAAAATCACATAAAGCGCAATATGTAAAAAAACTCAATGTTGGAGGTCTCATATAGAGTTGTACCACTGTCTATTAGCTAGCAAGTGTCATTTCTGGTTGCATTTACCGTAATCATGTTCATACATAATAAGTAGATGTAATACTAGCCCCCAAACATAGTCCTACATCAGAAACTCATGAAACGTGAGAGTGGATTATAAGTGGTGGAGATTACTACTTGACAACTTGGACTTAAGTATTTTGGGTAGTTGTCAGTAGGTCCATTCAGGCCTAAACACTATGGGCTTGTTTGGATTGAGGTACGAACCCGGGTTAGCCGCATACCCCAGTATCCATCGCGCGTTTGGATTGAGAGGTGTCCGGGTTGGATTTGGTCGGACGTGGGTTGGAATGCTATCGAGGGGCACCCTGTATACCTGCATTAATGACCACGGTAGCCACCATCTTTGCCTTTTCCAGGCGGAAAAGGGGGGAGACTGGGTGCAGTTCCTGATCACATGGGAGGTCGGGTCGCTTGTCTTCATCCCTCCGCCCATCGGCAGTGTCGCCCAACTCCACCGACAAGGAGCTGTTCATCCAGTCCATCATCAAGCTACAACGACTTCCATGTGCAACAATCTCCATCCATCACAGCGGGTGATCCAGACAAGTCGTCGTAAAGGCCGAGGTGCTGCATTTCATCGCCAGTGTCCGCAAGGCTCCATAGTGATCGACGGGATGGACGAGCAGGCGTCGTCGTGTGAGTCGATCGCTCCTGCCCGCTCCCCTATGCCCTTGAGGATTGGAAGGCGAGTAAGGAAGGTCCTGGACGACATCTATCATTATAAATTGGCCGCGACGGTTTTGCTCTCTTTGCATGCCCTAGTTGAATCGAAGGTTGCTGTCGGAGAGGAGGAACTTCACGACCTGCGGTGGAGCTTCAAGGTTCTTCTTGGAAGGTATTCTCCATCTCCTCCGCCTTTGGTTTGGTCACATGTAGAACCTGCAAACCGTCATTGTTTCCCATTACCTCCATATGGAAGATGTCTTCCTTGTACTTTCTGTGCTTAGTATTGAAAATTATGGATTGTGATGAGTTTATCGAGCGGTTTTTGCTTCTATGAAAATTCTAACGTGTGATGAGTTTACCAAGCAGTATTTAATTCTTGCATCTTGGATAAAGTTTCTGAAATGTGTTTAACATCACAAGCGGTATATGCTTCTCTGTGTAGTCGAATTTGGCTTCCATGGGGGTGGTGGGGGGATGTTAACTGGGTCGTCGTTGTTATTTAAATCATCTAATACTATTTTTTTGATGAGATTACTTTTACTAGTGTACCTTTTTCAGAAAATTAAGATAATATTTTAGTATAATGTAGAAGAGTCGTATGTTCAATCATTCATCATAGCTGTTGTGGGAAGGAGGCGGATGGGAGAGAGGGGAGGTAGGGGAAGGTTGTTGCGAGGATGGCAGTTAACTCTCGTATATACGATGTTCCACTTTGGGGGGAGTTTCATCACTGTACGTCAATCCACAGAGTGGGTTCTCAATTTAGAAGGTTGATTTTTTTTAATTAATGTGTAAAGCTATGGTAGCCGGCAATTGCATGATGTCCCATTGGGGGGCATCTGATCTTGTTGTTCAAATGCCCTCACGCCTTGAGTTATTACCACTGCATTTAATTCAAAAACCAAACTTGTAGTTATTAGATTGAGTGATTTTTACAATGAAATGGGTACTAATATTTTAAATACATGGATCTAAGACCTGCTTACCTTGATGCGTTAGGGCAATAGTATTAGAGAGATGTATGTCCATAGGAAGGCTAAACACTGGGATAAACTAGTGAGTTCACATGGTCAGACATGGAAGCACTGGGATGAAGGGCTTCACATGGATACTACTCATGCTTATGACTTAATTTAACAATAGGATTTAGAATTAATTTATGCACTGTCAGATCTCCATCTCATATTAGTGTGCCTTTTCTTATTATTAATCGAGGATGCACTATTAATTCTTTTTCTCTAGTTGTGTTGTGCACATGATGATTTGTGTAATGCCATAATTTAATTCTACGTAAAATGATATTTGCTTCCGGATGCCCTCTGTCTAAATACTCATGCGTCCTAGTTGTTTAGCACTATGATTTTAAAGATGAATTTATGTATGCGTCGGGGTACATAGAAAGAGAGTGATGGACAGACAACCAGAGATCCCTATGGTGGGATTGGCACACATTGCACAGTTTCTACTGTGGATAGGATCTTCGTTGATGTGATGCTAGAGCACGAGACATCATGGGCAGGGAGCACGTTTACAGTTCCTGGGTGGCACTCCGTTGTCCGGAGGTTCAACGAACTGAGCTGCCTTAGCTACACGAAGGTGCAACTCCAACATCGCTGGAAAAACATGAAGAAGGACTACGCTTCGTATTTGTACCTCCGCAATAAGTCCGGCTGGGGTTGGGATACCATCTACAACATGCCTATTCCACCATCAGATGATGTTTGGTTTGAGGTACTCGATACTTATCAATTCTCCTTACACTTTGCATGATGTAGTGGATAATTGAACTTCGAAAAATAGCTTGCAGATCGATATCGAAAGTATCGCACCAATCCGTTTCTGTACTTTGGGGATATTCAGAGGTTTCTCTCAAAGGACATCGCCATTGCGGTGCATGCAAACTCAACGCGACCCACAAGGGACAAGCAAGCGATGGGGCCCTCAAGTTCACGACTAGCGGTAAGGCAGAGGGCATTGAACTTCGACGAAAATCTAGATGATTGTATGCCGTATCCATCAGAAGATGTGGATGACAGTGAGGAAATGATTCCTATACCCTCCTCAAGGAAGAGAACACCCGGGAATCGACCAGGAAGTGGTAAGAAATCAAGGAGCAGAGGGGCGTTGTCTGAAGTAGGGCAAGAATTGCTAGAGAAGTTTTTGAGCACTCTGTCGAAGAAGTTTGCTGAGGGCAGACATGATCCTGATGAACTGGCAAATGAAGCATGTAGGGAAGTAAGTGCGTTCAGGCCGGACCTTGACATCGACCAGTTCGAAAGGATAGTAGAGAAGCTAGCAACAACTAGTGGTAGAAATGTTTTCTACCACGTCAAAGGCGACCCCGATAAGCTGAATGAATGGATTGAGAGGATCATTCATTGTTAAAGGATACAACCATCGCCTCAACTTACCGACTTTGCCGAACTCATTAACTATTGTTAAAACTTTATCGAACTTGTGTTATTTATGTCCTCTCTTAACTTTAGCAACAAGTACATTGCAGCCCATTCATATGGGCAAAATCAGCAGGAACATGTACATGCCGAGGATAAGTTTATTCCTATTTAATTCTTGCATGTTCTTTTCTAGTCGACGACTTCTGCCTAGCAACAGTTTATTTTAATATGCTAGTTTATATGCAGGGAGCAGTGGATATAATCCTAAGCAGGTGACATACATTTATGTTGTTTCTGCGCCAACTGGATTCTATTTGAGGATGTGTTCCTAAATAGGAACTTGATAATTTTATCATGTTGTCTAACATGATGTACTCCTGCAAATATCTGCATCGACAACTATCGTACAATTTTAGGAATTTTTTTGTCTAGTTGTTTGGTGTGGTAACAGACTCTGATTTACAGGTGCTTAGGCCTTCATTTGTTGTTACGATATTTTATGACTGTTTACGATAGTTTCTGATTAGACCTTAATAGGTTTTTGTCTCGAATATGAATTACACTCGAGTAAATAAGCAGATTTATGTTGCATTCGTTAAGATGGTTTTTGATTTGGCGAAAGTGTTTTGTCAGTGATGGCCTTGCATAGGTACAATTCATTCAACGATTTCATGGATCAAGCAGTAATAGCCTGCATTGGCATAGTGGGTGTTATTGCGATAGAGGAGTTGGAGAGTGAGTCATTTGCCAGACGAGTTCCCTGATCCATGCATACAAGGCCTCTCAGCGGACGAGAATGGGTTGAAGAGATGCTTGCGGGCCATGATGACAGGGCATTCTATAACTTTCGAATGAGACTGCCTATGCTTAGAAGGTTCGTCGTGTACTATCGGATCATGGGTTAACACATACGAGGAACATGGACGTGATGGAGCAAGTATGTATATTTCTATACGCGTTCACCAATGGTCATTCTAACAGAATCATCCAAGAAGCATTCCAGCGTAGTGCATAGACCATATCACGCCACATTAAAAGGTTTCTCGTGAAAATACTGACATTGGAGCAGGAGTACATTCGACTTGCTCCGCCCGTCACCCCGGAGATAATCACTTCAGACCCCGTTACTACCCGTACTTCAAAGTAAATACATTCCTTAGTAGGACACATTGCTTTCGCTTATGTACTCTTTTTCTCAATTACCCGCTTTTGGACAGGGAGTCATAGGAGCAATTTATGGCACATACATTCTCGCTCATGTTCATCCCGACGAAGAAGGAGCTTATCGGTGCAGGAAACTTTTTCCAGCATAAAATGTTATGGTTGCTTTTGACTTCAACCAATGTTTTACGTACGTCGTTACGGGATGGGAAGGTTCCTATGTGGATATGACCGTGCTTCGAGATTCTGTCGAGAGTGGCTCTTTCCTTGTCCCAGAGAGCTGTTAATATTTAGTAGACCGTGGTTACTCCAATACGGACACTGTCATCGCCCCATACAGAGGTGCCCTTTACCATCTCCCTGCTTGGCGGGCATGAGGGTGTCACTATGAAAATCATAAGGACATGTTTAATCACCGCCATGCTATCCTGCGCAATGTTGTGGAGCGCATCTTCGGTGTGTGGAAGAATAGGTTCCACTGCTTGCGAGATATGCCATCGTACTCATTTGACACACAAAGAGATGTTGTAAAGGCCACCTGCATCATTCACAACTTCATACGGTTCAACGACGAAGATTCAATATGTGACAACGACGAAGAGGACATCTCGCCGGAGGAGGTTGACAAAGATCAAAATCGGAGTGTCGGCATCCTTCGTGATGATATCCGTCGGGGGGAGGTTTTGCAAGACAGAATCGCTCAAGAAATGTGGAATAATAGACGAAGGAGACAATCGTAGTGTACTAGCAGACTTGAAAATTGAAAATGTTATCATTTGCATAAATGTTTTTCGCATCAAGTTAATAATTTCTTGCCAATGTTATTCTCTGTGTATGTAATCATGTTGTTTTTGTGTAGAGAAGTAGCAATGCAATCAAATGAACGATGTCGTTGTGGGAACCCATTGGTTCTGAGCTACGAAGAGGGGAACCAGAATCCGGTAGGAAGACTCTTCTACGTTTGCTCAACTGGACGATCCGATCATCATCAGCCTTATGTTCGTGCACCAAGGACAATGGAGAATCTGGCAGACGAAAAATTTTTTTGCCTATAGCTTATGGAAAAAGGAACAGGAAAATAGAGAACTTCGGCCGAAAGCTTGAAATCACGATGAAAGATATAGGGGGAAAAGGAAAGCGAATTGGCAAGTCTCTATGCAGAGTTAGAAGATGTTGGAGGCACGAGAGCTTCACTGCAGGGGATGGTGGAGTCGCTGTGGCTGCAAATGCGAGGTGCAGGAATTGACGTCGTTGAAGACAACGTGATTGATAAGCATGTCGTCTGACTGTTTCACTTTTTCATCGTTGTTCGGACTAGAATGTGTACTCATGCTATGGTGGGAATACTACTCGGGGATCTTCGATTTCTTTCCCTAGTCTGATATTTCGTGTTTCCAATTACGGGTTTATTATTTTCTACGCTGTGCAGTGGTAGCGAATATGGGTTCCATTTGCTTCGCAACCGTGACAAGTGTTGAATACTACCAATCCGAATTGACATTAATTACTCGAATCAGAAAGGGAGGGAGGAACCACAAAGATTAGAAACACATTTCTAACGATAATCAGCTTGCATCAAGGGAGGGGCATAACTAAAAATGCAATATCTCAAAGGGGCACATGTGTAAAAAAACCATGTATTTTGTTGTTAGCAAAGAAATATATGTGGTGGGAAGTTGAAAATATCAGAATTACAATTACTAAAATGAAATCGCGGGCTCAATGGAAATTTGTGACGAAAAATTAGTAATATCACAACCACAATGATTATAACCACAATCTCCATCACATCAAATCATACCACATCCACCCCACCCTCTATCCAAACACCTACTATTCAAAATGGGTTATCCATCCCCCACCCCATCTCATAATTGGGATACCCCATCCCATCCCAACCCGCAATCCAAACAAGCCCTATAAGTTGTCAAGGCAAGTTTTTTCCATTAATGAACTGGGTACTTAAGCCCAGGATGTTACACAAGCATGGTGATCTAAGACTTGGGTACTTGGAGTAGGACTTAAAAATTACAAGTAAATAGTGTTCTGAATCATATGGATCACATCACGGGTTAGAGGTTAACAAGAGAGTGAGTCATCACTGAATAATTAGATCATGGATAGACAATAATTACTAGATTTTGCTGACATTGATGACTCAATAGTAATAACTTTGTACATATAGCTTTGATGGATTTATCGTGAATAAGTTTATTCACTGCATCCCAATTGTCACACCCCCAAATTCCGTGATCGAGAATGATCGTGCAGACACGGTAGTGGATGCTCGAGAATGATCGATGGAGCTAGGACTTCAGGAGGAGTCCAAAATGCATGGATATCAGGGAGGTTATCCATGAGAGTCTGGAGGCTCTACCGTACGTGACAATAGAGAAGCGTCACACAAGACACTGGCTCGGTAGCAGAGTGTCATGGTGCTAATAGCAGTGCGAGCAACGAGTACAGACAGCAGTGCAAGACATGACGGTGGATGCACGCAGCGGTACGTACGCGAGCGCAGACGGGCGGTACGTAGTGAAGCAGTACGCATCGAGGAGCAATGCGGTATGGTCACATAGGCGTACGCACGAAGGCGCACGGTATCGGTATTGATGCGTGGTGATCCAAGGAGGCATGGAGCGTTGCAGGTGCTGAGTACGAGCATTGTCGAGCATGCTCGGTAGTACGCGTACGAGAGTGGTCTGGAGGCCACGATAGCGAAGTTCTGGAGGACTTCCCCTTAGCATGCAGAACGCTAAGGAAGGGTTTACCGCACGAGGGTCTGGAGGCCGCGGGTTCCCTTATGGCACAAGACCAAGTGTTCGGTGGCACTTGGTGGATTAAGGCAAAGCTGCATCAGCAGGGCGTTGGAGCGCATGCGTGCTGGTGACTGGGCGGTTGACTGGGCGTCGACCGTGCGGGAAGACGAAAGGACAACAAGGGAGTCGAAGAGTCGAGCAAACGAAGAGTTGCTGAGGAACGCGAAGGGTTGCCAAAGAACTCGAAGGGTCTCGTGTCTTTATGTGTCATTATTGTAAGTGTAATAATGAGTGTCCCTTTGGTTGCCTTGAGTCTTGTATAAAAGGAGAGGTGGTGGCTCATTTGTAAACACACAACACAACACAAGTGTAGAGTGTCACCCACTCCAGAGAGAGAGTTCCCCTTCTAATAAGAGAAGAGCTTTGTGCCCGTGTTTGTGTGATCGTGTGGTCGTGTTCTTGAGCGTTCTTGAGCGTATTCTTGAGAGTGTTCTTGAGCGATCCGGAGTTCGTGCTCGTGTTTGTGTTGGAAGCGTCGGCACGCTAGCAAGCAGGAGTATCGAGAAGAGTTGGAGCGCGTCCGTGACCGTTCTACTCGGGAAGGTTGGTTAGCTACGGGTTAGCTAACGCCGCACAGGATCGGTCGAAATCGATAGCGGGATTTTTACCTTGTGACAATTGGTATCAGAGCTTGGTTGGTGCCAAGAAAGCGGACAAAGCTACGAGCGGCTGTTGGAGCAGTCGATCGCGGGAACGAGGATACTTGTTGGTGCAAGTACATCTTCAACCAGCGGAGCGAAGATGGTGGGCGTTACCGATCGCGTAGCAGCATTGGAGCAGGCGATGGCAGAAGTGGAGTCCACCATTGGGACTCATGCCCATCGCATCGCCGTCTTGGAGGATCGTGCTTCAGAAGGATCGGATGTTGGGGACGAGACCCAACGCTCAGCGGAGCAGATCAAGTCCTTGGAGGACAAGCTGGAGGCATTCAACACGGTGATGGAGGATCTACGCAACGAGATCTCCCTCATTAAGAAGGCATTGGCGAACAACGGAGGCTCCACGGAGGTGCATCGACGCAAGGTACCCGAACCCAAACCCTTTACAGGTACTCGGAGTGGCAAGGATTTGGAGAACTTCCTATGGGACATGGAAGTTTACTTCGAGGCGACCAAGACGAGGGAAGCCGAGAAGGTCGGTTTGGCATCGATGTACATGTCGAGCGACGCCAAGCTATGGTGGAGGAGCCGTGCAGCAGATGAGGCAAGACCGAAGATATCTAGATGGGATGATCTAGTCACGGAACTGAAGGCGCAGTTCCTGCCGAAGAACACTTCGTGGATTGCACGGGAGGCTCTTCGACGTCTGAAGGAGACAGGCACTGTTCGTGAGTACGTGAAGCAGTTCACGTCTTTGCTGCTGGACATCAAGGGGATGTCCGAGGAGGACAAGCTGTTCAGCTTCACGATCGGGTTGCAAAGCTGGGCGAAGCCGAACTGCGGAGGCAGGGCGTGAAGGACCTTAATTCAGCGATCGTGGTGGCGGATGCGTTGGTCGATTATGAGGCGACTCAACCAGGCTACAACGCTGAAGAGAAGGAGTTCACCAGCAAGCTGAAGGCACGGTCGAAGGACAAGGGAAAGGCGTTGCCCAAGATCCACCAACGGAGGAACGGGAGTACTCCAAGAAATGGGAGCAACCCAGGAGCAAGGGATGCTTCATATGCGATGGTCCGCATCGGGCGCGGGAGTGCCCAAAGAAGGAGAAGCTGAACTCTCTTCGTACAGACGAGGAGGATGAAGAAGAAGGTGAGGTACGCTTGGGAGCAATCGGTGCTATGCGCAAGGTACGCCTCACAACACTTCGAGCTGTAGCTTCGAATTCGGTGGAGGGAGGGAACTCCACAACAAAGAGCTTTGGAGGCGCCAAGGCTCGATCGAGGATGCACAGAAGTGCGCAGGTGCGTGCGGAGCACCAAGGTGTGCAATGGAGGCACACAACCGAAGCCGCGGATGGAAGAAGATCCGTGCATGAGAAGCCGATGCAGAGCTCAGGAGGGCGATGCAGCATGAACAAGGAGTTGAACGCCCATGGGAGTGGAGTGGTGACGAACCACACCACCAACGATCTTGCAGGAGGCAAGATATCGAAGATGCTCGGAGCGCAGGAGGTGCTCACTTCCCAGGACACGGGTACGTCTACAGGGAACGATAGAGATCGTCAACGAGCTTGCGTGGAGGTGAGTACTCCACAGGTGGAGCTGGAGCTGTCACACAACAACGATGGAGTTGCTGTATCCATGAGGGATACATTGAGAACAGGAGCTGATGAGGAAGCTCCATTTCTCACGACGAAGACCAAGTCATGGAGGGACGCGGTTCGTGGGAAGGACAAGTACGGGAAGGGAGGCGGTGCACGCTTGCACCTCCCTTCCAATTGAGCAGCATCAGGAGGTGTATAGCGGATGGAGGATCGTGACGGGACGCCAGCTGAAGTGGGAATGCTCGGTTGAGGACAACCGATTCTTCAGGTGGGGGAGGCTTGTCACACCCCCAAATTCCGTGATCGAGAATGATCGTGCAGACACGGTAGTGGATGCTCGAGAATGATCGATGGAGCTAGGACTTCAGGAGGAGTCCAAAATGCATGGATATCAGGGAGGTTATCCATGAGAGTCTGGAGGCTCTACCGTACGTGACAATAGAGAAGCGTCACACAAGACACTGCCTCGGTAGCAGAGTGTCGTGGTGCTAATAGCAGTGCGAGCAACGAGTACAGACAGCAGTGCAAGACATTACGGTGGATGCACGCAGCGGTACGTACGCGAGCGCAGACGGGCGGTACGTAGTGAAGCAGTACGCATCGAGGAGCAATGCGGTATGGTCACATAGGCGTACGCACGAAGGCGCACGGTATCGGTATTGATGCGTGGTGATCCAAGGAGGCATGGAGCGTTGCAGGTGCTGAGTACGAGCATTGTCGAGCATGCTCGGTAGTACGCGTACGAGAGTGGTCTGGAGGCCACGATAGCGAAGTTCTGGAGGACTTCCCCTTAGCATGCAGAACGCTAAGGAAGGGTTTACCGCACGAGGGTCTGGAGGCCGCGGGTTCCCTTATATCACAAGACCAAGTGTTCGGTGGCACTTGGTGGATTAAGGCAAAGCTGCATCAGCAGGGCGTTGGAGCGCATGCGTGCTGGTGACTGGGCGGTTGACTGGGCGTCGACCGTGCGGGAAGACGAAAGGACAACAAGGGAGTCGAAGAGACGAGCAAACGAAGAGTTGCTGAGGAACGCGAAGGGTTGCCAAAGAACTCGAACGGTCTCTTGTGTCTTTATGTGTCATTATTGTAAGTGTAATAATGAGTGTCCCTTAGGTTGCCTTGAGTCTTGTATAAAAGGAGAGGTGGTGGCTCATTTGTAAACACACAATACAACACAAGTGTAGAGTGTCACCCACTCCAGAGAGAGAGTTCCCCTTCTAATAAGAGAAGAGCTTTGTGCCCGTGCTTGTGTGATCGTGTGGTCGTGTTCTTGAGCGTTCTTGAGCGTATTCTTGAGAGTGTTCTTGAGCGATCCGGAGTTGATGCTCGTGTTTGTGTTGGAAGCGTCGGCACGCTAGCAAGCAGGAGTATCGAGAAGAGTTGGAGCGCGTCCGTGACCGTTCTACTCGGGAAGGCTGGTTAGCTACGGGTTAGATAACGCCGCACAGGATCGGTCGAAATCGATAGCGGGATTTTGACCCTGTGACAATTGGTATCAGAGCTTGGTTGGTGTCAAGAAAGCGGGTAAAGCTACGAGCGGCTGTTGGAGCAGTCGATCGCGGGAACGAGGATACTTGTTGGTGCAAGTACATCTTCGACCAGCGGAGCGAAGATGGTGGGCGTTACCGATCGCGTAGCAGCATTGGAGCAGGCGATGGCAGAAGTGGAGTCCACCATTGGGACTCATGCCCATCGCATCGCCGTCTTGGAGGATCGTGCTTCAGAAGGATCGGATGTTGGGGACGAGACCCAACGCTCAGCGGAGCAGATCAAGTCCTTGGAGGACAAGCTGGAGGCATTCAACACGGTGATGGAGGATCTACGGAACGAGATCTCCCTCATTAAGAAGGCATTGGCGAACAACGGAGGCTCCACGGAGGTGCATCGACGCAAGGTACCCGAACCCAAACCCTTTACAGGTACTCGGAGTGGCAAGGATTTGGAGAACTTCCTATGGGACATGAAAGTTTACTTCGAGGCGACCAAGACGAGGGAAGCCGAGAAGGTCGGTTTGGCATCGATGTACATGTCGAGCGACGTCAAGCTATGGTGGAGGAGCCGTGCAGCAGATGAGGCAAGACCGAAGATATCTAGATGGGATGATCTAGTCACGGAACTGAAGGCGCAGTTCCTGCCGAAGAACACTTCGTGGATTGCACGGGAGGCTCTTCGACGTCTGAAGCAGACAGGCATTGTTCGTGAGTACGTGAAGCAGTTCACGTCTTTGCTGCTGGACATCAAGGGGATGTCCGAGGAGGACAAGCTGTTCAACTTCACGATCGGGTTGCAAAGCTGGGCGCAAGCCGAACTGCGGAGGCAGGGCGTGAAGGACCTTAATTCAGCGATCGTGGTGGCGGATGCGTTGGTCGATTATGGGGAGATTCAACCAGGCTACAACGCTGAAGAGAAGGAGTTCACCAGCAAGCTGAAGGCACGGTCGAAGGACAAGGGCAAAGGCGTTGCCCAAGATCCACCAACGGAGGAACGGGAGTACTCCAAGAAGAGGGAGCAACCCAGGAGCAAGGGATGCTTCATATGCGATGGTCCGCATCGGGCGCGGGAGTGCCCAAAGAAGGAGAAGCTGAACTCTCTTCGTACAGACGAGGAGGATGAAGAAGAAGGTGAGGTACGCTTGGGAGCAATCGGTGCTATGCGCAAGGTACGCCTTAGCTTCGAATTCGGTGGAGGGAGGGAACTCCACAACAAAGAGCTTTGGAGGCGCCAAGGCTCGATCGAGGATGCACAGAAGTGCGCAGGTGCGTGCGGAGCACCAAGGTGTGCAATGGAGGCACACAACCGAAGACGCGGATGGAAGAAGATCCGTGCATGAGAAGCCGATGCAGAGCTCAGGAGGGCGATGCAGCATGGACAAGGAGTTGAACGCCCATGGGAGTGGAGTGGTGATGAACCACACCACCAACGATCTTGCAGGAGGCAAGATATCGAAGATGCTCGGAGCGCAGGAGGTGCTCACTTTCCAGGACACGGGTACGTCTACAGGGAACGATAGAGATCGTCAACGAGCTTGCGTGGAGGTGAGTACTCCACAGGTGGAGCTGGAGCTGCCACACAACAACGATGGAGCTGCTGTATCCAGGAGGGATACATTGAGAACAGGAGCTGATGAGGAAGCTCCATTTCTCACGACGAAGACCAAGTCATGGAGGGACGCGGTTCGTGGGAAGGACAAGTACGGGAAGGGAGGCGGTGCACGCTTGCACCACCCTTCCAATTGAGCAGCATCAGGAGGTGCATAGCGGATGGAGGATCGTGACGGGATGGCAGCTGAAGTGGGAATGCTCGGTTGAGGACAACCGATTCTTCAGGTGGGGGAGGCTTTTCACACCCCCAAATTCCGTGATCGAGAATGATCGTGCAGACACGGTAGTGGATGCTCGAGAATGATCGATGGAGCTAGGACTTCAGGAGGAGTCCAAAATGCATGGATATCAGGGAGGTTATCCATGAGAGTCTGGAGGCTCTACCGTACGTGACAATAGAGAAGCGTCACACAAGACACTGGCTCGGTAGTAGAGTGTCGTGGTGCTAATAGCAGTGCGAGCAACGAGTACAGACAGCAGTGCAAGACATGACGGTGGATGCACGCAGCGGTACGTACGCGAGCGCAGACGGGCGGTACGTAGTGAAGCAGTACGCATCGAGGAGCAATGCGGTATGGTCACATAGGCGTACGCACGAAGGCGCACGGTATCGGTATTGATGCGTGGTGATCCAAGGAGGCATGGAGCGTTGCATGTGCTGAGTACGAGCATTGTCAAGCATGCTCGGTAGTACGCGTACGAGAGTGGTCTGGAGGCCACAATAGCGAAGTTCTGGAGGACTTCCCCTTAGCATGCAGAACGCTAAGGAAGGGTTTACCGCACGAGGGTCTGGAGGCCGCGGGTTCCCTTATGGCACATGACCAAGTGTTCGGTGGCACTTGGTGGATTAAGGCAAAGCTGCATCAGTAGGGCGTTGGAGCGCATGCGTGCTGGTGACTGGGCGGTTGACTGGGCGTCGACCGTGCGGGAAGACGAAAGGACAACAAGGGAGTCGAAGAGTCGAGCAAACGAAGAGTTGCTGAGGAACGCGAAGGGTTGCCAAAGAACTCGAAGGGTCTCGTGTCTTTATGTGTCATTATTGTAAGTGTAATAATGAGTGTCCCTTTGGTTGCCTTGAGTCTTGTATAAAAGGAGAGGTGGTGGCTCATTTGTAAACACACAACACAACACAAGTGTAGAGTGTCACCCACTCCAGAGAGAGAGTTCCCCTTCTAATAAGAGAAGAGCTTTGTGCCCGTGTTTGTGTGATCGTGTGGTCGTGTTCTTGAGCGTTCTTGAGCGTATTCTTGAGAGTGTTCTTGAGCGATCCGGAGTTCGTGCTCGTGTTTGTGTTGGAAGCGTCGGCACGATAGCAAGCAGGAGTATCGAGAAGAGTTGGAGCGCGTCCGTGACCGTTCTACTCGGGAAGGTTGGTTAGCTACGGGTTAGCTAACGCCGCACAGGATCGGTCGAAATCGATAGCGGGATTTTGACCTTGTGACAATTGGTATCAGAGCTTGGTTGGTGCCAAGAAAGCGGACAAAGCTACGAGCGGCTGTTGGAGCAGTCGATCGCGGGAACGAGGATACTTGTTGGTGCAAGTACATCTTCAACCAGCGGAGCGAAGATGGTGGGCGTTACCGATCGCGTAGCAGCATTGGAGCAGGCGATGGCAGAAGTGGAGTCCACCATTGGGACTCATGCCCATCGCATCGCCGTCTTGGAGGATCGTGCTTCAGAAGGATCGGATGTTGGGGACGAGACCCAACGCTCAGCGGAGCAGATCAAGTCCTTGGAGGACAAGCTGGAGGCATTCAACACGGTGATGGAGGATCTACGCAACGAGATCTCCCTCATTAAGAAGGCATTGGCGAACAACGGAGGCTCCACGGAGGTGCATCGACGCAAGGTACCCGAACCCAAACCCTTTACAGGTACTCGGAGTGCCAAGGATTTGGAGAACTTCCTATGGGATATGGAAGTTTACTTCGAGGCGACCAAGACGAGGGAAGCCGAGAAGGTCGGTTTGGCATCGATGTACATGTCGAGCGACGCCAAGCTATGGTGGAGGAGCCGTGCAGCAGATGAGGCAAGACCGAAGATATCTAGATGGGATGATCTAGTCACGGAACTGAAGGCGCAGTTCCTGCCGAAGAACACTTCGTGGATTGCACGGGAGGCTCTTCGACGTCTGAAGCAGACAGGCACTGTTCGTGAGTACGTGAAGCAGTTCACGTCTTTGCTGCTGGACATCAAGGGGATGTCCGAGGAGGACAAGCTGTTCAGCTTCACGATCGGGTTGCAAAGCTGGGCGAAGCCGAACTGCGGAGGCAGGGCGTGAAGGACCTTAATTCAGCGATCGTGGTGGCGGATGCGTTGGTCGATTATGGGGCGACTCAACCAGGCTACAACGCTGAAGAGAAGGAGTTCACCAGCAAGCTGAAGGCACGGTCGAAGGACAAGGGAAAGGCGTTGCCCAAGATCCACCAACGGAGGAACGGGAGTACTCCAAGAAGAGGGAGCAACCCAGGAGCAAGGGATGCTTCATATGCGATGGTCCGCATCGGGCGCGGGAGTGACCAAAGAAGGAGAAGCTGAACTCTCTTCGTACAGACGAGGAGGATGAAGAAGAAGGTGAGGTACGCTTGGGAGCAATCGGTGCTATGCGCAAGGTACGCCTCACAACACTTCGAGCTGTAGCTTCGAATTCGGTGGAGGGAGGGAACTCCATAACAAAGAGCTTTGGAGGCGCCAAGGCTCGATCGAGGATGCACAGAAGTGCGCAGGTGCGTGCGGAGCACCAAGGTGTGCAATGGAGGCACACAACCGAAGCCGCGGATGAAAGAAGATCCGTGCATGAGAAGCCGATGCAGAGCTCAGGAGGGCGATGCAGCATGGACAAGGAGTTGAACGCCCATGGGAGTGGAGTGGTGACGAACCACACCACCAACGATCTTGCAGGAGGCAAGATATCGAAGATACTCGGAGCGCAGGAGGTGCTCACTTCCCAGGACACGGGTACGTCTACAGGGAACGATAGAGATCGTCAACGAGCTTGCGTGGAGGTGAGTACTCCACAGGTGGAGCTGGAGCTGTCACACAACAACGATGGAGTTGCTGTATCCATGAGGGATACATTGAGAACAGGAGCTGATGAGGAAGCTCCATTTCTCACGACGAAGACCAAGTCATGGAGGGACGCGGTTCGTGGGAAGGACAAGTACGGGAAGGGAGGCGGTGCACGCTTGCACCTCCCTTCCAATTGAGCAGCATCAGGAGGTGCATAGCGGATGGAGGATCGTGACGGGACGCCAGCTGAAGTGGGAATGCTCGGTTGAGGACAACCGATTCTTCAGGTGGGGGAGGCTTGTCACACCCCCAAATTCCGTGATCGAGAATGATCGTGCAGACACGGTAGTGGATGTTCGAAAATGATCGATGGAGTTAGGACTTCAGGAGGAGTCCAAAATGCATGGATATCAGGGAGGTTATCCATGAGAGTCTGGAGGCTCTACCGTACGTGACAATAAAGAAGCGTCACACAAGACACTGGCTCGGTAGCAGAGTGTCGTGGTGCTAATAGCAGTGCGAGCAACGAGTACAGACAGCAGTGCAAGACATTACGGTGGATGCACGCAGCGGTACGTACGCGAGCGCAGACGGGCGGTACGTAGTGAAGCAGTACGCATCGAGGAGTAATGCGGTATGGTCAAATAGGCGTACGCACGAAGGCGCACGGTATCGGTATTGATGCGTGGTGATCCAAGGAGGCATGGAGCGTTGCAGGTGCTGAGTACGAGCATTGTCGAGCATGCTCGGTAGTACGCGTACGAGAGTGGTCTGGAGGCCACGATAGCGAAGTTCTGGAGGACTTCCCCTTATCATACAGAACGCTAAGGAAGGGTTTACCGCACGAGGGTCTGGAGGCCGCGGGTTCCCTTATGGCACAAGACCAAGTGTTCGGTGGCACTTGGTGGATTAAGGCAAAGCTGCATCAGCAGGGCGTTGGAGCGCATGCGTGCTGGTGACTGGGCGGTTGACTGGGCGTCGACCGTGCGGGAAGACGAAAGGACAACAAGGGAGTCGAAGAGACGAGCAAACGAAGAGTTGCTGAGGAACGCGAAGGGTTGCCAAAGAACTCGAACGGTCTCTTGTGTCTTTATGTGTCATTATTGTAAGTGTAATAATGAGTGTCCCTTAGGTTGCCTTGAGTCTTGTATAAAAGGAGAGGTGGTGGCTCATTTGTAAACACACAATACAACACAAGTGTAGAGTGTCACCCACTCCAGAGAGAGAGTTCCCCTTCTAATAAGAGAAGAGCTTTGTGCCCGTACTTGTGTGATCGTGTGGTCGTGTTCTTAAGCGTTCTTGAGCGTATTCTTGACAGTGTTCTTGAGCGATCCGGAGTTCATGCTCGTGTTTGTGTTGGAAGCGTCGGCACGCTAGCAAGCAGGGGTATCGAGAAGAGTTGGAGCGCGTCCGTGACTGTTCTACTCGGGAAGGCTGGTTAGCTACGGGTTAGCTAACGCCGCACAGGATCGGTCGAAATCGATAGCGGGATTTTGACCCTGTGACAATTGGTATCAGAGCTTGGTTGGTGCCAAGAAAGCGGGTAAAGCTACGAGCGTCTGTTGGAGCAGTCGATCGCGGGAACGAGGATACTTGTTGGTGCAAGTACATCTTCGACCAGCGGAGCGAAGATGGTGGGCATTACCGATTGCGTAGCAGCATTGGAGCAGGCGATGGCAGAAGTGGAGTCCACCATTGGGACTCATGCCCATCGCATCGCCGTCTTGGAGGATCGTGCTTCAGAAGGATCGGATGTTGGGGACGAGACCCAACGCTCAGCGGAGCAGATCAAGTCCTTGGAGGACAAGCTGCAGGCATTCAACACGGTGATGGAGGATCTACGCAACGAGATCTCCCTCATTAAGAAGGCATTGGCGAACAACGGAGGCTCCACGGAGGTGCATCAACGCAAGGTACCCGAACCCAAACCCTTTACAGGTACTCGGAGTGCCAAGGATTTGGAGAACTTCCTATGGGACATGGAAGTTTACTTCGAGGCGACCAAGACGAGGGAAGCCGAGAAGGTCGGTTTGGCATCGATGTACATGTCGAGCGACGCCAAGCTATGGTGGAGGAGCCGTGCAGCAGATGAGGCAAGACCGAAGATATCTAGATGGGATGATCTAGTCACGGAACTGAAGGCGCAGTTCCTGCCGAAGAACACTTCGTGGATTGCACGGGAGGCTCTTCGACGTCTGAAGCAGACAGGCACTGTTCGTGAGTACGTGAAGCAGTTCACGTCTTTGCTGCTGGACATCAAGGGGATGTCCGAGGAGGACAAGCTGTTCAGCTTCACGATCGGGTTGCAAAGCTGGGCGCAAGCCGAACTGCGGAGGCAGGGCGTGAAGGACCTTAATTCAGCGATCGTGGTGGCGGATGCGTTGGTCGATTATGGGGCGACTCAACCAGGCTACAACGCTGAAGAGAAGGAGTTCACCAGCAAGCTGAAGGCACGGTCGAAGGATAAGGGCAAAGGCGTTGCCCAAGATCCACCAACGGAGGAACGGGAGTACTCCAAGAAGAGGGAGCAACCCAGGAGCAAGGGATGCTTCATATGCGATGGTCCGCATCGGGCGCGGGAGTGCCCAAAGAAGGAGAAGCTGAACTCTCTTCGTACAGACGAGGAGGATGAAGAAGAAGGTGAGGTACGCTTGGGATCAATCGGTGCTATGCGCAAGGTACGCCTCACAACACTTCGAGCTGTAGCTTCGAATTCGGTGGAGGGAGGGAACTCCAGAACAAAGAGCTTTGGAGGCGCCAAGGTTCGATCGAGGATGCACAGAAGTTCGCAGGTGCGTGCGGAGCACCAAGGTGTGCAATGGAGGCACACAACCGAAGCCGCGGATGGAAGAAGATCCGTGCATGAGAAGCCGATGCAGGGCTCAGGAGGGCGATGCAGCATGGACAAGGAGTTGAACGCCCATGGGAGTGGAGTGGTGACGAACCACACCACCAACGATCTTGCAGGAGGCAAGATATCGAAGATGCTCGGAGCGCAGGAGGTGCTCACTTCCCAGGACACGGGTATGTCTACAGGGAACGATAGAGATCGTCAACGAGCTTGCGTGGAGGTGAGTACTCCACAGGTGGAGCTGGAGCTGCCACACAACAACGATGGAGCTGCTGTATCCAGGAGGGATACATTGAGAACAGGAGCTGATGAGGAAGCTCCATTTCTCACGACGAAGACCAAGTCATGGAGGGACGCGGTTCGTGGGAAGGACAAGTACGGGAAGGGAGGCGGTGCACGCTTGCACCATCCTTCCAATTGAGCAGCATCAGGAGGTGCATAGCGGATGGAGGATCGTGACGGGACGGCAACTGAAGTGGGAATGCTCGGTTGAGGACAACCGATTCTTCAGGTGGGGGAGGCTTGTCACACCCCCAAATTCCGTGATCGAGAATGATCGTGCAGACACGGTAGTGGATGCTCGAGAATGATCGATGGAGCTAGGACTTCAGGAGGAGTCCAAAATGCATGGATATCAGGGAGGTTATCCATGAGAGTCTGGAGGCTCTACCGTACGTGACAATAGAGAAGCGTCACACAAGACACTGGCTCGGTAGCAGAGTGTCGTGGTGCTAATAGCAGTGCGAGCAACGAGTACAGACAGCAGTGCAAGACATGACGGTGGATGCACGCAGCGGTACGTACGCGAGCGCAGACGGGCGGTACGTAGTGAAGCAGTACGCATCGAGGAGCAATGCGGTATGGTCACATAGGCGTACGCACGGAGGCGCACGGTATCGGTATTGATGCGTGGTGATCCAAGGAGGCATGGAGCGTTGCAGGTGCTGAGTACGAGCATTGTCGAGCATGCTCGGTAGTACGCGTACGAGAGTGGTCTGGAGGCCACGATAGCGAAGTTCTGGAGGACTTCCCCTTAGCATGCAGAACACTAAGGAAGGGTTTACCGCACGAGGGTCTGGAGGCCGCGGGTTCCCTTATGGCACATGACCAAGTGTTCGGTGGCACTTGGTGGATTAAGGCAAAGCTGCATCAGCAGGGCGTTGGAGCGCATGCGTGCTGGTGACTGGGCGGTTGACTGGGCGTCGACCGTGCGGGAAGACGAAAGGACAACAAGGGAGTCGAAGAGACGAGCAAACGAAGAGTTGCTGAGGAACGCGAAGGGTTGCCAAAGAACTCGAAGGGTCTCGTGTCTTTATGTGTCATTATTGTAAGTGTAATAATGAGTGTCCCTTAGGTTGCCTTGAGTCTTGTATAAAAGGAGAGGTGGTGGCTCATTTGTAAATACACAACACAAAACAAGTGTAGAGTGTCACCCACTCCAGAGAGAGAGTTCCCCTTCTAATAAGAGAAGAGCTTTGTGTCCGTGTTTGTGTGATCGTGTGGTCGTGTTCTTGAGCGTTCTTAAGCGTATTCTTGAGAGTGTTCTTGAGCGATCCGGAGTTCGTGCTCGTGTTTGTGTTGGAAGCGTCGGCACGCTAGCAAGCAGGAGTATCGAGAAGAGTTGGAGCGCGTCCGTAACCGTTCTACTCGGGAAGGTTGGTTAGCTACGGGTTAGCTAACGCCGCACAGGATCGGTCGAAATCGATAGCGGGATTTTGACCCTGTGACAATTGTTATCAGAGCTTGGTTGGTGCCGAGAAAGCGGGCAAAGCTACGAGCGGCTGTTGGAGCAGTCGATCGCGGGAACGAGGATACTTGTTGGTGCAAGTACATCTTCAACCAGCGGAGCGAAGATGGTGGGCGTTACCGATCGCGTAGCAGCATTGGAGCAGGCGATGGCAGAAGTGGAGTCCACCATTGGGACTCATGCCCATCGCATCGCCGTCTTGGAGGATCGTGCTTCAGAAGGATCGGATGTTGGGACGAGACCCAACGCTCAGCGGAGCAGATCAAGTCCTTGGAGGACAAGCTGGAGGCATTCAACACGGTGATGGAGGATCTACGCAACGAGATCTCCCTCATTAAGAAGGCATTGGCGAACAACGGAGGCTCCACGGAGGTGCATCGACGCAAGGTACCCGAACCCAAACCCTTTACAGGTACTCGGAGTGCCAAGTATTTGGAGAACTTCCTATGGGACATGGAAGTTTCCTTCGAGGCGACCAAGACGAGGGAAGCCGAGAAGGTCGGTTTGGCATCGATGTACATGTCGAGCGACGCCAAGCTATGGTGGAGGAGCCGTGCAGCAGATGAGGCAAGACCGAAGATATCTAGATGGGATGATCTAGTCACGGAACTGAAGGCGCAGTTCCTGCCGAAGAACACTTCGTGGATTGCACGGGAGGCTCTTCGACGTCTGAAGGAGACAGGCACTGTTCGTGAGTACGTGAAGCAGTTCACGTCTTTGCTGCTGGACATCAAGGGGATGTCCGAGGAGGACAAGCTGTTCAGCTTCACGATCGGGTTGCAAAGCTGGGCGAAGCCGAACTGCGGAGGCAGGGCGTGAAGGACCTTAATTCAGCGATCGTGGTGGCGGATGCGTTGGTCGATTATGAGGCGACTCAACCAGGCTACAACGCTGAAGAGAAGGAGTTCACCAGCAAGCTGAAGGCACGGTCGAAGGACAAGGGAAAGGCGTTGCCCAAGATCCACCAACGGAGGAACGGGAGTACTCCAAGAAGTGGGAGCAACCCAGGAGCAAGGGATGCTTCATATGCGATGGTCCGCATCGGGCGCGGGAGTGCCCAAAGAAGGAGAAGCTGAACTCTCTTCGTACAGACGAGGAGGATGAAGAAGAAGGTGAGGTACGCTTGGGAGCAATCGGTGCTATGCGCAAGGTACGCCTCACAACACTTCGAGCTGTAGCTTCGAATTCGGTGGAGGGAGGGAACTCCACAACAAAGAGCTTTGGAGGCGCCAAGGCTCGATCGAGGATGCACAGAAGTGCGCAGGTGCGTGCGGAGCACCAAGGTGTGCAATGGAGGCACACAACCGAAGCCGCGGATGGAAGAAGATCCGTGCATGAGAAGCCGATGCAGAGCTCAGGAGGGCGATGCAGCATGAACAAGGAGTTGAACGCCCATGGGAGTGGAGTGGTGACGAACCACACCACCAACGATCTTGCAGGAGGCAAGATATCGAAGATGCTCGGAGCGCAGGAGGTGCTCACTTCCCAGGACACGGGTACGTCTACAGGGAACGATAGAGATCGTCAACGAGCTTGCGTGGAGGTGAGTACTCCACAGGTGGAGCTGGAGCTGTCACACAACAACGATGGAGTTGCTGTATCCATGAGGGATACATTGAGAACAGGAGCTGATGAGGAAGCTCCATTTCTCACGACGAAGACCAAGTCATGGAGGGACGCGGTTCGTGGGAAGGACAAGTACGGGAAGGGAGGCGGTGCACGCTTGCACCTCCCTTCCAATTGAGCAGCATCAGGAGGTGTATAGCGGATGGAGGATCGTGACGGGACGCCAGCTGAAGTGGGAATGCTCGGTTGAGGACAACCGATTCTTCAGGTGGGGGAGGCTTGTCACACCCCCAAATTCCGTGATCGAGAATGATCGTGCAGACACGGTAGTGGATGCTCGAGAATGATCGATGGAGCTAGGACTTCAGGAGGAGTCCAAAATGCATGGATATCAGGGAGGTTATCCGTGAGAGTCTGGAGGCTCTACCGTACGTGACAATAGAGAAGCGTCACACAAGACACTGCCTCGGTAGTAGAGTGTCGTGGTGCTAATAGCAGTGCGAGCAACGAGTACAGACAGCAGTGCAAGACATTACGGTGGATGCACGCAGCGGTACGTACGCGAGCGCAGACGGGCGGTACGTAGTGAAGCAGTACGCATCGAGGAGCAATGCGGTATGGTCACATAGGCGTACGCACGAAGGCGCACGGTATCGGTATTGATGCGTGGTGATCCAAGGAGGCATGGAGCGTTGCAGGTGCTGAGTACGAGCATTGTCGAGCATGCTCGGTAGTACGCGTACGAGAGTGGTCTGGAGGCCACGATAGCGAAGTTCTGGAGGACTTCCCCTTAGCATGCAGAACGCTAAGGAAGGGTTTACCGAACGAGGGTCTGGAGGCCGCGGGTTCCCTTATAGCACAAGACCAAGTGTTCGGTGGCACTTGGTGGATTAAGGCAAAGCTGCATCAGCAGGGCGTTGGAGCGCATGCGTGCTGGTGACTGGGCGGTTGACTGGGCGTCGACCGTGCGGGAAGACGAAAGGACAACAAGGGAGTCGAAGAGACGAGCAAACGAAGAGTTGCTGAGGAACGCGAAGGGTTGCCAAAGAACTCGAACGGTCTCTTGTGTCTTTATGTGTCATTATTGTAAGTGTAATAATGAGTGTCCCTTAGGTTGCCTTGAGTCTTGTATAAAAGGAGAGGTGGTGGCTCATTTGTAAACACACAATACAACACAAGTGTAGAGTGTCACCCACTCCAGAGAGAGAGTTCCCCTTCTAATAAGAGAAGAGCTTTGTGCCCGTGCTTGTGTGATCGTGTGGTCGTGTTCTTGAGCGTTCTTGAGCGTATTCTTGAGAGTGTTCTTGAGCGATCCGGAGTTGATGCTCGTGTTTGTGTTGGAAGCGTCGGCACGCTAGCAAGCAGGAGTATCGAGAAGAGTTGGAGCGCGTCCGTGACCGTTCTACTCGGGAAGGATGGTTAGCTACGGGTTAGCTAACGCCGCACAGGATCGGTCGAAATCGATAGCGGGATTTTGACCCTGTGACAATTGGTATCAGAGCTTGGTTGGTGTCAAGAAAGCGGGTAAAGCTACGAGCGGCTGTTGGAGCAGTCGATCGCGGGAACGAGGATACTTGTTGGTGCTAGTACATCTTCGACCAGCGGAGCGAAGATGGTGGGCGTTACCGATCGCGTAGCAGCATTGAAGCAGGCGATGGCAGAAGTGGAGTCCACCATTGGGACTCATGCCCATCGCATCGCCGTCTTGGAGGATCGTGCTTCAGAAGGATCGGATGTTGGGGACGAGACCCAACGCTCAGCGGAGCAGATCAAGTCCTTGGAGGACAAGCTGGAGGCATTCAACACGGTGATGGAGGATCTACGCAACGAGATCTCCCTCATTAAGAAGGCATTGGCGAACAACGGAGGCTCCACGGAGGTGCATCGACGCAAGGTACCCGAACTCAAACCCTTTACAGGTACTCGGAGTGGCAAGGATTTGGAGAACTTCCTATGGGACATGGAAGTTTACTTCGAGGCGACCAAGACGAGGGAAGCCGAGAAGGTCGGTTTGGCATCGATGTACATGTCGAGCGACGCCAAGCTATGGTGGAGGAGCCGTGCAGCAGATGAGGCAAGACCGAAGATATCTAGATGGGATGATCTAGTCACGGAACTGAAGGCGCAGTTCCTGCCGAAGAACACTTCGTGGATTGCACGGGAGGCTCTTCGACGTCTGAAGCAGACAGGCATTGTTCGTAAGTACGTGAAGCAGTTCACGTCTTTGCTGCTGGACATCAAGGGGATGTCCGAGGAGGACAAGCTGTTCAACTTCACGATCGGGTTGCAAAGCTGGGCGCAAGCCGAACTGCGGAGGCAGGGCGTGAAGGACCTTAATTCAGCGATCGTGGTGGCGGATGCGTTGGTCGATTATGGGGAGATTCAACCAGGCTACAACGCTGAAGAGAAGGAGTTCACCAGCAAGCTGAAGGCACGGTCGAAGGACAAGGGCAAAGGCGTTGCCCAAGATCCACCAACGGAGGAACGGGAGTACTCCAAGAAGAGGGAGCAACCCAGGAGCAAGGGATGCTTCATATGCGATGGTCCGCATCGGGCGCGGGAGTGCCCAAAGAAGGAGAAGCTGAACTCTCTTCGTACAGACGAGGAGGATGAAGAAGAAGGTGAGGTACGCTTGGGAGCAATCGGTGCTATGCGCAAGGTACGCCTTAGCTTCGAATTCGGTGGAGGGAGGGAACTCCACAACAAAGAGCTTTGGAGGCGCCAAGGCTCGATCGAGGATGCACAGAAGTGCGCAGGTGCGTGCGGAGCACCAAGGTGTGCAATGGAGGCACACAACCGAAGACGCGGATGGAAGAAGATCCGTGCATGAGAAGCCGATGCAGAGCTCAGGAGGGCGATGCAGCATGGACAAGGAGTTGAACGCCCATGGGAGTGGAGTGGTGATGAACCACACCACCAACGATCTTGCAGGAGGCAAGATATCGAAGATGCTCGGAGCGCAGGAGGTGCTCACTTTCCAGGACACGGGTACGTCTACAGGGAACGATAGAGATCGTCAACGAGCTTGCGTGGAGGTGAGTACTCCACAGGTGGAGCTGGAGCTGCCACACAACAACGATGGAGCTGCTGTATCCAGGAGGGATACATTGAGAACAGGAGCTGATGAGGAAGCTCCATTTCTCACGACGAAGACCAAGTCATGGAGGGACGCGGTTCGTGGGAAGGACAAGTACGGGAAGGGAGGCGGTGCACGCTTGCACCACCCTTCCAATTGAGCAGCATCAGGAGGTGCATATCGGATGGAGGATCGTGACGGGATGGCAGCTGAAGTGGGAATGCTCGGTTGAGGACAACCGATTCTTCAGGTGGGGGAGGCTTGTCACACCCCCAAATTCCGTGATCGAGAATGATCGTGCAGACACGGTAGTGGATGCTCGAGAATGATCGATGGAGCTAGGACTTCAGGAGGAGTCCAAAATGCATGGATATCAGGGAGGTTATCCATGAGAGTCTGGAGGCTCTACCGTACGTGACAATAGAGAAGCGTCACACAAGACACTGGCTCGGTAGCAGAGTGTCGTGGTGCTAATAGCAGTGCGAGCAACGAGTACAGACAGCAGTGCAAGACATGACGGTGGATGCACGCAGCGGTACGTACGCGAGCGCAGACGGGCGGTACGTAGTGAAGCAGTACGCATCGAGGAGCAATGCGGTATGGTCACATAGGCGTACGCACGAAGGCGCACGGTATCGGTATTGATGCGTGGTGATCCAAGGAGGCATGGAGCGTTGCATGTGCTGAGTACGAGCATTGTCAAGCATGCTCGGTAGTACGCGTACGAGAGTGGTCTGGAGGCCACGATAGCGAAGTTCTGGAGGACTTCCCCTTAGCATGCAGAACGCTAAGGAAGGGTTTACCGCACGAGGGTCTGGAGGCCGCGGGTTCCCTTATGGCACATGACCAAGTGTTCGGTGGCACTTGGTGGATTAAGGCAAAGCTGCATCAGTAGGGCGTTGGAGCGCATGCGTGCTGGTGACTGGGCGGTTGACTGGGCGTCGACCGTGCGGGAAGACGAAAGGACAACAAGGGAGTCGAAGAGTCGAGCAAACGAAGAGTTGCTGAGGAACGCGAAGGGTTGCCAAAGAACTCGAAGGGTCTCGTGTCTTTATGTGTCATTATTGTAAGTGTAATAATGAGTGTCCCTTTGGTTGCCTTGAGTCTTGTATAAAAGGAGAGGTGGTGGCTCATTTGTAAACACACAACACAACACAAGTGTAGAGTGTCACCCACTCCAGAGAGAGAGTTCCCCTTCTAATAAGAGAAGAGCTTTGTGCCCGTGTTTGTGTGATCGTGTGGTCGTGTTCTTGAGCGTTCTTGAGCGTATTCTTGAGAGTGTTCTTGAGCGATCCGGAGTTCGTGCTCGTGTTTGTGTTGGAAGCGTCGGCACGCTAGCAAGCAGGAGTATCGAGAAGAGTTGGAGCGCGTCCGTGACCGTTCTACTCGGGAAGGTTGGTTAGCTACGGGTTAGCTAACGCCGCACAGGATCGGTCGAAATCGATAGCGGGATTTTGACCTTGTGACAATTGGTATCAGAGCTTGGTTGGTGCCAAGAAAGCGGACAAAGCTACGAGCGGCTGTTGGAGCAGTCGATCGCGGGAACGAGGATACTTGTTGGTGCAAGTACATCTTCAACCAGCGGAGCGAAGATGGTGGGCGTTACCGATCGCGTAGTAGCATTGGAGCAGGCGATGGCAGAAGTGGAGTCCACCATTGGGACTCATGCCCATCGCATCGCCGTCTTGGAGGATCGTGCTTCAGAAGGATCGGATGTTGGGGACGAGACCCAACGCTCAGCGGAGCAGATCAAGTCCTTGGAGAACAAGCTGGAGGCATTCAACACGGTGATGGAGGATCTACGCAACGAGATCTCCCTCATTAAGAAGGCATTGGCGAACAACGGAGGCTCCACGGAGGTGTATCGACGCAAGGTACCCGAACCCAAACCCTTTACAGGTACTCGGAGTGCCAAGGATTTGGAGAACTTCCTATGGGACATGGAAGTTTACTTCGAGGCGATCAAGACGAGGGAAGCCGAGAAGGTCGGTTTGGCATCGATGTACATGTCGAGCGACGCCAAGCTATGGTGGAGGAGCCGTGCAGCAGATGAGGCAAGACCGAAGATATCTAGATGGGATGATCTAGTCACGGAACTGAAGGCGCAGTTCCTGCCGAAGAACACTTCGTGGATTGCACGGGAGGCTCTTCGACGTCTGAAGCAGACAGGCACTGTTCGTGAGTACGTGAAGCAGTTCACGTCTTTGCTGCTGGACATCAAGGGGATGTCCGAGGAGGACAAGCTGTTCAGCTTCACGATCGGGTTGCAAAGCTGGGCGAAGCCGAACTGCGGAGGCAGGGCGTGAAGGACCTTAATTCAGCGATCGTGGTGGCGGATGCGTTGGTCGATTATGGGGCGACTCAACCAGGCTACAACGCTGAAGAGAAGGAGTTCACCAGCAAGCTGAAGGCACGGTCGAAGGACAAGGGAAAGGCGTTGCCCAAGATCCACCAACGGAGGAACGGGAGTACTCCAAGAAGAGGGAGCAACCCAGGAGCAAGGGATGCTTCATATGCGATGGTCCGCATCGGGCGCGGGAGTGACCAAAGAAGGAGAAGCTGAACTCTCTTCGTACAGACGAGGAGGATGAAGAAGAAGGTGAGGTACGCTTGGGAGCAATCGGTGCTATGCGCAAGGTACGCCTCACAACACTTCGAGCTGTAGCTTCGAATTCGGTGGAGGGAGGGAACTCCATAACAAAGAGCTTTGGAGGCGCCAAGGCTCGATCGAGGATGCACAGAAGTGCGCAGGTGCGTGCGGAGCACCAAGGTGTGCAATGGAGGCACACAACCGAAGCCGCGGATGGAAGAAGATCCGTGCATGAGAAGCCGATGCAGAGCTCAGGAGGGCGATGCAGCATGGACAAGGAGTTGAACGCCCATGGGAGTGGAGTGGTGACGAACCACACCACCAACGATCTTGCAGGAGGCAAGATATCGAAGATGCTCGGAGCGCAGGAGGTGCTCACTTCCCAGGACACGGGTACGTCTACAGGGAACGATAGAGATCGTCAACGAGCTTGCGTGGAGGTGAGTACTCCACAGGTGGAGCTGGAGCTGTCACACAACAACGATGGAGTTGCTGTATCCATGAGGGATACATTGAGAACAGGAGCTGATGAGGAAGCTCCATTTCTCACGACGAAGACCAAGTCATGGAGGGACGCGGTTCGTGGGAAGGACAAGTACGGGAAGGGAGGCGGTGCACGCTTGCACCTCCCTTCCAATTGAGCAGCATCAGGAGGTGCATAGCGGATGGAGGATCGTGACGGGACGCCAGCTGAAGTGGGAATGCTCGGTTGAGGACAACCGATTCTTCAGGTGGGGGAGGCTTGTCACACCCTCAAATTCCGTGATCGAGAATGATCGTGCAGACACGGTAGTGGATGCTCGAAAATGATCGATGGAGTTAGGACTTCAGGAGGAGTCCAAAATGCATGGATATCAGGGAGGTTATCCATGAGAGTCTGGAGGCTCTACCGTACGTGACAATAGAGAAGCGTCACACAAGACACTGGCTCGGTAGCAGAGTGTCGTGGTGCTAATAGCAGTGCGAGCAACGAGTACAGACAGCAGTGCAAGACATTACGGTGGATGCACGCAGCGGTACGTACGCGAGCGCAGACGGGCGGTACGTAGTGAAGCAGTACGCATCGAGGAGTAATGCGGTATGGTCAAATAGGCGTACGCACGAAGGCGCACGGTATCGGTATTGATGCGTGGTGATCCAAGGAGGCATGGAGCGTTGCAGGTGCTGAGTACGAGCATTGTCGAGCATGCTCGGTAGTACGCGTACGAGAGTGGTCTGGAGGCCACGATAACGAAGTTCTGGAGGACTTCCCCTTAGCATACAGAACGCTAAGGAAGGGTTTACCGCACGAGGATCTGGAGGCCGCGGGTTCCCTTATGGCACAAGACCAAGTGTTCGGTGGCACTTGGTGGATTAAGGCAAAGCTGCATCAGCAGGGCGTTGGAGCGCATGCGTGCTGGTGACTGGGCGGTTGACTGGGCGTCGACCGTGCGGGAAGACGAAAGGACAACAAGGGAGTCGAAGAGACGAGCAAACGAAGAGTTGCTGAGGAACGCGAAGGGTTGCCAAAGAACTCGAACGGTCTCTTGTGTCTTTATGTGTCATTATTGTAAGTGTAATAATGAGTGTCCCTTAGGTTGCCTTGAGTCTTCTATAAAAGGAGAGGTGGTGGCTCATTTGTAAACACACAATACAACACAAGTGTAGAGTGTCACCCACTCCAGAGAGAGAGTTCCCCTTCTAATAAGAGAAGAGCTTTGTGCCCGTACTTGTGTGATCGTGTGGTCGTGTTCTTAAGCGTTCTTGAGCGTATTCTTGACAGTGTTCTTGAGCGATCCGGAGTTCATGCTCGTGTTTGTGTTGGAAGCGTCGGCACGCTAGCAAGCAGGGGTATCGAGAAGAGTTGGAGCGCGTCCGTGACTGTTCTACTCGGGAAGGCTGGTTAGCTACGGGTTAGCTAACGCCGCACAGGATCGGTCGAAATCGATAGCGGGATTTTGACCCTCTGACAATTGGTATCAGAGCTTGGTTGGTGCCAAGAAAGCGGGTAAAGCTACGAGCGGCTGTTGGAGCAGTCGATCGCGGGAACGAGGATACTTGTTGGTGCAAGTACATCTTCGACCAGCGGAGCGAAGATGGTGGGCATTACCGATCGCGTAGCAGCATTGGAGCAGGCGATGGCAGAAGTGGAGTCCACCATTGGGACTCATGCCCATCGCATCGCCGTCTTGGAGGATCGTGCTTCAGAAGGATCGGATGTTGGGGACGAGACCCAACGCTCAGCGGAGCAGATCAAGTCCTTGGAGGACAAGCTGGAGGCATTTAACACGGTGATGGAGGATCTACGCAACGAGATCTCCCTCATTAAGAAGGCATTGGCGAACAACGGAGGCTCCACGGAGGTGCATCAACGCAAGGTACCCGAACCCAAACCCTTTACAGGTACTCGGAGTGCCAAGGATTTGGAGAACTTCCTATGGGACATGGAAGTTTACTTCGAGGCGACCAAGACGAGGGAAGCCGAGAAGGTCGGTTTGGCATCGATGTACATGTCGAGCGACGCCAAGCTATGGTGGAGGAGCCGTGCAGCAGATGAGGCAAGACCGAAGATATCTAGATGGGATGATCTAGTCACGGAACTGAAGGCGCAGTTCCTGCCGAAGAACACTTCGTGGATTGCACGGGAGGCTCTTCGACGTCTGAAGCAGACAGGCACTGTTCGTGAGTACGTGAAGCAGTTCACGTCTTTGCTGCTGGACATCAAGGGGATGTCCGAGGAGGACAAGCTGTTCAGCTTCACGATCGGGTTGCAAAGCTGGGCGCAAGCCGAACTGCGGAGGCAGGGCGTGAAGGACCTTAATTCAGCGATCGTGGTGGCGGATGCGTTGGTCGATTATGGGGCGACTCAACCAGGCTACAACGCTGAAGAGAAGGAGTTCACCAGCAAGCTGAAGGCACGGTCGAAGGATAAGGGCAAAGGCGTTGCCCAAGATCCACCAACGGAGGAACGGGAGTACTCCAAGAAGAGGGAGCAACCCAGGAGCAAGGGATGCTTCATATGCGATGGTCCGCATCGGGCGCGGGAGTGCCCAAAGAAGGAGAAGCTGAACTCTCTTCGTACAGACGAGGAGGATGAAGAAGAAGGTGAGGTACGCTTGGGATCAATCGGTGCTATGCGCAAGGTACGCCTCACAACACTTCGAGCTGTAGCTTCGAATTCGGTGGAGGGAGGGAACTCCAGAACAAAGAGCTTTGGAGGCGCCAAGGTTCGATCGAGGATGCACAGAAGTGCGCAGGTGCGTGCGGAGCACCAAGGTGTGCAATGGAGGCACACAACCGAAGCCGCGGATGGAAGAAGATCCGTGCATGAGAAGCCGATGCAGGGCTCAGGAGGGCGATGCAGCATGGACAAGGAGTTGAACGCCCATGGGAGTGGAGTGGTGACGAACCACACCACCAACGATCTTGCAGGAGGCAAGATATCGAAGATGCTCGGAGCGCAGGAGGTGCTCACTTCCCAGGACACGGGTACGTCTACAGGGAACGATAGAGATCGTCAACGAGCTTGCGTGGAGGTGAGTACTCCACAGGTGGAGCTGGAGCTGTCACACAACAACGATGGAGTTGCTGTATCCATGAGGGATACATTGAGAACAGGAGCTGATGAGGAAGCTCCATTTCTCACGACGAAGACCAAGTCATGGAGGGACGCGGTTCGTGGGAAGGACAAGTACGGGAAGGGAGGCGGTGCACGCTTGCACCTCCCTTCCAATTGAGCAGCATCAGGAGGTGCATAGCGGATGGAGGATCGTGACGGGACGCCAGCTGAAGTGGGAATGCTCGGTTGAGGACAACCGATTCTTCAGGTGGGGGAGGCTTGTCACACCCCCAAATTCCGTGATCGAGAATGATCGTGCAGACACGGTAGTGGATGCTCGAGAATGATCGATGGAGCTAGGACTTCAGGAGGAGTCCAAAATGCATGGATATCAGGGAGGTTATCCATGAGAGTCTGGAGGCTCTACCGTACGTGACAATAGAGAAGCGTCACAAAAGACACTGCCTCGGTAGCAGAGTGTCGTGGTGCTAATAGCAGTGCGAGCAACGAGTACAGACAGCAGTGCAAGACATTACGGTGGATGCACGCAGCGGTACGTACGCGAGCGCAGACGGGCGGTACGTAGTGAAGCAGTACGCATCGAGGAGCAATGCGGTATGGTCACATAGGCGTACGCACGGAGGCGCACGGTATCGGTATTGATGCGTGGTGATCCAAGGAGGCATGGAGCGTTGCAGGTGCTGAGTACGAGCATTGTCGAGCATGCTCGGTAGTACGCGTACGAGAGTGGTCTGGAGGCCACGATAGCGAAGTTCTGGAGGACTTCCCCTTAGCATGCAGAACGCTAAGGAAGGGTTTACCGCACGAGGGTCTGGAGGCCGCGGGTTCCCTTATAGCACAAGACCAAGTGTTCGGTGGCACTTGGTGGATTAAGGCAAAGCTGCATCAGCAGGGCGTTGGAGCGCATGCGTGCTGGTGACTGGACGGTTGACTGGGCGTCGACCGTGCGGGAAGACGAAAGGACAACAAGGGAGTCGAAGAGACGAGCAAACGAAGAGTTGCTGAGGAACGCGAAGGGTTGCCAAAGAACTCGAACGGTCTCTTGTGTCTTTATGTGTCATTATTGTAAGTGTAATAATGAGTGTCCCTTAGGTTGCCTTAAGTCTTGTATAAAAGGAGAGGTGGTGGCTCATTTGTAAACACACAACACAACACAAGTGTAGAGTGTCACCCACTCCAGAGAGAGAGTTCCCCTTCTAATAAGAGAAGAGCTTTGTGCCCGTGCTTGTGTGATCGTGTGGTCGTGTTCTTGAGCGTTCTTGAGCGTATTCTTGAGAGTGTTCTTGAGCGATCCGGAGTTGATGCTCGTGTTTGTGTTGGAAGCGTCGGCACGCTAGCAAGCAGGAGTATCGAGAAGAGTTGGAGCGCGTCCGTGACCGTTCTATTCGGGTAGGCTGGTTAGCTACGGGTTAGCTAACGCCGCACAGGATCGGTCGAAATCGATAGCGGGATTTTGACCCTGTGACAATTGGTATCAGAGCTTGGTTGGTGTCAAGAAAGCGGGTAAAGCTACGAGCGGCTGTTGGAGCAGTCGATCGCGGGAACGAGGATACTTGTTGGTGCAAGTACATCTTCGACCAGCGGAGCGAAGATGGTGGGCGTTACCGATCGCGTAGCAGCATTGGAGCAGGCGATGGCAGAAGTGGAGTCCTCCATTGGGACTCATGCCCATCGCATCGCCGTCTTGGAGGATCGTGCTTCAGAAGGATCGGATGTTGGGGACGAGACCCAACGCTCAGCGGAGCAGATCAAGTCCTTGGAGGACAAGCTGGAGGCATTCAACACGGTGATGGAGGATCTACGCAACGAGATCTCCCTCATTAAGAAGGCATTGGCGAACAACGGAGGCTCCACGGAGGTGCATCGACGCAAGGTACCCGAACCCAAACCCTTTACAGGTACTCGGAGTGGCAAGGATTTGGAGAACTTCCTATGGGACATGGAAGTTTACTTCGAGGCGACCAAGACGAGGGAAGCCGAGAAGGTCGGTTTGGCATCGATGTACATGTCGAGCGACGCCAAGCTATGGTGGAGGAGCCGTGCAGCAGATGAGGCAAGACCGAAGATATCTAGATGGGATGATCTAGTCACGGAACTGAAGGCGCAGTTCCTGCCGAAGAACACTTCGTGGATTGCACGGGAGGCTCTTCGACGTCTGAAGCAGACAGGCATTGTTCGTGAGTACGTGAAGCAGTTCACGTCTTTGCTGCTGGACATCAAGGGGATGTCCGAGGAGGACAAGCTGTTCAACTTCACGATCGGGTTGCAAAGCTGGGCGCAAGCCGAACTGCGGAGGCAGGGCGTGAAGGACCTTAATTCAGCGATCGTGGTGGCGGATGCGTTGGTCGATTATGGGGCGACTCAACCAGGCTACAACGTTGAAGAGAAGGAGTTCACCAGCAAGCTGAAGGCACGGTCGAAGGACAAGGGCAAAGGCGTTGCCCAAGATCCACCAACGGAGGAACGGGAGTACTCCAAGAAGAGGGAGCAACCCAGGAGCAAGGGATGCTTCATATGCGATGGTCCGCATCGGGCGCGGGAGTGCCCAAAGAAGGAGAAGCTGAACTCTCTTCGTACAGAGGAGGAGGATGAAGAAGAAGGTGAGGTACGCTTGGGAGCAATCGGTGCTATGCGCAAGGTACGCCTCACAACACTTCGAGCTGTAGCTTCGAATTCGGTGGAGGGAGGGAACTCCACAACAAAGAGCTTTGGAGGCGCCAAGGCTCGATCGAGGATGCACAGAAGTGCGCAGGTGCGTGCGGAGCACCAAGGTGTGCAATGGAGGCACACAACCGAAGCCGCGGATGGAAGAAGATCCGTGCATGAGAAGCCGATGCAGGGCTCAGGAGGGCGATGCAGCATGGACAAGGAGTTGAACGCCCATGGGAGTGGAGTGGTGACGAACCACACCACCAACGATCTTGCAGGAGGCAAGATATCGAAGATGCTCGGAGCGCAGGAGGTGCTCACTTCCCAGGACACGGGTACGTCTACAGGGAACGATAGAGATCGTCAACGAGCTTGCGTGGAGGTGAGTACTCCACAGGTGGAGCTGGAGCTGCCACACAACAACGATGGAGCTGTTGTATCCAGGAGGGATACATTGAGAACAAGAGCTGATGAGGAAGCTCCATTTCTCACGACGAAGACCAAGTCATGGAGGGACGCGGTTCGTGGGAAGGACAAGTACGGGAAGGGAGGCGGTGCACGCTTGCACCACCCTTCCAATTGAGCAGCATCAGGAGGTGCATAGCGGATGGAGGATCGTGACGGGACGCCAGCTGAAGTGGGAATGCTCGGTTGAGGACAACCGATTCTTCAGGTGGGGGAGGCTTGTCACACCCCCAAATTCCGTGATCGAGAATGATCGTGCAGACACGGTAGTGGATGCTCGAGAATGATCGATGGAGCTAGGACTTCAGGAGGAGTCCAAAATGCATGGATATCAGGGAGGTTATCCATGAGAGTCTGGAGGCTCTACCGTACGTGACAATAGAGAAGCGTCACACAAGACACTGGCTCGGTAGTAGAGTGTCGTGGTGCTAATAGCAGTGCGAGCAACGAGTACAGACAGCAGTGCAAGACATGACGGTGGATGCACGCAGCGGTACGTACGCGAGCGCAGACGGGCGGTACGTAGTGAAGCAGTACGCATCGAGGAGCAATGTGGTATGGTCACATAGGCGTACGCACGAAGGCGCACGGTATCGGTATTGATGCGTGGTGATCCAAGGAGGCATGGAGCGTTGCAGGTGCTGAGTACGAGCATTGTCGAGCATGCTCGGTAATACGCGTACGAGAGTGGTCTGGAGGCCACGATAGCGAAGTTTTGGAGGACTTCCCCTTAGCATGCAGAACGCTAAGGAAGGGTTTACCGCACGAGGGTCTGGAGGCCGCGGGTTCCCTTATGGCACAAGACCAAGTGTTCGGTGGCACTTGGTGGATTAAGGCAAAGCTGCATCAGCAGGGCGTTGGAGCGCATGCGTGCTGGTGACTGGGCGGTTGACTGGGCGTCGACCGTGCGGGAAGACGAAAGGACAACAAGGGAGTCGAAGAGTCGAGCAAACGAAGAGTTGCTGAGGAACACGAAGGATGCCAAAGAACTCGAAGGGTCTCTTGTGTCTTTATGTGTCATTATTGTAAGTGTAATAATGAGTGTCCCTTAGGTTGCCTTGAGTCTTGTATAAAAGGAGAGGTGGTGGCTCATTTGTAAACACACAACACAACACAAGTGTAGAGTGTCACCCACTCCAGAGAGAGAGTTCCCCTTCTAATAAGAGAAGAGCTTTGTGCCCGTGCTTGTGTGATCGTGTGGTCGTGTTCTTGAGCGTTCTTGAGCGTATTCTTGAGAGTGTTCTTGAGCGATCCGGAGTTCGTGCTCGTGTTTGTGTTGGAAGCGTCGGCACGCTAGCAAGTAGGAGTATCGAGAAGAGTTGGAGCGCGTCCGTGACCGTTCTACTCGGGAAGGCTGGTTAGCTACGGGTTAGCTAACGCCGCACAGGATCGGTCGAAATCGATAGCGGGATTTTGACCCTGTGACAATTGGTATCAGAGCTTGGTTGGTGCCAAGAAAGCGGGCAAAGCTACGAGCGGCTGTTGGAGCAGTCGATCGCGGGAACGAGGATACTTGTTAGTGCAAGTACATCTTCAACCAGCGGAGTGAAGATGGTAGGCGTTACCGATCGCGTAGCAGCATTGGAGGAGGCGATGGCAGAAGTGGAGTCCACCATTGGGACTCATGCCCATCGCATCGCCGTCTTGGAGGATCGTGCTTCAGAAGGATCAGATGTTGGGGACGAGACCCAACGCTCAGCGGAGCAGATCAAGTCCTTGGAGGACAAGCTGGAGGCATTCAACACGGTGATGGAGGATCTACGCAACGAGATCTCCCTCATTAAGAAGGCATTGGCGAACAACGGAGGCTCCACGGAGGTGCATCGACGCAAGGTACCCGAACCGAAACCCTTTACAGGTACTCGGAGTGCCAAGGATTTGGAGAACTTCCTATGGGACATGGAAGTTTACTTCGAGGCGACCAAGACGAGGGAAGCCGAGAAGGTCGGTTTGGCATCGATGTACATGTCGAGCGACGCCAAGCTATGGTGGAGGAGCCGTGCAGCAGATGAGGCAAGACCGAAGATATCTAGATGGGATGATCTAGTCACGGAACTGAAGGCGCAGTTCCTGCCGAAGAACACTTCGTGGATTGCACGGGAGGCTCTTCGACGTCTGAAGCAGACAGGCACTGTTCGTGAGTACGTGAAGCAGTTCACGTCTTTGCTGCTGGACATCAAGGGGATGTCCGAGGAGGACAAGCTGTTCAGCTTCACGATCGGGTTGCAAAGCTGGGCGAAGCCGAACTGCGGAGGCAGGGCGTGAAGGACCTTAATTCAGCGATCGTGGTGGCGGATGCGTTGGTCGATTATGGGGAGATTCAACCAGGCTACAACGCTGAAGAGAAGGAGTTCACCAGCAAGCTGAAGGCACGGTCGAAGGACAAGGGCAAAGGCGTTGCCCAAGATCCACCAACGGAGGAACGGGAGTACTCCAAGAAGAGGGAGCAACCCAGGAGCAAGGGATGCTTCATATGCGATGGTCCGCATCGGGCGCGGGAGTGCCCAAAGAAGGAGAAGCTGAACTCTCTTCGTACAGACGAGGAGGATGAAGAAGAAGGTGAGGTACGCTTGGGATCAATCGGTGCTATGCGCAAGGTACGCCTCACAACACTTCGAGCTGTAGCTTCGAATTCGGTGGAGGGAGGGAACTCCACAACAAAGAGCTTTGGAGGCGCCAAGGTTCGATCGAGGATGCACAGAAGTGCGCAGGTGCGTGCGGAGCACCAAGGTGTGCAATGGAGGCACACAACCGAAGCCGCGGATGGAAGAAGATCCGTGCATGAGAAGCCGATGCAGGGCTCAGGAGGGCGATGCAGCATGGACAAGGAGTTGAACGCCCATGGGAGTGGAGTGGTGACGAACCACACCACCAACGATCTTGCAGGAGGCAAGATATCGAAGATGCTCGGAGCGCAGGAGGTGCTCACTTCCCAGGACACGGGTACGTCTACAGGGAATGATAGAGATCGTCAACGAGCTTGCGTGGAGGTGAGTACTCCACAGGTGGAGCTGGAGCTGCCACACAACAACGATGGAGCTGCTGTATCCAGGAGGGATACATTGAGAACAGGAGCTGATGAGGAAGCTCCATTTCTCACGACGAAGACCAAGTCATGGAGGGACGCGGTTCGTGGGAAGGACAAGTACGGGAAGGGAGGCGGTGCACGCTTGCACCACCCTTCCAATTGAGCAGCATCAGGAGGTGCATAGCGGATGGAGGATCGTGACGGGACGGCAGCTGAAGTGGGAATGCTCGGTTGAGGACAACCGATTCTTCAGGTGGGGGAGGCTTGTCACACCCCCAAATTCCGTGATCGAGAATGATCGTGCAGACACGGTAGTGGATGCTCGAGAATGATCGATGGAGCTAGGACTTCAGGAGGAGTCCAAAATGCATGGATATCAGGGAGGTTATCCATGAGAGTCTGGAGGCTCTACCGTACGTGACAATAGAGAAGCGTCACACAAGACACTGGCTCGGTAGGAGAGTGTCGTGGTGCTAATAGCAGTGCGAGCAACGAGTACAGACAGGAGTGCAAGACATGACGGTGGATGCACGCAGCGGTACGTACGCGAGCGCAGACGGGCGGTACGTAGTGAAGCAGTACGCATCGAGGAGCAATGCGGTATGGTCACATAGGCGTACGCACGAAGGCGCACGGTATCGGTATTGATGCGTGGTAATCCAAGGAGGCATGGAGCGTTGCAGGTGCTGAGTACGAGCATTGTCGAGCATGCTCGGTAGTACGCATACGAGAGTGGTCTGGAGGCCACGATAGCGAAGTTCTGGAGGACTTCCCCTTAGCATGCAGAATGCTAAGGAAGGGTTTACCGCACGAGGGTCTGGAGGCCGCGGGTTCCCTTATGGCACAAGACCAAGTGTTCGGTGGCACTTGGTGGATTAAGGCAAAGCTGCATCAGCAGGGCGTTGGAGCGCATGCGTGCTGGTGACTGGGCGGTTGACTGGGCGTCGACCGTGCGGGAAGACGAAAGGACAACAAGGGAGTCGAAGAGACGAGCAAACGAAGAGTTGCTGAGGAACGCGAAGGGTTGCCAAAGAACTCGAAGGGTCTCTTGTGTCTTTATGTGTCATTATTGTAAGTGTAATAATGAGTGTCCCTTAGGTTGCCTTGAGTCTTGTATAAAAGGAGAGGTGGTGGCTCATTTGTAAACACACAACACAACACAAGTGTAGAGTGTCACCCACTCCAGAGAGAGAGTTCCCCTTCTAATAAGAGAAGAGCTTTGTGTCTGTGCTTGTGTGATCGTGTGGTCGTGTTCTTGAGCGTTCTTGAGCGTATTCTTGAGAGTGTTCTTGAGCGATCCGGAGTTCGTGCTCGTGTTTGTGTTGGAAGCGTCGGCACGCTAGCAAGCAGGAGTATCGAGAAGAGTTGGAGCGCGTCCGTGTCCGTTCTACTCGGGAAGGCTGGTTAGCTACGGGTTAGCTAACGCCGCACAGGATCGGTCGAAATCGATAGCGGGATTTTGACCCTGTGATCGCCCAGTCATCTTGAAGGGTGAACAAGAGATGGAAAAAAGTAAGCATTAGATACGAGAGACGTAGATGTCTTTTAAAGCTACAGACTCTCTTAAGGAGAAGAATGTGATCTTCAAAATTTTTACCTAAAGGATAGTACACCAGAGTAGCATATGAATGCAAAAAAACACCTTTTCGAGACGTCTATATTAAATGCTACATCCTTGAGAATGCCAAGGATGCTAAGAGATTAGAATTCTTGAACATTCAATATTGTAATAAGAATGTTGAAAAGTATGCGAAAAGTTATGGTGTTAGATACACATAAGAAGATGATATGCACAAATGAGAAGCAAATAAACTATAATTGAAAGGTTGTACAACATACATGGCAGAATTATCTCACGCACATCTTGAAGATAGGGACTTTGCACGAGACATTGAAAACGTCAATCTTTCAAGATTACCTTCTCGTAAAGAGGTTGATTCCCCCATTGATATTTTTTCTCGGAATGACATCGATTTCAAGAGCTTCATACAGAATGACCATTGGAGAACTTGAAGAACTAAAAAGCAGTTACGCAAATGGTTGGATAAGAGATTTTCTTGGCCCAATGACTCTCCACAAGGATCACTCTTTTTCACTTTGTGGATAAGAAAAGTTAGATCATATAATCTCTACATTAGGTACTAAGTTGTGGATAAGATGACTTTGAGGGATTAAAATCTACCGATTTTGATCAATGGTTTATTCATTTGATTATGGAGAGAAAATATCTATTCTAAGAAATCAATATGCATGTGAGTTACCATAAACCCCGAATAAAGGAGGAGGACAATCGAGGAAATAGCTTCATATTAAGGATTGGCCATGGTGAATTGTTTATAATGCATTTTGATCCCATAAGTGCTCTTGCAGCTTTTACATAACTTATAAATAGGATTTATCGAGAATACCTTGATAAAATTGTGATCGTACTTGTACATGATATTTTTATATTGATTTGGAGAAATACCAAAAATATATCTATATTGTATTATGAACCTTATGCCAACAACAACTCCATGTAAAGTTCTTTAAGTGTAACTTCTAGTCAGACAAAATGATATTCCTTAGTCACGTTCATAGATGACATTGAAGGGGACCTAATGAAAGTTCTGTGAATTGAGGTTGGTGAAGAAGAGAATGTGGGTTCTACACTTTTTAAGTTTGGTGGGATAGTACTAATGATTCGTACAATTCGAGAATCTCAATACCACTGACGAAACTCACTAGGTAAAGTTTATATGACCAAAGAAATGCGAAAAAAATTCCACTTGAAGCAAAGATTGATTAAAACTCAGATTTTGGTCTTTCCATCATGTACGGGATGCTTCGCAATATATATGATGATGCAACAACTTAAGACATGGGTATGTTTATGTAAAATGAAAAGGGTATTGAATATGTCATACCAACTAAAATTACATAAGAGTAATAGTCCTACTCAAGGCTTGAAGTTGACAGTGGTAATATTTTCTCTAAAAGTTTGGTGTCATTATCGATATTATGAATTTTTTTGTATTTAAAAGTACCGATGTAGCGTAAAAAGATGTCAATCTTCCAAAAATGATTGAAATGCCCAAGAAGGAAAATTCGTATTTATGAATTGAATCGATGAAGATGTAATATACTAAGATTTTTTAGTATTATCTGACAATGAGTTTAGGCAATAGATCTTATTCTTATATAAAGCTCATAAATCGGCATATTGTTCATCCATGCATGACAAAAATATATCAAGATATCCAATGAAATTTTCGGTATCCAATGATTAAGATAAAGATTGCAGAATTTGTTTCTAAAATCCTAATATGCCGGTAGATTGGGATTGAACATCAAAAAATCACATGTCGTGTTCAACCTTTGGAGATGCCAGATTAGAATTGCAAGCATATCACATGGATTTTGTTACTGATTTACTCAAGACGAGGATACATCCTTATAATACCATAAGTGTTATTGTAGATGAATTGATCAAATCAGCTCTCTTCTTATCTACTTGCATGTATCGGTCGATGGAGAGGCTAGTTAAACTGTATATGAATGAGATTGACAGGTTAGATATTGTCCCGACATCAATTATGTCAGATTGGGACATGAGATATACATCATAGCTACGGAAATGTTTTCAAGAGGTTATGGATAATAATTTAAGTTAACACCCATTTTTCTCTATAGATTTATCGTCAATCAAATAAGATCATCAAGAGATTAGAAGATTTGTTGGGAGCATGCTCTTATGATTTTGCGGGAAACTTGGGTAGACATATTCCCATGGTAGAGTTTGCTTAGAATAGAAGGTCATCATTCGAGTATCAAGATGATTTTGTACAAAGCATTATATAGAATATCCTTACAATCACACTCTCAGTGGAGTAATGTGGGCGAGGACATACTTTTGTATTAAAGCTAGTCCATACTTGTAAGAAGAGTGTTGAAGAAAAAATAAGATGCAAAGGAAATCCACGATCTTTTATATCTCTTTACTAAGAAACTTCGAGGATGATAAAGGTGGTATATTGTAACAGCTTGGATTTCCCTCCCACAAACAAGTTTCCTATTTTCGCTCTAATTTCCATTGCCGAATCATCCAAAAATGGAATACCATTTAGAGGTGATTTAATACCCAATTAAAGGAGATTTACTACCCCATTAAATTATCTCAATTGATAAGCATAAAAAACTCATCTCTTCTCCCCAACGTCATTGTCCATTGCAGAGAGAGAGGAAGAGATGATAAGGAAGTTAGAGAGATAACTCACCAGAAGTCCTTCATTGTAGGAAACTATGACAAAGGATCGATGGAGTCTGGACTTTAACGACGTGGAAGAAGTCGATATCGAGTGAAGTTGGCTTGGAGGTGATTGATCTAGACTTAGGTATGTATCGATTTTGTAGGATATATAATACGATTGCATAATTGGTTGATTTGAGATAAGACATATGGGAGTATATGTCGACATAGGATTATATCCAAAGTATGATCCCTAAATGTATGCATCTGATCTTAGACTAACATACATGTATATCGATTCATTAGACTATACCTCATAATGTATTTGTCAAATCATAGGATGACACATGGAAACAATGATTCTATTAGAATACTACAAGTGTATGTGTCGTATGTAGGATAATATGCATGAATATCGATTTTACATCTACGACGAGACCTCCAAGTGTATTTGTTGAAACCCCAAAATTACATATGCATACGCCGATTCTATATTGGAAAAAATCCTCTCAAACCTATAATATGCACATGGAATCGAATGGCTCTTATTCCCATAAAAAATTTGTTATTTTTATCCAGGATTCTATTTTTTCAGTCTTGCTTTTGAAAGCCTAGGAAACTTGGGTTACCTACCCATGTATATTACCAAGTTGTATTATATTTTATGTTACCTTACACGGATTATGCAAATGATGCCTTAGATTTGGACCAATTTACACGTAAACGATGTACTGCCCTCTTTCATGTTTGCTATGTCATGGCAAATAGATAAGACATGCCATCTTTTTAAAAAAACAACTTCAAGATAACAGAGCAATAATTAACCATGTGGATCATTTGTACCTAAATATATTTTAGAATGTATGATATATTTTAGCATCCACCACACGGAACTCTGATTATGCTAATAGTTGGCTATATACGACTAAGTTTACATTGGTAGTTCATTGGTCCACTGAGTTGTGTATGATACTTCATGATATGCATTGTATCGAGAATAGATATAAAGCTAGAAAGGATATTCCAATTGATTTTCTAAATATAGGCCATTATCTGATTCAATAAAATCATGCAAGTTTCATCCACTATAATCTCTAGTTAAAACTTAAAAGAAAACCTTGACTACAAGTAGAGAATAGAATGTTTTAATTAGGTCAAAGAAATGTCTTAATACATTGTTATTTTTCATGATAAATTGAGAGCATTTAATACCCTTAAACAAGATTGAATGCACAGAATCATAAAGAGTCACATAGACAATCGAATCAAGGGGTCGTATTAGCTCAAGGGCCGATGTTGTCAAGGGGCATATGGTTTTCAAGGAACCACAGAGGCCAAAGCTAAGTCCTCTATAGTTTTAGTTAATCTGTCATGTCAGGCCATGGACCGCAAGTGCTAGCGGTTGAAAACATAACAAGATAAGTAAAATGAATATATAAGGAAATGATTTATAAAGATAAACCGTTAAGTTATGCAAGAAGATGGATTAATTTAAAGATAAAACATTACATGTTATGAACAAAAATGGTTTGGTTAAGGATAAAGTGATGAATCCCCGATTCATCTACTCTATATGAAGATTTTAAGAAAATCTTCTTAATAATTCACTAAATAAGTCTCTAATTCAAACTAACTAACCTCACTAATTGTGTAAGAAATTAGGACTAATCCTTGTAAATAAATAAACCCTAAAAATTACTAAACTTGTACTTAGTATTTCATGTATAAAAACTAATTATTTTGGCTTATCTCTTTTTCATTCATTTTCTTTGAGTTATTTTCTAACTTGGCATAAGGAAATGAAGTCCAAATGATATTAAAACAAGGAGAAAATTGTGTGTTGTGATCCTATATACTAGTATATTTTCATCTTTCTTGATTTTTATTTCCCTTTTTCTAAATTATTGAAAATTAAACAAATATAGATTAGTGTTTGTTTCTATTTCTAGCATTTTATTCATTTTTATTTTGCATTACCTTTCATCAAAAATTAAAAGAAAAAAAAACAGTGAAAATTGTATTTTATCCTATAAAATTTCTTTTCCAAAATCTGTATTTTGTACATATTACCTCCTTTGATTTTGGATCCTTTATGAAAGTTGTAGATCTCATTGAGATCAACAAGTTTCATATTGACCACTTTTTCATTTGAAATTTTTTTTCTATTTTATTCCCTTATTATTTCTTTTTCTTTTTTGATCAACGATCAATCTCTTCCAGCCTCTCATTGGTCCACGTCACTCACCCCTCCCCTAATCTCTTCTAATCACCTTCCTCCCATTGTTGACCTACAGTCAACACCCCTCCCCAGTCATTATAAAAAGCCACCAGCCTCCGTCTACATCTTGGTGACAGCTCGGTGTGGAATGTCGAGTGCAACGACGATCTGGCCCTTGTTATAGTGAGCTCCAAGGTATTAAACCATCTTGTTGCAGCTTGGCCTTATGCAACTGTTGGAGCCTTAAGGTGTCTGATCGCCACACCTTTCGAGGCGAAGATCAGAAGCTCTCCTCCGAGTGGCTTCCATCTCCGGTGTTCATTCCAGGCAAAGCCCTTGAACCCCTTTTTCATTTTCATCTTCTCCCTTCTCCTCCACCTTCTTCTTCCTCTCTTCCTCCCTACTTCTCCTCCTCCTTGCAGCACCAAACCCTCCTCTTCTTTCTCCTCTTCGCGAGTTACCCAAACTCATGCTTCCCCTTCTTATTATTGAAACCCAGCCCACAAAACGATAGACCGCAACCACCTTCTCAATCTCATCGCATCCATGTTCTATCCCTCATGACCTTTCAACGACTATGCTCTCATCTTCCACTATCGAGGGGGCCCCATTCCCATTTTTGTACCTAATTTCATCGAGGAGTTTTCTGCCCGAGCATATCTCCACACCAATACTGATGCCCGCTCCTAGATGAGGCCATTGAACAATAGAAGCATCGGAGGAATCTTCGGCAACAACAATAGCAGAGCTGTTGCAAACATTTAGGTCACGTTTGTTTGATTGGAAATGAATTACAATGGAATGAAATCAAGACAAGAATGGAATTAACAATGGAATGGAAAGGAAACAGTTTTTTCATTCCATTGTTTAGATCATGTTAGGAATTGGAAGTTTTATTATGAGGCATGTTCCTTTCTTATATTTGGAAAGCGAAAAGAATAGAAAGAAAATAACACTCCTTTGATATATTTCGTTAAGTATAAAAAAATAATCGGTATTCTCAGACTTATTTTTCATATAATCGATATATTTCATATAAAGAAACAACAATCAAATTTAAATGGAAACTACTTTGATTTTTTCATACAATTGATATATTTGATATATCTGTATCCGCTACAATATTTTATTACCATATCTATATCCATATTCTAAAGAAATTGAAAATATTATGGGTATCCATATTTGGAAAGAAATAAAAACATATATCAATGTCCGTATACGTATCCACTAAAATATAACCCGTGTCCATATCCTAAAAAACTAAAGATGGTATCTGTATCAATATTTGTAACTGCAAAAAATAAAACACATTTCCATGTCCATGTCCGCTTCTGTAAAAAACATCAAATATTCTCCATATATGTATCCGTAGAAAAATTTAAATCCATATCCATATCCGTATATGTATCTGCTAGAATATAATCAGTATCCATATCTTAGAAAAAAATGAACATTGCATCCGTTTCCATATCCATATTAGAATAAAAACATATATCCCTGTCCATATCCATATGTGGAAAAAAATAAAAAAACATATCTATGTTTGTATCCGTATTCGTACACAAATCACATCTGATATATTTTATCCTTTTAATAGATATATTTAATATATATGTATTCGTAGCCACTGGAACATCTTGTAATCATATTTGTATCCGTATCTAAAAAATAAACTGTATGTGTGTGTGTGTATTCGCAAAAAATTATCACACAGCCATGTCAATATTCATATATGCATATATTTGTAACTTATCCAATCTATTGCATCCATATATTTGTATCCATATCAATGTTAATATATCCATGTCCAAAAAAAATCATATCCATGTCGGTGTCCAAAAAATATCCAAAAAAAGAAAAACACATATCCGTGTCGATAACCATATATTTGTAACAATGATATATTAATTAAAAATATGAAAGAAGAATATATTCATCAGCATCGGTATGGAATGGAATCCCAATTCCTAGGGGGTACCTAGGAATGACAATTCCCACGAATGAAGGAATCATGTTTCCTTTGTAATCGTTATTCATGCATAAAGTTGATCTAACAAACAAATGAATGGAATCGAGAGAGGAATGGTGATTCCATTCCCTTCTTTATTCATGCATAACAAACGGGGCGTAAGGCCCAGAGGAGGGAATGGAATCACCATTCCTTTCTCGATCCCATTTCTTTGTTTGTTAGATCAACTTTATGCAGGAATAACGAATACAAAGGAAACCCGATTCCCTCATTCATGGGAATTGCCATTCCTAGGTACCCCCCTAGGAATTGGGATTACATTCCTTACCAATGCTAATGAATGTATTCTTCTTCAATATTTTTTAATTAATATATCATTGTTACTAATATATGATTATCGACATGAATATGTATTTTTCTTTTTTTTGGATATTTTTTGGACATCGACATGGATATGATTTTTTTTGGACATGGATATATGGACACTGACATGGATACAAATATATGGATGCAAAAGATTGGATAAGTTACTAATATATGCATATATGGATATTGGCATGGATATGTGATATTTTTTGCAGATACAGGTATAATACAATTTATTTTTTTTGGATATAGATACAAATATGATTCTGAGATATTCCAATTGATACGAATACATGTATATTAAATATATCTGTTAGAAGGATAAAATATATTAGATATGATTTGTTTACGGATACGGATACAAACACGGATACGTTTCTTTGTTTTTGTTTTTCCAGATATGGATATGGACAGAGATATTTTTTTCTAATATGGATATGGAAACGGATGCAATTTTTTTCTAAGATATGGATACCGATTATATTCTAGCAGATACATATACGGATATGGATATGGATTTTAATTTTTCTACGGATACATATATGGACATGGATGATGTTTTTTTACGGAAGCAGATATGGACATGGAAACGGATTATATTTTTTACAGTAATAGATATTGATACAGATACCATCTTTAGTTTTTAGGATATGGACACGGGTTATATTTTAGTGGATAAGTATACAGACATGGATATGTATTTTTATTTTATTTTCCAAATACGGATACCCATGACATTTTCAATTTCTTTAGAATATGGATATAGATATGATAATAAAATATTGTAGCGGATACGGATATGGATATATCAAATATATCAATTGTATGTAAAAAAACAAAGTAGTTTCTATTTAAATTTGATTATTGATTCTTTATATGAAATATATCGATTATATGAAAAAATAAGTCTGAGAATACCGATTATTTTTTATACTTAACGAAATATATCAAAGGAATGTTATTTTCTTTTCATTCATTTCCCTTTCTAAATATATGAAAGGAACATGTCTCATAATAAAATTTTCAATTCCTGATAAGATCCAAACAATGGAATGGAAAAACTTTTTCCTTTCCATTCCATTGTTAATTCCATTCTTGTCTTAATTCCATTCCATTGTAATTCCTTTCCAATCAAACAAAACGTGATCCACCCCTTCAACTGTGCACGAAGGAGGTGATATCTACCATCAATCAGTGCTGAGCCCTGATCCATGTCGTTCATGTTCGGAAGAATCCTCACCATCAAGTGCATCCACGTGGCACTCGATCCCATCTGTGCAAGCAACGCCATTATGATACCGTTGGATTGTCTTGAGGATAACATCCAGGCCGTTTTTTAGCGCCTCGACGATTATCATTGGATTGAGCATCTAACATCGATCAGCTTTGCCACATGTCGTATTACGAGCCGAAGGATGTGAGTGTACTCCAGCCGCTGGACCTAGACATTAAGTCACGTGCTCCACAACACGTGACTTAGGCTACTCGTGGTCGAGCCCCTGGAGTTTCTGGAAACTATAGAAACACCCCCGTATGGGACAAATTGTAGAAGAACTCAGATGAATTTCTTGATTTGCATTTAAGCCCTTTCTACCCATTTGTTATAATTTTTTATCTATTTTTGTTGTATTTTAGTCATTGCAAAGAACATTTAATATCTTTTTCATCTCAAGTCCAAAAATTGCAAACTTGGTATCATTTCGAAGACAAATTTATGTTATCTATTTAGATACTTTGAGGCCAGATTTGAAGCAGTTGGAATTTACCATTTATTCTTGAGAAAAACATGTATTTTGAGCTATTTCTCTTATACAAATTGCAGATTATTTGGAGAAATTAAACATGAAATCCTTTATTGTAGGGAACTATCGATGATGACTGTAAGTATGCATAATAGAAAGCATTATTGACTTCAATGCTTAGATAAAAGTTTGAGATGTCTATTAGTGCAAGGATTTGATTCAGAGTTACACTCAATTGATAAAAAATTATACGGAACGATATTGTGGATTTGATTGTAAATACTTTTTTAGGATTGATTGTCTTTTGCAAGAACTCATTTATAAATTCGCTCATGCAAAATTATGTTCTACTTAACTATTCTTCAAGTGTGTTCTACTTAACTATGCACCGTTTGCATCATTCATTTTCTACTTAACTATTCTTTATCTCTATTGAAAAAAATAAAAATCTAGGAAACCACAAAAATCACAAAAACACATATGCACCCTTAGCTCATTTCTGCATTTTTTTAACACGGTTATTGCAAATAATCAAATACATGAATTATTTTAAACCACACAACTAAAGAGTCGTTGTTCCTTGACTTCGACCTGGTATACTTACAAAGAAAAAAAATTGACGACATGATAATTGTTAAACTCGTGATTTTTTTATCGACCGTTTCTATCTCCCTATACTATAATTTGACAATTTTAAGTGTGGCAGAAAACATGATATCATAAACCACTACATGTTTTGCAAGAAAAAGATTTAATTTAAAGGTAAACCATTACATGTTATGCACGAAAATGGTTTAGTTAAGGATAAACCATTACGTGTTATGCAAAGATAGGGTTTAATTTAAAATAAAACATTACATGTTATGCATGAAATTGGTTTAATTAAGGATAAACCATTGCAAGAAAATGAATTAATTAGAGATAAATCATTATATATTATGCAAGGAAGGGTTTAAGAATAATAAACATCACATGTCATGCAAAGCTATCTAAGCGGTTAACATGCAAGAATGATCTAAATGATAAAGGAGACATGAACATGCCATAAATTTTATGAAGCATACCCCATAGGATGAAAAGTGATAGCTTATGTATTTTATGTATATTGCACAAGTGTACTCATATTTATGAAAGAAAGCAGTACACTACTTGCTAGGGGAACGAACTAGACATGCATGAGAACTAGTAGGCACATGATGATAATTCTCATGATTACCCAAGTATATGTAATGTAATAGGTTAAAAAACCATTAGAATTCCTATGCATGGACCTCGATGCATACTATGCATTAGGCTCATTCAAAATTATGTTTTTATTTTTCAGGTGCTGGACGAGGTAGATTGTACAGTGACTTCATCAAGATATTTGTGGTGATAGGATTTATTGCATGGAGTTACAAAGATACCAATATGACAACTAGAATCAAGGACATGTTATTTGATTACTTAGTTCTATTTTTGCAAGCTTACCTTTGTCGGTGATGTATCAATGGAACTCTCAATTCAAATGGATTTTTTGATCCTTTGAGAATGATTATTTTTAAATGCTCGTTGATTACCATGCATGTTTTGGTAACGACTCGGACGTACTTAAAGTTGCATGCTTCTAAAAATGATGCGGTCCATTTCGTTACAAATGGCGTTAGAGCCAATTTTACTCTGATAGTGAAAAGGCCTACCTAAGAGGTCGAGCCACCATATAAAAAGATAGGAGAAAAAGGCTACCTAGAGCGTGTGTCTGCCACTGTCATTGGGAATAAGTGATGGACCATATCGCAATGAGGACATTGCGGATATAAGTGGCGAATGTTATAACAACCCAACCCTCAAACATAGTCCCTACATTGAAAACTCAGGAAATGTGAGAGTGTGTTATAAGGGGTGGTGATTTCTACTTGACAATTTGAGTTTAAGCATTTTGAGCAGTTGTCAACATGTCCATTTGGTTCCGAACACAATAAGTTGTAAAGCTAAGTTTTCCTCGTTAGCGGGCAGGGGACCTTAGCCCAAGACGTTACGATAAATTATGTGCAATATTGACATCACCGATATTCTCATCCTTGTCATTCCTTTCTCGATTCACCCCTCTTTTATCTCTTCCAATATGGAAGTAATATTTCTTAATTTGATATTTCTTTCTACAATAGTACCACACACAATCTTTGTATTTGGATATGGACATGCTTCTTCTTTTAAGTGCTGGATTTATTGTATATAATATAATAAATAATTTTGATGTTTTTATTTGTATAAAATCTTCTATAAAAAGATATACATGTTATATTAAGTATTTTGAAAACAAGAAGAAGAGAAAGCACATTTGAGCTGACAAAGTAAAGATCGAAATCATAAAAATAAGTACATGGAAGGAAAGATCGAAATCATGACATGAAGGATAATGAAGATTATATCAACCCATGGATGATTGATGGCAATGAAGAAAGATTGAATTTGTATTTATTTTAGTATTTGTTAAAGAGATAACAAGAATCACACATTAAAATATCATTAATAAATTAACTAAATATACTAATCGATTATTATAAATAAATTGAATTATGTAAGATGTAATGTTAGTGTTCATAAAATACATAGAAATGCATATTTTTATATGGTTATTACATTCAAATACCTATTGAATATTCCATAATGAAAAATAAATATTCTGTAATTTCCATTAACTACCTCTTATCTCAAGCCTTTTATTCTAAATTTAAAGGCTCCTATTTTTTCCATTGATTCTATACTTTTATATGACAACTTCTCGACTTCTCCTTAAAAATCAAATCCTAACTTTTAATTGTTGATCCTATGGTGAAAATAACTCCTTAAGAATATATTTTTTCAATCAATGCAATCCTAATTTTCAAGGATAATGGATGCTTTCTTTTCAGAAGTGTTTGATTGGAAGTAGCAGTTTAAATGTTTAAAAAATGAGAAGGAAAGCCCTCATATTTATACATGAAAATCAGGATTTTATGTATTAAAAAAATATAATCTCAAGGAGCTATTTTCACTATGGAATCAACATTTAATGTTAGAATTTGATTTTAGGAAGTAGTTAGAAAGTTGTCATATAAAAGCATAGAATCAATGGAAAATTAAGAGCCTTTAAATTTAGAATGAAAGGCTTAAGATAAGAGGTAGTTAATGAAAGTTCTAAAATATTAATTTTTCATTATGGAATATTCAATAAGTATTTAAATGTTCTATTGAATCTTATACAAAGATTTACATGTTATATTAGCTATCGTGAAAACAAGAACAAAGAAAAGATCGAAATCATAAAGAGAAGCACATGGGAGGAAAGATCGAAATCATGACATGAAGGACATTGAAGATTATGTTTACCCACGTATAATTGATGGCAATGAAGAAAGATTGGATTCATATTTATTTTAGTATTTGTTAAAGAGACAAAAAGTATCACACACTAAAAAAATCACCAATCAATTAACTATATCTACTAATCGATTAGTATAAATATATTGAATTGTGTAAGCCATAAAGGTGGTGTCCAGAAAATACATAAAAATACTTATTTTTACATGGTTATAATATTCAAATACCTATTAGATATTCAATAATGAAAAATAAATATGTCATAATTTCCATTAATTATATCTTATCGTAAGCCTTTCATTCTAAATTTAAAAGCTCTTATTTTTCTGTTGATTCTATACTTTTATATGATAACTTCCTAACTACTCCTTAAAATCAAATTATAACCTTTAAATGTTGATCCTATGGTGAAATAATTCCTTGAGATTATATTATTTTCAAACAATCCTAATTTTGAACAATGGAGGCTTTCTTTTCAGAAGTGTTTGATTGGAAGTAGTAGTGTAAAAGTTGAAAAATGAGAAGGAAAGATCTCCTATTTATACTTGAAAATTAGGATTTTATGTATTAAAAAAATTCAATCTCAAGGAGTTATTTTCACTACAGGATCAACATTTAAAGGTTAGGATTTGATTTTAAGGAGTAGTTAGACTGTTATCATATAAAAGTATGGAATCAATGGAAAAACTAAGAGCCTTTAAATTTAGAATGAAAGGCTTAAGATAAGAGGTGATTAACGGAAGTTATTGAATATTAATTTTTAATATGGAATATACAATAGGTATTTGAATGTTCTATAGACTTCTACAAAAAGATTTACATGTTATATTAACTATCGTGAAAACAAGAAGAAGGAAAACACATTTGAGCTTGCAAATAAAAGATCAAAATGATAAAGATAAGCACATAGGAGGAAAGATCGAAATCATGACATGGAGGTCATTAACGATTATATTGACCCATAGATGTTTGATGAAAATGAAAAAAGATTGAATTCGTATTTATTTTAGTATTAGTTAAAGAGACAAAAAGAACCACTCACTAAAATATCACTAATCAATTAAATAAATCTACTGATCTATTAATATAAATATATTGAATTACGTAAGCCGTAAAGTTGGTGTTCATAAAATACAAAGAAATACATATTTTTATATGGTTATTGCATTCAAATACCTATTGAATATTCCGTAAGAAATACCTTAATTTCCATTAACCACATCTTATCTCAAGCGTTTCATTCTAAGTTTAAAGGCTCTTATCTTTTCCACTGATTTTATACTTTTATATGACAACTTCGTAACTACTCTTTAAAATCAAGTCTTAACCTTTAAGTATTGATCCTATGGTGAAAATTAACTCCTTGAGATTTTTTTATCCATACATCTAATTTTCAAGAACAATGGAGGCTTTCTTTTTCGAAGTGTTTGATTGGAAGTACTAGTGTAAAAGCTGAAAAAATGAGAAGGAAAGTCCTCTTATTTATACTTGAAAATTATGATCTTATGGATTAAAAAATATAATCTCAAGGAGTTATTTTCGCTATGGAATCAACATTTAAAGGTTAGGATGTTGGACATGTGAGCCCACGGCGAGCCATTATGCAATAAATGTTATTGCAAATATCATTCCCTGATCTAAAATGAAGAATAAATAATTTGCATAATAGGTCCCTTATAACAATTAGGGTTATGTACCATGGCCATCTTAATAATCATACAGCTGTTGATTCAACTATTGAATCATAGAGGCTGGTGCTTGGATGAATATCTAAAGAGTTAGATTGAGGACTCATCAAGCACCGTCAAATGATTGTTAAGATGCGATCTCCAGCCTGAGACCTAGGTATGATTGAGGACTCATGGGTGACGCCCATTTTTTAGGAGGTAATATTCTCTCCATTTTATTATATTGATTAATCTCTTAACTGATTTATTTATGTTAAATTAAAATGTGTTGATAATGTTGCAACATATATTTAATTTAATTAGAAATAAATGTTGTTGGTTTTAACCAACAACAATCCTAGCCATTGATCATTACATAGACCAAGCATGGTCGTTGGATCTATGTGTCCCATGGATTGAGATCCATTAGATCCTAAACTAATATAAAAAGAGGGCTAGCCTAGCCTTTCTTGGAACACACATCATAAAGAGTTGTACACGCCTACAACTCTCTCTCTCTCATATTCTCGCCCTCTCTCTTTCTCTCCTCCAAAAGGTGGTCGACCATCTTGTGTTGAGAAAGGAGAGACTCTCGCCTTCGCCTTCGACGACTCGGGGATCTCCTTCTTCTTTGGGGCGACTTGCTCTAGAGGAAGACGACGGATTTTGTTTGACAAAATCAGGGGACTCGACGCTTGGATCTTCATCAAAGATTGCGGGAAGGATGCGACTCATCATCGCGCCCGCAAGTGCGTTCTTTGTGGATCGGACTTGAGACAGGAGGATCTCTTGTTTGGGATCTCGCGATCACAACCACGCTCCAAGAGGTATTCCTTATACTTTGTGGTTTGATGAAACGATCCGAGAAGTGTTCTCGTGATCATGTGGTTTCATCTTTAGATTTAAAAATTTTTATTTCCGCTGCATCTAGCGACTAGTGCGACTAGTTGCTCCGATTGCATACGATGCGATCGGTACGCTTCCGTGATGCGCTTAAGGATTCTAAATATCCTTCAAGTGGTATCAAAGCCTTTTGTCGAAAAGGGTTTTGGATATGATCCATGAACCAAGGACGACTTGGGTTTGAAAGGGTCGCGAAAGTTTTAGCGCATTTGAATTTTCACAACTCTATCTAATTGATTTTTCGGCACTGTTAAAATTGTTTAAACACGAAATAGCCAAGGGATAGACGCAGATGTACGTGACTTCACCTTTTCACCCATGGCACGTATGGCTACTATTCGCGTGCTGTGAGCAGAAGCGCTAATCACGAGCTAAACTCGTCATATAGAATTTTGTCAGTTAAGCTATTCAATCGGTTTTTGTTCCCCATTAAATAAGGAAACCATAGGATTTGAGTTTACTAAATTTGGATTTAATTTGCTCAAGATATGGTCTTTTGAATAAGCATGTATTCACTGTTGCGGGAACAACGAAATTGAAAGTGATTAATTTGTTAATTACAGTTTTGACATGCCTCAAAATGCGTGAATTATCACTTGAGTTCTTTTGTAAATCAAGTTGGAAATCTTAGGGCACTAATTTTGTGAATTTTGAATTTAAATTGATCAAGATAAATTAATTTTAGTGATTGGGGGTCACTGCTGGAAATTGACAAATTTGATCATGAACCTTGTGATTGTCATTCAAACAAGTTGATGAAAATTAATTGTTAATTTTCTGAAATTGGTTATTGATAAATATTTGTGAAATATTTAAAGATGATAATCAATTCCTTGAATGACATCCCACTAACTATAATGATAAGATTGTTGATCTTGATCATTGGTTAATTTGAAAACATCAACAAACATGGTTTGCATACAAAACCTAGGTCATCCTACAATAGTTGTAGGACAACTTTTTCATGCAAAACCCTCTTGCTTGAATAGGATTGGGGATTTGTTTAGCAAATCTCCTTATAATATAATCAAAATTGTTTTGATGTATATTATATGGTATAATTTCGGTTGAAAGACCGATGAGCATCTCAAAGTGCATGATGATCTATCTGGCATTATCCTTTCCTGAGATGGATATGGTGTCTAATCGGAGATCGCTGGGGTAGCGGGTTGCAACGTATGTGGTCCATCCCACTCTCGCAGGTACTGTCCATGACAGCGGGTAGGGAATGGATAATGCCGGAGAAATCAAAGTATATTTTTCTAATTATTAAAATTCGAAATAATACATACTTTGAGATTATACCTACTATTCAAGTAAAATTCAAAGTTTGTTGATTGATAATAGGATTGATAGTTAATTTAATGTGATTAAATTAATTATATCCCACTAAAACACTCTATTATGAATAGATGTGTATTTCCCTTGGAAGAATTAATTATGTGAATATGATTCACGATAATTAATTACAATTTGAATATGAGGTGGAGGATCACATAAGTGACATCCATGGTCTCCCGTCAAGGCAAAGAATTCCGTCGCCAGTTGTTGTATATAGGAGACGCCTGTTCAAAGTGACAGATCCTATATATGATTTAATTGGATCGGGTTCTTTGCTTCTCGAAAGAGTAAGGCCACATACGTAGTGACCCCAATATCGGGTCCTCGTATTATTGGGGTGATATTGGATTGCGTATAACGAGTATTAATCCTGTTGACGGTTGATTTAATTAGCAACAGGTCAACATCACCTTAGGGGTGGTGGGCCCGGGTGCTAAAGACCGACTTGGGAAATGCAAGTTGGACTTGCAAGGCGGAATGTGTTCCCACTTCTTTTTATCGGAGTCGCATGTTCTCATATTATTGGGATGTGACAAAGATAGGAAAGGAGATCACAGATCTTGCTAGAGATATAATGGTAAGAATATCTCTTACATTGAAAGTGATTAAGGGAATGAACTTTCGCTGTTGACAAGGTAAGACAACTTTGATATAAAAAATCCTAAATCAAAGAAAAATATGTATATATATATTACATATACCCTTATGCAAATTTCTTATTTCAGATAATCCTTCATTAAACCCACTCAATGTTATACTCAATAATAACCAGTAAAATATCATGTATTGGACTCATGATCCAGATATTGTACTTGCAATTGGACACATAATGTATGTGGTTGCAATGTGCAAGTTTCTTCAACGTAATGAGGAATAACAATTAAATAAGACAATAAGACATCACCTTAGGGTTTGAATGTCTCTATAGTCTTGATCTTTCATCGAGTGTACTTTGGAAGTGACATGTCGATGGTGATCATAACTGTCAAATAATCCTTATAAAATCAAAGAAGATGTTTTGGCATACATATGTGCTCTAGACATTTAATCATGAATGACATGGTTCTCTACATTATGTAGAATGGTAGCTCGAAAGAGATGATGTATTCAAAAATGTTTGAATACCTACCTGAACCAATGTTTTAGAGTCAAGATGGATGTATCATCATTCTACTATCTATACTCTAGTCATTCATGAAGATTCATAATATTCATATTGTATGAATTTAATGAAGCATGTATAAATGTTAAAATACTCTTACACTGAATTCTTTTGAATTTAACGTAAGAGATCCTTAGTCTTAAGCAATGGTTGCTTATAGATAAAGGGAGTGCAGTGGAAGCATGGGTTAGACCCAAGTAAGAACTATAGTCAAAAGAGTTGATTGTACTTCTGTGACTTCCATATGACATCCTAAGAGTTGGATGAATGACAATACTGTAATAAGTTGGTGTGTTGATAGTATGACTATCAAGTCTCTCTTGAATCCCTAGAGAAGGACTCGGATAGAGCACCTGAATAATCTACATTAATCATTGATATTGATTTGCTTATTTGATAAGATAAAGTCTAATAATTGTATCTCATTCTTCTAATGACATCTGCAATTGTTGCATATGTTATAGAAGATTAATAAATTGATCTTCAGGTTTAATGGTCAACTACATGGATTTTGATGCAATTGTTGCAACAATCTCTATTGGATAGATGGACTTCATATTTTCAGTGGGAGAGCCCTTTGTCTTAGAGAATGTCTCTATGATCTAGATATAAGAATACACTCATAGTTTATTTCTAAATGTTGGAAATAAACATGAATTCTGGAATAAACCTATCATAAAGAATTATGATGGATATATTTCAGATAGTAATCTGACATCTAGTGGACTCTACTAAATTAGAAATTTAATGAATGGTTCATTAAGATTTCTAATACTGAAAATTAGACCTTTAAAGATCAATAGGAGGATAAAGATCATTTGACAATGATCTGGGATCATGTCTTGGACATATGTCTGTTGATGAGATCAATGGACAAGCAAGAGATGAAACTTTAGAATGACTAAAATTTTCAAAACTTGCATACTTATGAATATTGTATTCAAAGAAAAATGTCCAATACACCCTTTATTGGGAAAGGTGTTAGATGTCAAGGTATTCAGGATCTCATACATATTGATGTATGTGAATCATCTATATCATAGTGAACATTATTGATATATGATATCTATTGATAATCGTGTATGATATGAAATTCCTTCTCTTCACCTGAGAAACCTTTGAAATGTTCAAAGATTTCACAATTTTGGTTTAGAACCAAAGTTTGAAGGAAGATTAAATGAATTTGATCTAACCAAGGTAGCAAGTACTTATTAGATGAATTCAAAGAATACCTTATGAAGATATGAATATCATTGCTATCTCAATCCTCCTAACACACCTAAACTCAATGGAGTTGTAGGAAGATACAATTGGATCATGTGTGACATGATTTGATCAATGATGAATTTTAGCATAGTTATCCCTTAGTTTCCAGGTATATATGTGTAGTAGAGACTACACTATATATCCTTAATAAAATTCCATGCAAGTAAGCTGGAATTAAGCACTAGAGAGTGTTACTTCATTAGGAAAATAAAGGATGGTATTGGATACCTACTTTATGACCCTGAGATTCTTAAAAGATCTCATCTCTGAGAATGTGATTCTTAGAGGATGACTCTCTTGAGAATCAAGATGAAAATGAAGTGCAGGAACTCATTTAATCTTTAGAAGATAATGAGGCACCTGAAATCGGGAACTAAAAGGACAATTAAAGATGAAACACTAATACCTCTTCAAATGAGTTTGGTGATGTATTCCATGTGTCAATTAAGTCTGACAATGATCAGATTTCATGTGATGAAACTCCTGATGATCATGACATGGAAAGATGGATATTAGCAATAAAGTCTAAAGTAGACTTCATATACAAATGTTGTATATGGACCCTCGAGGATCCACCTATAAGGGTAAAACTCGTTAAGGTGTAAATGGATCTTCGAGAGAAAGAGGGAACCTGATGAGAAGGTAGAGACCTTCAAAGCACGGATCATAGCCATGAGCTACACACCGGAAGAGAAGACATTGCTTGCAATGAGACTTGCTCTTCGGTGACCATGCTTAAAATCATCAGAATATTACTAGCCTTAGCTACACAACTTGACTATTGCATCTTCAAGATGTAAGTCAAGATTGCATTCCTCTAAGAATATCTCTCTGAGGATATTCACATGAAGTAGCCCCAGGGCTTCATGGTTGAGGAATGCAAGATGTACTAGCTAAAGAACTCCATTTTTGGACTCTAATAAGCTTCTTGTAGTTGGAACATAAGATTTGATGAAATTATAAATGTTATGATTTCAAATAGAATCTTGATGAACCATGTGAAGCTTAGTGGGAGTGCCATTGTGTTCATCGTGCTAAATATAGATTGTATCCTAATCATTTGGAATGATATAAGGATGATAATAAGTGTTTTATGATCTGGCTATTCCATACCTTGAGATATGATCTCAAAAGATGCCTCCTGGATCTTAGTTCGAAGGTGTTCAGAAGCAAAGAAAAGAGGGTATTGGGACTGTCACATTTGTAGTACACCTTGGACATGTTCCATTTTCTGGAAATTCCAAGAAAGGCTTTCTTATCTTAAGATTTGGTATTGACCTATCTAAAGTAATAGCACCTCAAAGAGTTGAGGAAGTGAATGCTAGAACTGCTTGCACTTGTGCATCAGTTACGAGAAGCTAAGTGTGTGCTGGATGTGTATAAAAGCCAGAAATCTGCCATGCAGTGGGAGTAGTAAACTGTTACTAATCCTACTATGGAGAAAGAACACTTGATTGCAGTAATAACAATATCTTCAAAGATGACAAGGCTTTAGAGATAGTGATCTCTAAGTCTTATCTTCAAGAGCTTAAGACTTTATAGATAGAGATCTAAAAGGTCTTAACTGCAGATACCTTATGAGATAGTGATCTCCAGGAATAAGGGTATTCTGATAAGGATTATGAAAATACTGGTTATAATAATTATTAAGCTATAGTGTCAAGGACACTATAATTGCTTTATCGAGATTGAGTATTGGTTGCGTAAGATGCAACATTCGCATTGGATGCGAGCACTGTTACTAAGAGATATGCAAGTGCCATAAAAGGACTTGGCATAGTCTTTTGGGAGCAGAGTGACTGATCAGCTTACCTAGCTATTTCTAAATAGCCCATGATTGTCACATGAGTGTGGGTTTAAATGATTAGCCCATTAATAGCTCTTTGGGCTAGTGGGTGATTGTTGGACATGTGAGCCCACGTCGAGCCATTATGCAATAAATGTTATTGCAAATATCATTCCCTGATCTGAAATGAAGAATAAATAATTTGCATAATAGGCCCCTTAGTACAATTAGGGTTATGTACCATGGCCATCTTAATAATCATAAAGCTGTTGATTCAACTATTGAATCATAGAGGCCGGTGCTTGGATGAATATCTAAAGAGTTAGATTGAGGACTCATCAAGCACCGTCAAATGATTGTTAAGATGCGATCTCCAGCCTGAGTAGGAGATGGCAATCCTTTCTCACATAGGTTGATATCTGACCGACCTCTTGATGCAGGTCCTCTGCATAGGAATAGAGATTCAGAGGTGTTAGATTAGTTAGGTCAAAGAGTTGACTTAACGAGATCGAGATAACCAAAGTCCTATATCGTATGTTGTCACGATACATGCACGCATCCTCTGACCAAAGATAGATGTGTTACTATATGTCTGAGTATGTACATTTGACAGACCAATAGGTTGATGACCTAATCAAGGTCTATACACCGGCACGCTGATGTGCATATAAGGGCATATGAGTAATACGATCTCTCAAAGGGATCATACAGGTTCATTACTGAACCGGAAGACATGAGCTCACTCATGAGATATTGGGAAGAATCAAATTCCGTGCACGGTCGTCTCGCTTTGGAAGCTTGACTGAATTTGTAGGTTTGATATATACTTTTGGAAAGTATATGATCAAGACCTAGGTATGATATATGATTTTGGAAAGTATATGATCGATACCAAATCCCAATGATCAAATGAGAACTTACTGATGAAACCCTAAAGTAGACAGTATAAAGTTGATCTTATACTTTGGGTTTATTCTGGATCTTCCAGTATGCAGGATGTACAGGTGTTGGGAATACCTGAGGGTGATGTGATCATAAATGATTGTATAACCATGATGCTTCCATTCCTAGGGAGTGATGAAACATGTCTGGATTTTAATGACTCCTCTCAGTAGAGAAGTAATCTGATCTTGGTGTAAATGTTGGACATTGATCTGAATGTGATTCGGATGCAATGAGAAGATTAGATTTGCGGTCTTGATTTAATCAAGCATCTATGAGAGGCCCGAGATCTGGATTTGAGATGTGATCTCAATATCCAAGTCACTATACATGGAACGATACAATCGCCATGTCCTTATCTCCAAATATATGCGGAGAAAGCGCATTATTCTTGAAGGAGTTCAAGAATAATTCATTTGATGAATTATGTATCCAAGAATCGAGAAAATGGATAATTAAATATGATTTAATTATCATGAATAATATGAATTTGATTCATATTATAAGAAGAGATATCTAAGATAATTGAATGTGATTTAATTATCAAAGATATGAATAACATGAATGTGATTCATGTTATTTGGGAAAATGAGAAAAGAGATCCAAGATGATTAAATGTGATTTAATTATCATGGATATGAATAATGTGGATAGCACTATCCATATTAATCATATATATTATAGATATGATTTATAATATATTAGAGAGAGAGAAACTATGTAAATAGCATTTGTTAATCATTAATGTGAATTGGATTCACATTAAGTAATTAATTGAAAATGCAATTTACAAATTAGTTTGGGATGTGAATATGATTCACATAATTTTCAATGGCTTGATTGAAATATTCACAAATTAATTTGGAATTAATTTAGTGGATATTTTTGTGATAATTATTATTACGAATTATTAAGAGAAAATGTGATATAATAAAAAGGAGATAAAAGCCACCGATTTAGAGGTGGCGTCACCCATGAAAAAGTCATGGGTGACGTCCATTTTTTAGGAGGTAATATTCTCTCCATTTTATTATATTGATTAATCTCTTAACTGATTTATTTATGTTAAATTACAATGTGTTGATAATGTTGCAACATATATTTAATTTAATTAGAAATAAATGTTGTTGATTTTAACCAACAACAATCCTAGCCATTGATCATTACATAGATCAAGCATGGCCGTTGGATCTATATGTCCCATGGATTGAGATCCATTGGATCCTAAACTAATATAAAAGGAGGGCTAGCCTAGCCTTTCTTGGAACACACATCATGAAGAGTTGTACACGCCTACAACTCTCTCTCTCTCTCTTATATTCTCACCCTCTCTCTTTCTCTCCTCCAAAAGGTGGCCGTCCATCTTGTGTTGAGAAAGGAGAGACTCTCGCCTTCGCCTTCGACGACTTGAGGATCTCCTTCTTCTTTGGGGCGACTTGCTCTAGAGGAACATGACGGATTTTGTTTGACAAAATCAGGGGACTCGACGCTTGGATCTTCATCAAAGATTGCGGGAAGGACGCGACTCATCATCGTGCCTGCAAGTACGTTATTTGTGGATCGGACTTGAGACAGGAGGATCTCTTGGTTGGGATCTCGCGATCACAACCACGCTCCAAGAGGTATTCCTTATACTTTGTGGTTTGATGAAACGATCCGAAAAGTGTTCTCGTGATCATGTGGTTTCATCTTTAGATTTAAAAATTTTAATTTCCGCTGCATCTAGCGACTAGTGCGACTAGTTGCTCCGATTGCATACGATGCGATCGACACGCTTCCATGATGCGCTTAAGGATTCTCAATATCCTTCATAGGACTTGATTTTAAGTAGTTAGAAAGTTGTCATATAAATGTATAGAATCAATAGAAAAATAAGAGCCTTTAAATTTAGAATGAAATACTGAAGATAACGGGTAATTAATGGAGTTACGGAATATTCATTTTCATTATGGAATATAGGCATTTGAATGTAATACCATACAAAAATACGTATTTATATGTATTTTATGAAAATCAAGTTTACGACTTTCGTAGTTCAATGTATTTATACTATCCAGTTAGTAGATTTAGATAATTGATTAGTGATATTTTAGTGTGTGATTCTTTTTTGTTCTTTAACAAATACTGAAGTAACTATGAATTCAATCTTTCTTCATTGCCATCATTCTAACATAGTCGATCGTTTATCAATTCACCCCTCTTTTATCTCTGTCAATCTGGAAGTAATATTTCTTAATGTGACTTTCCTTTTTCTACAACGGCAATGCACAAAATCTTTGTATTTGAATATAAACATGTTTCTTCTTTGATCTATTCCTTCATCATTCATGAATTACGTTCTTCTACTGTTTTCCATGACCTAATCTATGATTGCAACGAAGAAGCCTAAGATTTTATTCTATCTTTTCATTCAAAATACCAACATTGATAATCTCGAAGGAAACAACTCCACCCCGTTCAAAGTTGGTGAGAGAAATTAGATATGTGCCCCAATTGTCGAGAAAAGCAAAACAAGTAGCAACATACTTAAAACTTCATATTCAAACTTTTTTACAACGAGTAATGCTGTTTGATAATACATTGAAATTTGCTTAAATGGGAATTTAATTGCATCATTCTCTTATGTAGAAACATCTACTTATCCATTGTCTTCGAAGCATAAAAGTTCTCTAACTTGGACCAAAGTGGTTTTACATGATCCTCGCTGTGAATCTGATTGTAAAAAATCTTATCCAAAAACTTGTGTATGCTTGAACTCCCATTCCTTATTGATGTTCAATTTATGCTTCATAAGAACCATAAGATGTATGACCTTCACATATAGTAAGTTTTTTATCTTGTTTTATACCATAATTTGTAGTTGGTCCCATTTAGATTAATCCTCCTCATGCTATAATCCATCTTATCATACGTCCTTACAATAATACCACTTGATAGTAACAAATTCACCTTATGAATTGAATTGTCGAAAAATTACAAAGTTGATAAGTGGATCTTGCATGATATCTCAAATCCAACTACAACTACAATCATAAATAAAATCCAATCAAAGCCAATCCTCTATATGATGATATTAATCATTAACTATTAGGGTGCACATGGATCAGATTGAATCGGATTTTGGCTCAATCCGTGTCCAATCCACTCTTAACAGATTTTTTCCCAATCCAATCCAATCCATTAAATGCAAATCCAGTCTAATCAGATCCACCAGATTACATATTGGATCGGATTGGTTCGGATTTTTAATACTCACGTAAGTTAGATTAAGTTTGTAGCACACTAGACCTCGATATTTAAATCATGATTCTAAAATTGAGATTATGGATAAATGTAAAGAAATAGTTACTTTTTGGAAAGCAAAAACTACGCTTGTTATGGATATAGTACGAACGATTGTTTTATAATTAAATATAAATAACATAACTGCAATCCATATAAATCATAGAAGCTTCACCTTGGCTTTGACTAAAATGCAAGTTTGTATATATCAAATAGAAACTACAACTAATCCGCTTGGCTACGTATTGCGGGATGGTGGACCGTGCATGAAGGAGGTCTGGGACAAGAATCATGTATGACTGCGCGGTGCGGGGGTGAGGTTCCTGGCTACATGTACAAGAGGGATGTCTGGGAAAGCCGAAGACGAGGTTTGTTTGTGCATGCGTGTGGTGGTCTAGCTATGCGTGTGAGCAGCTGGGGACGAGGTGGGCATAGCTGAGGACGAGATGGTAGAGGGCTATGGTGGAGATCTGGCTACACGTGTGTGAGAAAGGTTTGGGAGAGCCGAGGACGAGGTCTGTCACGCGTATGCGAGAAAGATTGGGTTGTGCATGCACGCAACTGGGGACGATGACAACATCCGACAAAGATGTGCGCGCCTAAGGGTAGAGACGTGCATGACATGAGTGGATGTCTTGTTTGGAAGGATTCTAAGGTTATTTTGGATTAGGTATTATTATTTTTAAGAAGGGTGTTTTGTTTGAAAAATTGAAAGGGCTCGAAGGACATTGTGGGTAGGTAATGCTTTTTCAAAACCAATAAGTGAGGTGGGTAAGGGAGTTTCCAGCAGGTGGCGTGGAGTAAAGCTTGAGTTGGAATAAATTTCAACTATAAAGGGGGTAGCTTGGATATTTAATATAGCTTTCAAATAAAATTAAATATATAATTTGCTTTATTGATAAGAAATAAAGAGTTATATATTATTTATTTACCAACAGATTAACAGATCGGATCGGATTTTGATAATAATCCGATCCAATCCATAGATGAACGGATTGGTAAAATTTCAATCCGATCCGATCCATTGAACTTATAAATCCAAATCGATCCAATCCAATGATAACGGATTGGATTAGATTACGGATTTTATCCGATCCATGTGCACCCCTACTAACAATGGATAAAAATAAAGAAGAAATATATCACCAAATCGGTAACACTGCTTCCAAGTACTATACACGAAATATTGGAGTAGCGACTCTAAGGGTGTGTTTGGATAGTGGGTTTATGTGGGTTAAACTGGCTGCAGGTAACCCATTTTTGGGTTTTGGTGTTTGGATAGAGGGTTAAACTGGGGGTGGGTTAGAAGTGGGTTTATTGTGATATGATTGTATTGAAGTTTGAAAAAGTGAGTATTTATTGTGATGTGATTGTATTGGAGTTTAAAAAAGTGAGTAGAAGTGATGTAGTTTATAATTTTTATATGATATGATGGTATAATATATTATTTTTTGATGGAATTGATGATGGGGAATTTATTTATTTATTTTTTAAAAAGATAAAAAGTGGGCCCCACTTAAAAAGAGAAAGGAGTGGGTTAGGGAGGGTAAACCAGCCCAAGGGGGGTTTACCCCCCTAACCGAACATGACCTAAGGTACCGTTCGGTTGGTGGGGTACCCCTCCCCCAACCCACTCCCTCTCTCTCATGCGTAGGCCCCACTTTATTTCTTTTTAAAAAATTAAATAAATCAATTCTCCATAATTAATTCCATCAAAAAATAATATATTATACCATCATATCATATAAAAATTACTTCACTTCTACTCACTTTTCCAAACTTCAATACAATCACATCATAATAACTACTCACTTTTTCAAACTTCAATACAATCATATCACAACAAACCCACTTCTAACCCACCCCCAGTTTAACCCTCTATCCAAACACCAAAACTCAAAAACATGTTACCCTCTACCAGTTTAACCCGCCTTAACCCGCGTACCAAACGCACCCTAAAGATCACTCCCTCAAAACTTTGCTGCAATATCCACAAACCTTTTTTTCTCTCTCAATCTTATTTCGTTCTTGCGCTGTGAGAGTCTGTGAGACCTCATGTTGGTATGCACCCATCTTTTCGCTTTATAGTCCACTAAGAGCATCCATCAAAATCATCTAATTGATCAATCATGGGAGAATAAATGAATAACGAGATTTGTCAATCAATCTCTAAATTGATGATTGCAAATCAAATATTTAAATGTTAGATCATAATTGATCCATATTAGGCTAAATTCATAAATGAAGGAACCCCAATAGCTCTTACGTCCCTAGCTTCTCAATAAGATCATCCAAAAATCGATCTTGACCATAAAATAACTTGTGACCATGCCCTTCAGTCCCAAACACAAACGTCCATATCCGCACCTCAAAACCATGCAACGCACCACCACACTCACCATCCTTTGTTGTGAAGTGATCACCTTGACGAGAACATATGACCATATATACATAGAAATTATAAAGATACATCCGTTATCATATAATTTTGAAAGATGATGAAAACAGTGTGAGAACGTCCACATCATGTTCCACCACCACCTTGGCACCATCCTCACAAAGCCCCCAATCCCGCGCGCTTCCATATCCAACGGCTCAGATCTTCTCCAAGATCTGCACCACTTCCCCAATCGACGCTCCACATTAAGTCTTTCCACGAATAACGCGGCTCCCACGACGGGAGTGCCGATCATTTCTCCTCCCCTGATGGCCACTCTGCAGGGCGATCCGGCGAAGCTCCACCCTCCCCTATATGGCACCTTCCCACCTCCTCCGCCGCCCTCCGCCGTTCCTCCGCCGTGTGCTGCCCAGCCACTGCCGCCTCAGTACCACGTCGTCCCAGGTATGCTCTTGACGAGGTCTTCTTGCTTTGCTCAGATTTGGTGCGCCAGCCCCAACTCTGATGTCGATCTCTCCGTAGTTGATTCGTTTCTTCTATTACAGTTGGATACCAGTCGTATGCGGGGACGCCGGTTGTGGCGGAAGGGGTCCCCGTGAAGATCGTAAGGGTGAGGGAGCCGAGGCTTCCGATCTGTGGCATCGGGATTGGCTGGAGTTTGTGAGTTCGATTATATGTTAGCGCTGATAGTTAGTTTTTTTTGTATATTGCCTGAATTTTGTGATTTTTTTAAATTGGTAGCGATCTGTGATGTATCAGGTCTAGATCAATAGCTAGTGCAATGCGGTTTAGATGTTTGCAAGAAAAAGCGTAGATCTTAGAATCCCTTTTACGTATCCTATCGCCCGGAGTATGAAAAGCGTGTTTTTTACATGTGCCATGAGCTTAGATATATAGATACATATCAAGGTTGTGTATCGAAGGCGTAAATTTTTTTGTCAATGTAAAATGTAAGTACATATGAAGTTATAGTGTTAACCACGTAGTAGGTATAAGGATATAGATATTTATGGAACTTAATATAGCTGTTATCAATGCACAAGGTACGATCAAATATAATTAGAATATAATATAATCTGTATCTAGTATTTAAAGACAGTTTAGGGATACTGATGCAATCCAGAGGTGGTATATGTGCTAATAACATGCAGACCATACTAGATTATACGATAAACAGAATACACAGTATATGCCAAATGAGATAACCCAAAATTATATCGGTTAATATCCCAGAAACACCACAGAGGCCTATAAGAGTGATGCAGCGTGACCCCAAATTATAGGGCCACATTTATCTAATTACTTAGTAGCCAATTTTATTTACGTTTTTAGTAGTCGTAGTGATCTAATTAAATAATTGAGATCGCCTGTAATCTCAACGTTATTTCGTAGATTTTAATTGCAATTTTGGGTCAATTAATTAATTAGAGTCTAATTAGAATAATTAGAGGTCAATTAGGATTTATTAGAGTCCAATTAGGCAAGTCGGTTGTCAATTTAATTTAGTTACTATTTTTGTAAATCCCTCTCTCCTATATAAAGAGAGGGTAGTCCATTGTTTTGAGGCAGTCAATGATTATGAAAATTTGAGAGTTATCTCATTATCTCCCTCCTTCTCCTCTCTCCTCCCGCGATCTCCGCGTTCTTCTTCTTCCATCCCTCGTTACCGACGAGTATTTCTCTTCTCAACCCATCTCGTTCTTCTACCAAAATCCACCAAAAATATTATTATTTTATTAACGACGCCGCGCGAAATTCCATTTTGCATCAATTGGTATCAGAGCATGGCATTTAGATCGTCCTCACGATCTAACGATCCGTCCCGGCGCTCGCATCGACATCATCGTTCGTCCGAACAAACACGACGAGCCATCTCCACCATCGACGCCACCTTCAAAGAGACGGGGGATATGATACGTGACTTGCAGAACAACCTCCAGTCCATGTCTCGGAACTTAATGGCCTACTTTGAGGCCTACCGCGACGCCCAATCGAAGCCGCCAACCTCCGAAGCCATTGTCGTGAGTTTTGACGACGAAAAGCTCGCCGTGGAAGCCGATCAAGCCGCTGTCCAGATCATTTTAGAAGAGAAAATCAATGAATCGGCCGCTGTCCAGCACTTTCCAGCACCAAATCCGTCGCCGGAAGCGACCCCGCTGCCCCCTCCGACCATCCCGGCACGGCCCCACCTTTCCCAGGTACCTTCCCGGCTTTCCCCGACCACTCCGCCAGCCCCCCTAGCCTTGCCGAAAACCTTCCCCAGTCCCACACCACCTGCGCCCCCCTCCCAGCGCCTTTCCCCGCCCCAAACCTTCTCCCGCGCCGCCGAAACCCTCTCTCTCCCCGCGCCCTTTCCTTCCGTAAATCCAAACCCGCCGCCTGTTACCTCTCCCCCTCCCATCGCAACCCGCCACCACTCTTCTTTCTCTCCTTCTCCCTCTCAAAAACCCTCCCTCTCCCCCAATCCTTCTTCTCATCCCGTGCGCCTCCTCCCAAAACCCCAACCCACTGCCGCCGCCTTCGTTCTCCTCTTCCCCGTGCGCCGCCACGCCAGCGCCCTCCCCCCCTCCAGCCTCTCGCCGCGCCGCCTCCTCCTCACTCCCGCGCCACCTCGCCCAGCGACCCCCTCCCCTTCCGCGCTCGCCTACTCCATCGACATCGTTCCCAGGCCCCGCCGCCCAGCAAACCACGCTTCTCGCGCACAGGCGCCACATCCCCACCGCCCGCGACGCCGCTGCTGTATTGAACCTCGCCAACAGCTCTCCCGCAACTCCCGGTGCCGCCGCCTCTCGTGGAGACGGGAAGGAACCCTATCGAGATTTGAGGGGACCGAACCCCTGAAATTAAGGGGTTGGACAACCAATTGGGAAAATTACAAATCTAAAATTCCTAAGTTTTATATTTACAAAAGGGTCCAAAGCAATAGGAGAAAAAAGAAAAACGAAGGGGTGCGAAAATTGCGGCCACACCCCTGGCGGCTGAAATCTTTAAAAAACAGGGCTGGAAATCAGAGAATGGGGGATTTTCCTTATCCAAATAGGACTAGGACCTTGGGTTTTCCCTATTTAAGGACCCCATGGCTTCATTCCTTAGCCACATCCCCTCTTCTCCTCTCCTTGTGCCATTGCTTCATTATGGATTATTCAAGGACCATATTCTCCATGCCGCGTCAATTTTTTGAGCATCATGGGAAGGAGTCAACAGTCGCGACACCGCCGCCGTACGCACCGCACATGTTCTTCAACCACAACGGTCGCGCCTTTCCCGCCCGCACATGGATCCCGCCGTTCGCTCCACATCAGTTCTTCCAGAAGACGACGAAATGCGTCGAATCATCCTCCAAGCCTGCAGTTCACGCAATTCGTCAGGAGCCGAATTTTTAAAGCGGTGGAGAGTTGATGCAGCGTGACCCCAAATTATAGGGCCACATTTATCTAATTACTTAGTAGCCAATTTTATTTACGTTTTTAGTAGTCGTAGTGGTCTAATTAAATAATTGAGATCGCCTGTGATCTCAACGTTATTTCGTAGATTTTAATTGCAATTTTGGGTCAATTAATTAATTAGAGTCTAATTAGAATAATTAGAGGTCAATTAGGATTTGTTAGAGTCCAATTAGGCAAGTCGGTTGTCAATTTAATTTAGTTACTATTTTTGTAAATCCCTCTCTCCTATATAAAGAGAGGGTAGTCCATTGTTTTGAGGCAGTCAATGATTATGAAAATTTGAGAGTTATCTCATTATCTCCCTCCTTCTCCTCTCTCCTCCCGCGATCTCCGCGTTCTTCTTCTTCCATCCCTCGTTACCGACGAGTATTTCTCTTCTCAACCCATCTCGTTCTTCTACCAAAATCCACCAAAAATATTATTATTTTATTCACGACGCCGCGCGAAATTCCATTTTGCATCAATTGGTATCAGAGCATGGCAACCGAATCGTCCCTACGATTCGGCGATCCCGTCGCGCATTGGAAGATGCAATATGATTTGAGTTGCATATCTCATGATTCGCGTTCACGCGCACGTCGACACAAGTCATGAAGCGCCTTATGTCAAGCCTCAAGGTTCAAGCAATTCGTCGGGAGACGAATTTTTTAAAAGCGGAGGAGAGTTGATGCAGCGTGGACTCGACATGTAGGGCCGTCTAATTATTTAAATTGTGGCCGTTAATTTTATTTACGTTTTTTAAGTTGTCGCAATTTTAAATAAAGAGATCGCGCGTGATCTCAATTAGTCTTAATTTGAATTTCAAATTTGGTAGTTAGTCGGTTAATTAGTTAGAGTCAGTTTAGGATAATTGGTTGTCGGTTTAAATTATTTTCTATTCTTGTAATGTCATCCCTCCTATATAAAGGGATGAGGGTCCAATGTTTTAGTAAGTTCAAGATGTGATAAAATAGAGATTTATCTCTCTCTCCTCTCCCCTCTCTCTCCTTCTCCCCGCGTGATCTACACGTGTTCTTCTTCTCCCAAACCCCCGTATTCCCGACGAGTCTCTTCTCTCTTCCCCTCGCGGTCTACGCGTTTCTTCTTCTCTAACCCCGCGCATCCGGCGTGTCTTCTCTTCTCAACCCTTCCAGTTTCTTCTTCTCAACCCCTCTATTTTCTTCTACCATCGAAAAATCCACCGTTAAATCTATTTCCCGCGCTGCGCCGAATCTCATTTGCATCATAAGAGTGTATAAAATTTGACAGCTAGTTGAACTGTCATTGGATGCGCCTTTAACAGCGTCAAGAAATAATTACCAAGCAAAGGATATATATAATATGGAAGAAAGAACGAAAAAAGGAAAAAGAAGTAAAGAGTGAAGCAGTATGGCTTACAATAGGACTGAACTATAATGCATGACTGTGTTGGGGTCAGTGGGGCTCAGCCGGCATGATGATGCAGGGTGGAAAAGAGTTGCCGGCAGCGAGCATTCCAGGAGTATAGCAGGTTTGGGTGCGTGACTTGAGTTGTTTATCATTGCAGTTTGTATGAAAAGATATTGCATTAGATATGAGGGGAGAGAATGATAGTAGAGGTATTACATAGCAAGTCACATGAGGTACATGGAGAAACTGGATTGATAATGTGAATCGAGGGTTGGAGAAGTCAAAGAACTAAAAGAGAGGAGAATACCAAGCCTATTGATACAAATTGTTGTATATCATTCATTATTATCCGATACATAACTTGTGTTTTTTAAAAGGCATATTCATTTTGAATATACAATGCACAATTATCCTATATGTAACTCATGTTTTTTTAAAAAACATTTTCATTTTGAATTAGGAAATGAAAATGTAAATTATTCTTTAAGATTCAATGTGAAACGAGCAGGTCATCGAGTTCTGGGAAGAAATGCTGATCAAGAGAAATAAAGGAGGTGCATGAGTACATGATATTAAGTTGGGCACATGAATCATTCTAAAATTTGTTGGGAATGCATGTAATACATGGGTCTTTGCTAGAGTAAATAGCTATGCAACAAGGTCATAGTTGGAAGTTGGGACTAATCTTCACCAATGTGATAAATTTTTCCCGAATAAGGATGATTTTTTAATAGCACTCCTGAAAAGCAAAAACTCTTAAATTGGAGCTTTTACAAATTTTAAGAACGCCATTGTTCTCATAAATAGTTGTTTTTAATAATAAAAAAATGGTTTTCACACATACAACCTTGTAATATTTTCTATTAATACATCGACCCTATAATATTCGATATTACATCACAAGACATGCACTTTTACTGACTTTAACCTGATAACCACTAACTATAAGATATTAATTACTGTGGAATTTTCCATTTCCCTCTTAACTCCATAGGAAATGGTAAAAAATGTCTCTTTTCCCATTCATAAAATACCAAATTTTGCGATCAGCTCAAACGTCGTTGCTCTGCAGTTTATCGTGATGTCATCCCTCCTATTCTTGAGCTAGGTCGCAAAGAGAAGGATGTCTTCTGCTTACATGACACTAGGTGAGGGAATCATAGTCTTGGATGGCCATGATGCATGTTTGTGGGTTGCGTAGGTGGGGGGGGGGAGGAGTTGGGCATGTGGTAATTTGCAAGGAGGATATTTGCGCAGGGGCTGTAACCAAGGGAGTCCACACTTGTTAAGCTGTCTCATTTTCCTTAGACCACCCTTGTGTCGGCTCGCCCAACCTCTATGGTTGCCTCCCCCTTCCACCTCTTTGAGCTATCCCTTGTCTAGGGTTATGACTCCAGTCTGGTGACCCCACACTTCACACCGTTGAGCTAAGTTCTAATGTTGATGCAGCGTGACCCCAAATTATAGGGCCACATTTATCTAATTAATTAGTAGTCAATTTTAATTACGTTTTTAGTGGTCGTAATGGTCTAATTAAATAATTGAGATCGCCTGTGATCTCAACGTTATTTCGTAGATTTTAATTGCAATTTTGGTCAATTAATTGGTTAGAGTCTAATTAGAGTAATTAGAGGTCAATTTAAAATTTGTTAGAGTCCAATTAGGCAAGTCGGTTGTCAATTTAAATTAGTTTACTATTTTTGTAAACCCATCTCTCCTATATAAAGAGAGGGTAGTCCCATGTTTTTATTCAGTCAAGTATTAATGAAAAGTTGAGATTTTATCTTCCTCTCTATTTTCTCTCCTCCCTCAACGTGGTCTTCACGACTCTTCTTCTTCAACCTCGCGCTACAGGCGTGTTCTTTTCCTCAACCCCTCTATTTTCTCTTCTCAACCCTTCTCTTTCTTCCACCAAATATCCCCCGTTCAATTTTTTTCAAATTTTGTCGACGCGCCGAATTCCGTTTGCATCATTTGGTATCAGAGCATGGATATTGAGTCGTTCCTACGATTCAACGATCCCGTGGCATATTGGCGTCTCAAGCTTGATCTCAACCGCATATCTCATGGGCCGCAAGCACGTTCGCGTCAACGGAAGTACAAAAAGCGTCTTACGGCATCCCTGAAGGTTCAAGCATGGCTGGACGCGCTAACCGACGAAGAAAACATCGCCGAAGAAGACGATTCGGCTGCTGTCCCGATCGTTTTAGAAGAAAAAATCAATGAATCGGCCGCTGTCCAGTACTTTCCAGAACCAAATCCGTCGCCGGAATCGACCCCACTGCCCCCGTCGACCATCCCGGCGCCATCCCAACCTTCCCAGGTACCTCTCCTGCCCTCCCCGACCCGCGCGGCCGTCAGCCCCACCCCGACAACCCCTCCGACAGCCCCCAGGCCCCCTGCGGCTGCCCTAGCCCCGCAACCCCTTTCTGAAACCCCAAACCCTGTAACCCAGGCCCCCGCCACCCCCTTACCCATCATCCTCTCACCCCCGCACCCTTCTTTCCCAAGCCCCAGCGGCCCTCTTCCCCGCACACACCACCCTTCGCCGATTGCGCGCGGCCCCGACCTCCCGCCTCAGTGCCGCCAGCCGCCTTCCCCTCATCCCGCGCGTTGCCCTCGCCTGCAATCCCCGTTGTGCGCCTCCCATCGCCATGCCTCACCCTCGCCTCTCCTCCACACCGCCGCTCACCCACTTCCCGTGACCCATTCCCTCCGCCCCACCAGAGCCCCGGGCCGCCACCTCCATAGCCTGCTCCCTCGCGACCCCTGCCGACACCACCGTCCCCTGCCGCGGCCCCTCCAACGCCCCACAGGGACGCACCTCCCTCTTGAAATCCCGATTGGCCCCCGCCTCCCCGCAGGACCGCACCAGCAGTCGAGCAGCCGCCGCCTCCCTCGCCATATGCGCGAAGATGGGGAACCAACCCTAACGGAAGGTCCGAAATCCCTGGGATATCAATCCCACGCCGTGTGGGGCTGGATATTGAATTGGAAAAATTGCGAAAAAAAATTCCATGAAGCTCCTATTTACAGAACAGTCCAAAGTGATAAGAAGGTAAGGAAATTTGAAGGGGTACGAAAATTGCAGAGATGCCCCCCAATTGGAAAAAACTACAAACGTAACGCGGAAAATGATCGCACTGGGGGAAATTGAAGCCCAATTCAAGGATGATTTCTCCAACGAACCACCTACATCACGCAATTCGTCAGGAGCCGAATTTTTAAAGCGGTGGAGAGTTGATGCAGCGTGACCCCAAATTATAGGGCCACATTTATCTAATTAATTAGTAGTCAATTTTAATTACGTTTTTAGTGGTCGTAATGGTCTAATTAAATAATTGAGATCGTCTGTGATCTCAACGTTATTTCGTAGATTTTAATTGCAATCTAAATTTAAAATTTTAATTACGTTTTTAGTGGTCGTAATGGTCTAATTAAATAATTGGTCAATTAATTGGTTAGAGTCTAATTAGAGTAATTCGAGGTCAATTTAAAATTTGTTAGAGTCCAATTAGGCAAGTCGGTTGTCAATTTAAATTAGTTTACTATTTTTGTAAACCCATCTCTCCTATATAAAGAGAGGGTAGTCCCATGTTTTTATTCAGTCAAGTATTAATGAAAAGTTGAGATTTTATCTCCCTCTCTATTTTCTCTCCTCCCTCAACGTGGTCTTCACGACTCTCCTTCTTCAACCTCGCGCTACAGGCGTGTTCTTTTCCTTAACCCCTCTATTTTCTCTTCTCAACCCTTCTCTTTCTTCCACCAAATATCCCCCGTTCAATTTTTTTCAAATTTTATCGACGCGCCGAATTCCGTTTGCATCAAATGTCCTCTCCAATCCCTCCATCCTTGGTCCAACACTTCTCCTTCACCAACCTCATTCTTTGCTAACATCTACCATGAAGGAGAAACATTCACTTTCCATTTCACCTCTTTGGTAATACTCGACTTTAAATTGATGGACCTTGCTGGCCCAATCTCACGGCGACCCACCTCCATTTGTTACCTCATCTTGTTCTCTACTTGCTTACTCAGGTAGATGTATCTCGATGCCGATCATTTCACTAAAGAGGTGCCTATGGCTTAGGTGGAGAGACTTGCAGTAATGATGTGGAGGTATTGTACATCCGGAGGAACTTCTTGACATGTGTGGATGGTGCGGCATGTAATTAATATAGAGGCTCAATTATGATTTCTCGTTTGACAATTTTGTCCAATTATGGTTTTTATTAAAGCATGGGTTTCGTTTGTCCAATTAGAGTCGTTAGTCAATTAAGGTTAGGTTTAGAATTATTTCCGTTCAATTTTAATCCATTGTAATTTCCTATTTTATTTAAATAACAAGATTGTCCGTGATCTCTAATTAGTTGAGTAAATTTAGGAGTCAAATTAAGATTTCTTTCCTCTTTATTTTTATTTTGTAATTTCACCCCTCTTATATAAAGAGTTATGAGTCATTGCATTAGATAGTTCAAGCTTTATTAAAATTTAAAGTTGCTACATTATTTCTCTTTCCATTTCTCCTTCTCCCCGTACATCTTCGTGCTTCATCTTCCAAAGCCCCTCACAACAAGCTAATCTTACTCTTTCCTTCCTCGCCAAATTTCTCCCTCAATTTTTGTTTGCATCACTTGGTAGTGAAATTATGGCATTCAAATCGTTCTCACGATCTGAAGACCCATCAATATATTCGAGGAATCGATCGAAAGAACCACGTTAGGTCTGGAGAGAGATGGGACCGGCGCCGCGGCTTTTTCTTTCCACCGCCGGCCTCAGTCTACTCTACCTCAATTCACCATTTCGAACCTTATACAGAGGGTTTTTCCGTACCAGCTCCTTCTACCTATACCGCAGTTCGTTCAAGGGGTTGTCCAACAAGTGCAGAAGATGAAGAAGTACTATCCAAGATGCTCTAGATTTGTTCAGATCTAGGAGCTCTGGTAGAATTAATGTGAGATCCATGGCTTTAACAAGAGACCTTGCAAGTTGCAACCCATCGAACTTTCCATGGAAACACGCGTCGAACCTCCACCAATACCAATGCCCCCTCTAACAATGTCGATACCATCACCTCCATCACCACCAAAAACTCCACCTGCCCCACAATTCTTTACGCTAGCATTGCTCCCCAACCTCGATTTAGCCGCAACTACCTTCCTCACTAGCGCAACCTCTCTCCTGCCCCGACCATGTCGCCACCTTAATCCCAACTCCATTGCAATTGTCCTTACCATCACAAACCACTCCTACAATGCTAGCACCATAACTGCCACCTCACCCATAGGTACTAATACCCTACCCTCCCTCATGCTAACCTTGCCGCCACATTTTCCAACACCCCCACCTGCAAACCCACCTCCCTCATTTATTTACCCCCTCATCATCAAGCCTCATGCCACCAACCATGTTGCATCCCGACCCATCGATGGAATCACCATCCCATTCACAAGAGATGCCATCGCTACTCCTTATCGGGAATCTATCTTTAATGTTTGAGGATCTTACCCTTACACCAAAGTCGATTTGGTTCCTTGCGTGGCAATCATCGCCCCCGTGTACACATTTGGGAATACTCATTCGAGCACTATTGTACGCGTATGCTCCACTATCACCATGTGTTCCTCATGTTCCCAGCCGCCGCCTATGGGTTGGAACAACCAAACCCTAGCAGGATTTGAGAAATTACCTGCATACAATTCGTGTTTCCCTAAGAGAAGAGATGCAAATATCTCTTGAAAATCTTATAAAGGAGCTCCTAACAAAAAATCCTCTTTACCAATAGAATAAAATTGTGGAAAGAGCCAAAGAAAGAGTTTATTCTAGTGAAGGGATAAAAAATACAACTACACCCCCATGAGTAAAAAAGTACAATAACAAAGCCTTTTCCCACATTAAGTAGGATCGGCTATATGGATTCTTTACCTCCATTCAGATCTATCTTGGGTTATTCTCGGGCTTAGATCCAAGAAACTAAGATTCCTTCGTATAGTCTATTTCCAACACTTCTTGGACCTTTCTCGCCCTCTCTTAGCTGGCTCAACATCCCAAAACTTGCATCTCTTAATTGGTGCATCGATCGACCTCCTTTAGAAATGACCAAACCACCTTAAGCGGGTTTTTCGCTTCTTATCCTCGATCGGAGCTACGCCAACTTTCCTTCTAATTGCATCATTCGGAATCTGATCTTTACGTGTGTGTACACACATCCACCTTAGCATTTTCATTTCTGCTACTGCCATTCTCTACACATGTCTGTGGTTTATAGGCCAACATTCAGATCTATAGAGCATAGCAGGTCTCACGAATGCTTTATAAAACTTTCCTTTGATTTTCAAAGGAATTTTCTTATCACAGAGAAAGAGGCTCCTCTCCACTTTAGCCAACATACATTTATTCTATTTGTAACATCTCCATCAATTTCCCCATCATGTTGCAAAGTGAATCCCAAGTATCTAAAAGAATCTCTCTTCTGAACATTGTTGTCACCAATCTTCACCTTGATTCCTTAACCATTGCTTCCATCAAAAAGTCCACTCCATATATTTAGTCTTAGCCCTACTTATACAAAATCCTTCAGTCTCCAATACATGTCTCTAGACCTCAAGCTTCTCATTTACTTCATCTCTAGTCTCATCAATCAACACAATATCATCAATGAATAACATACACCAAGGTATCTCATCTTGAATGTGACTTGTCAACTTATCCATAATTAAAGTAAAAAAGAACGGACTCAAAGCTGAATCTTGATACAGACCAATGTTGATGTCAAAATAGTCTATCTTCCCAGAGGTTACATATCAATGTTGATGCAGACCAAGCTGAATGGACTCAAACCTGGATCCTTACACAAGGTGAAGCTCTATCATACATATCCTTTATTAGGTAATGGGACATGTACTTATCTCTTCTCCAAAACTCTCCATAGTATCTCCCATGAGACAGAATCATAAGACTTCATAAAAATCATATGGAGGTTCTTTTTAGCTTTATAAATCTCCATTTTTCTTCTTAGAAAGTGGTTGACTTCAATAGTTGAGTGACCTGGCATGAATCCGAATTGATTTTCTTTACTTAGGAAACTCGCCTCTACCTTCTTTTGATTACACGTTCCCAAATTTTCATAGTGCGACTCATCAACTTGATACATTTGTAATTTGACAATTTTAAATGTCCACTTTGTTCATATAAAGAGGCACCACGATGCTTCTCCTCCAATCTTTGGGCATTTTCTTGCTTCGCCATATAACATTGAATAAAATTTATAAGCCAAGTCAAACCACGCTTACTTAAAATTCTCCGTACTTTTATAGGGATGCCATCACGTCCTACACCTTTTTCAGGTCTCATAACCTTCAAAGCCTCCTCTACTTCCTTTGTATTCATCTATAGCTTGCATGATTCAAGTAACTTGCACTACTAGCTAGATCTCCCAAAGCGATCTCTCTATTTCCTTCCCCAATGAAAAGCTTATGGAAATACCGCTTCCATCTAGTCTCTATATCCTTCTGAGTAACAAGCACGCGACCTTCCTCATCCTTAATGCATCTCACTTGAGAAAGGTCTTTGGTCATTCTTTCTCTTGCTTTGGCCAACCTGAATATATCCTTCTGGCCCTCCTTAGAGTCGAGATTATTGTATAAAACTTCATAAGCTTTTGACTTAACTTCGCTTACAACCTTATTTGCTTTATTCTTCTCTGTTTTGTAGTTTGTGATAGTTTCCTCTGGTCTATCCTTAGACATAGCTTTAAAGCATGCTCTTTTAATTTTGAGCTTCTCTTGCACCCCTCCACTCCACCACCAAGCATCCTTTTGGCCTGGAGCTCCTCCATTTGACTTGTTTAGCATTTCTTTGGCTACCTTCGGATACAAGATGCTACAGCCTCCCGCGTCTTGTTTGCACTTCCGTTACAATCCCAAGATAAGTCTTCTGAAATCTTCTCCCTGAAGCTTGATTGCTTGCTTCAATTGAAGATTCCACCATCTACTTTTAGTGACCTTCAAAATCCTCCTTTTCTTTACCAGCCCTTTTATTTGTACATCCATGACTAACAAGCGATGTTGGGTCGTCACACTCTTTCTTGGTATTACTTTGCAGTCTTTGCAACATAATCGATCTCTTCTACTCAACGCGAAGTAATCTATATGTGTTCTAGCCCGACCACTCTTATAAATAAATAAATGCTCCTTCAACTTCTTGAAGAGAGTGTTTGGTATGAAAAGTTCATAAGCCGCTACAAAATCCAGAATGACGTTTCCCTCTTCATTTCTATCCTCGAAGTCATGGCCTCTATGAACACTAACGTACCCTGAAGCATCCTTTCCCACATGTCCATTAAGATCTCCACCTAGGAAAATCATATCTCTTTGTGAGATTCCTTGCATAATCTTATCCAAATCCTTCCAAAAAGCTTGTTTAATCCTTTCATCTAAACCAATTTGCGGTGTATATTCATAATTTCTTCTTCGAGTATCGATTTTAGGAAAATAGTCTGATCCCAGAATCTTTGCACCTCAACTAGCACAATCATTCAAATTCTTATGAACGACCACTCCAACACCATTTCTGCTCATCTTTATCTAAATACCAAAGTTTAAAGTATATCTTCTTGATCTCCCTTGCTTTCTCTCCAACCCATTTTGTCTCTGGAGATATAGTATCTGAATTTCATTCTTTCCATCGTATCTACTATCTTCATCAATTTACCAGTCAAAGTGCCAATATTCCAACTACGTATCCGCATCTTCCTTTGCAACCTCTTTTGGACGAACTTCTTTACTCGCATGCGTCCATCGTGCGAGAACCCTTGTAAATTTTGGACTGCATCTGAGCGGCGATGCAATAGAACTAGCTTATTTACTTGCATGAGTTCCTCATGCTAGAATCTTTGCAAATTTTGAACTAAATCTGGATAGCGATATAGCATCCCTTACCAACTTCTCATTGCATTCGGGCAATGCAACATGTCGCTAGTAGGGAACACCCCAATGAAATCTAAATGTTTGCTTAAATCCATGTTGAAAAGATCTGAACTATTTTGAGAATTTAAGGAATTTGTCTCTCTTTGGGTGATCTAGCTAGTAGTGAAAGTTACTTGAATCGTGCATGCTATAGACGAATACAAAGAAAAGAAGTAGATGAGGCTTTGAAGGTTATGAGACCTGGGAAAGATGTTGGACCGGATGACATCCCTGTAGAAGTATGGAAAGTTTTAGGTGAGCGTGGTTTGACTTGGCTTACGAATCTATTCAATGTTATTTGGCGAAGCAAGAAAATGCCTGAAGATTGGAGGAGGAGTATCGTGGTGCCTCTTTATAAGAACAAAGGAGACATTCAAAATTGTTCAAATTACAGAGGTATCAAGCTGATGAGTCACACTATGAAAATTTGGGAATGTGTGATCGAAAGAAGGTTGAGGCAAGTTTCCCAAGTAAAAGAAAACCAATTCGGATTCATGCCAGGTCGCTCAACTATTGAAGCCATCCATTTGCTGAGGAGAACAATGGAGATTTATAGAGCTAAAAGGAAGAATCTCCATATGATCTTTATTGATTTGGAGAAATCTTATGATTCCGTCCCACGAGAGATACTGTGGAGAGTTTTGGAGAAGAGACAAGTACCTGTCCTATACATTAATCTCATAAAGGATATGTATGATAGGGTTTTATCTTGTGTAAGGACCCCGACGGGGAAGACTGACTATTTTGATATCAACATTGGTTTACATCAAGGTTCAGCTTTGAGTCCATTTCTTTTTACTTTGATTATGGACGAGTTGACAAGTCACATTCAGGATGAGTTACCTTGGTGTATGTTATTTGTTAGAAATATGTAACAGATATTTCCAAAACCCTTGTAAGGGTACTTTTGTACTTTTCTCCTTTCTGTACTCATTAGGGTTTCTAGGTTTGTCCTATATATGGACCCCTAGACCCATTGGAATAAGACAAGGAAAATCATTCCATCTCTGACATGGTATCAGAGCAGTCTCGCACGCCTCATTCTTGTCGCCTCCCTCCCGATCCCTAGCCTCTCCCTCTCGTCTCTCTCCATCGCGCGAAACCCATCTCCATTGCCCTCCCAGTCGCTACTCTCCATCGCGCGATACCCCTCTCCATCGCCTCGCCTCCACATCACCTCCCTACCATCCGATCCCCAGCGCCCAGTCGCCCACTACTCCCGGTCGCCCTCACGATCCAAGTCGCGATCCCAGTCGCCCTCCACTCCCGGTCGCCCTCGCCATCCATCGCCCAGTCACCCTCTACTCGCCCCAGCGCCTTCCACTCCCAGTCGCCCTCCCGATCGCCACTCGCCCTCCCGATCGCCAGTCGCCCCCCAGTCGCCTTCCACACGCCCTCCCGATCCCCACAGCGCCCTCCCGATCCCCACTCGTCCTCGCCCTCCCGCTCGCCCTCGCCAGGCCCTACTCGCCCTCACCAGGCCCCACTCGCCCTCGCCTTCCACTCGCCCTCGCCAGGACCTACTCGCCCTCCCGATCCCAGGATTTCTCCACAGCGCCACCCAGGGTTTCTCCAGGGCTTCTCCAGGACGATCCCCACAGCGCCACCCAGGGTTTCTCCAGGGCTTCTCCAGGGCTTCTCCAGCGCCACCTGTCTCAAAATACTCGCCTCTACCAGGGCTTCTCCAGCAACACCAGGACTCCAATGACAGCGACTACACCAGCGCCTCCCGCGAAGGCTTCAACTCCACGACTTCAAGGACTCCAGCAACTTCAAGGGATCCTGCTCTGTCCAGTGACTCTCAAGTGCACAGAAACACTCCAACAAGCAGTCCGATGACTCCAACAATTCCAGCAATACCATTCGGTGATGTTTTACTACAGCCTCATGTCATCTGAGATTATCATTATTATCTAGTCCTTTGCTACTAGTCTTGTGTGGCCGCCATGACTTCTACTCCCACATCTGTGGACTCAAAGTCCCTGTACCAATCTACATCTATGATGGTTCAGGGCACTACTATAAAACTCAAAGGAGCCGAGAATTATGTTCTCTGGTCTCGGTCTTTTAAAATATTTATTGGCGGCCAGCGGAAGGCCTATGTGCTTACTAAAATTCCCCCAGCAGAGACAGACAAAGACTTCGATACATGGTTTGTCGATAACTGTCAGGTTATCACTTGGATGACAAACAGCGTTGATCCATCTATTGCATCTAACCTCCTATATAAAGAAACTGCAAAAGCAATGTGGGAGAGTCTTGAAAATACCTACTCACAGAAAACTACCAAATCTCGGCTTTCAGATATATATACTAAGATTTGGTCTACAAATCAAGGAGATACATCCCTGATAGAGTATTACAGGCTGCTAACAGGGTTATTTGAGGAACTCCTCATTTTTCAACCTGCATGCTGTGACAAACAGGTTGGAGAACGAGCAGAATGGCAAGTATATAGATTCCTATCAGGTTTACACCCTCGATATAAATCAGTGAAGGACCAGTTTCTAACTGCCGGTACATTACCTAATCTTGAAACAATCTTTGGCCGACTTCAGGAAATTGAGTTGCCTCAACCCCCTCCATCTGCTGAAATATCGGCTCACTTTGTAAGGGGACGATCAATCCAGTACGGGGGACGAGGACGTGACTCTGGTCGCGGACGTGGACGTGCCTTTGGACGGGGCCGCGAATCATCACGGGCCCAAGGTCGTGATCATACTACTGCCCGTTTTTCCCCGTGTTCTCATTGTGGTCGCATGAATCACCCATCAGAACGTTGCTGGGCCAAATTTGGCATGCCTTCTAATGCCAACAGTGCGTATGAGATGACTACCTCTGATACTGACTATGAGATTGCTGCCCCGAGTCAAGAACCTGCGAATGCTAGTCAGCATTCTTTTACTGCCTCTGAATTTGCCAGTCTACGTCAACTACTACAGAACTCTCAAATTAACGTTGCCACTTCTGCGTCAACAACCAGTCTTGCCACAACTTCAAGTACAATCGCCAACACAGCTACTACATCAACTCCTACATGGATCATCGACTCTGGAGCCTCGACGCATCTAACAGGGGAAGGTAGTATTCTCACTTCTTCTCGACCATCATCAGTTGTGAAAACTGTACGTGTTGGCAATGGAGCGCACTCGCCCATTACTAGTGTGGGCACTATGGAATTCTCTCCCTCACTCCGACTCACGAATGTGCACTGCGCTCCAGCCTTTCCTCTTAGCTTATTATCTGTCCATAAACTATGCACTGAGCTTAACTGTCAAGTGATATTTGACAAATTTTGCTGCTACTTTCAGGACATCCGGACGAAGCAGATCTTTGGTGGGGGATATGAGAAGAATGAGTTGTATTATCTTGACATCCCTACTGATTCCAATTTTGCGGGTGTTGCGTCCATTTCCACTGATCCATTACTATGGCATCTTCGTCTTGGTCATCCATCTGCCAAAGCCCTCTCCATGATGTTTCCGGAACTTTCGTCGCTAAAACCATTTGAGTGTGAGGCGTGTCAGTTTGGGAAACATCATCGAGCGTCCTTTCCTGCTCGAACTGAGCCTCGTCGTTCTATTCCTTTCGCTCTAGTCCATTGTGATATTTGGGGACCTTGTCCGGTTCGTACACTCAGTGGCCATAAGTATTTTGCTGTTTTTATTGATGATTTCAGCCGACTATCCTGGGTTAGAACGTTCGGAAATAAATATTATCATCAAAAATTTCTTTCAGTATGTCAAAACTATTTTTTCCACTACTATACAAATTTTTCGTTCGGATAATGCGTTGGAATTCACCCAAAATGACCTTGCCACATTTTTTGCTTCTCAAGGGACCATACATCAAACCTCCTGTCCCTATACATCCCAACAAAATGGGATTGCAGAAAGAAAATTAAGACACCTCCTAAACATTGCCCGATCACTTCTATCTCAAATGGAAGTTCCCAAAATCTACTGGGGTGATGCTATATTAACTGCAGTTCATCTAACCAACATAGTCCCTTCGTCTTCTCTAAATGGGTCTACTCCATTCTCTTTACTATATCCCAAAGAGTCTCCGTTTCCCCTACCTCTACGGGTCTTTGGTTGTGTGTCGTTCGTTCATAAATTCCAAAATACAGATAAACTCTCACCACGTGCGATCAAATGTGTTTTTCTAGGGTACTCTCGTACTCAAAAAGGGTACAGGTGCTATGATCCTCATGGTCATCGCTATTACATCTCGGCAGATGTTACATTCTTTGAAAAATCAAGCTTCTTCACACATACTATCATCGATATTCCCCTTGAACTTCCACCCCCACCCATCATTTACAAACGACGAAACGCTTCGGCGCCTTCAGACGTCCCTTTACCTGTCTCAGTACTCCAGGATGATATGCCCTCTTCAAGTATTCCCCACAAGGATGTGCCAGATGATCCTCTCGAGCTTCCAATTGCTCTACGGAAGAGTAAGAGACAGTGTACTTCCTATCCGATGTCTCACTACACCTCTACTGCTAGTTTATCTGACAATGAAAGACGGTATACAGATGCTCTAATGACATTTTCCATCCCACGAGATCACCACAGTGCCTTACAGGATTCTGGGTGGCGACATGCAATGGATGAAGAAATGAATGCACTGATATCCAGACAAACGTGGGATCTAGTTCAGTGTCCGAAAGGGACTCGACCAGTGGCTTGCAAATGGGTCTTCACGACCAAACAAACACCGGATGGCACAATTGACAGGTTAAAAGCTCGCCTTGTGGCTAAAGGTTTTACACAAACCTATGGTGTAGACTATTTTGAGACATTCTCACCCGTTGCACGTACGGGGTCTATCAGAACTATTATTTCGTTAGCAACAAATAAATCTTGGCCTATTTTTCAGTTAGATGTGAAAAATGCTTTTCTCTATGGCGACCTTGATGAGGAGGTATACATGCTGCAACCTCCTGGTTATGAAGTCGAGGGGGAGTATGTATGTCGACTTCGAAAAGCAATATATGGTCTCAAGCAAAGCCCAAGGGCATGGTTTGACAGACTTACCACAGAAATCAGTACGATTCATGGCCTCAAATTTCAGCGAAATTTGATCGAATTTCTGTCGAATATCGATATCCAGTCGAAATCGAAATTCGACCGAAATGACCGAAATATGGGGGTCCTAGTACAAAAAATGACCGAAATGAACGAAATTTCGATCGAAATTCCACCGAAATTCCATCGAAATTCTGTTTTGGTTGATACCGAAATGGTGACCGAAACCGATATTTAAGGCCTTGGTACGATTGGATTCCAGAGAACAAAATCTGACTACTCAGTATTTGTCAGAAAACGAGCAACTGGTACTGTTATACTTGCAGTTTATGTTGATGATATGGTTCTCACAGGTGATGACTGCAATGGAATATCAGAAACCAAAGCCTTCCTTCAAAAGATATTTGTTACTAAAAACCTTGGTCATCTACGCTACTTCTTGGGCATAGAAGTACTTCGCACTACTGAAGGGCTTCACCTCTCACAGAGGAAATATTGTCTGGACATTCTTACTGAAGCAGGAGTTCTCGGATGCAAGCCCTCTAGTATCCCTGCAGACCCAAAGAAACATGCCAGCCTGTCTGATTCTACCTTTGATGATGTCACTCGATATAGAAGTCTTGTGGGTAAACTCCTCTACCTTACTGCCACCAGACCAGATATCTCCTATGCAGTTAGCAGAGCTAGTCAGCACATGGAACAACCGAGTTACAGCCACTGGCAAGATGTTCTACAAATCTTACGATACTTGAAGGAATCTCCAGGACGTGGCCTCTTCTATGGGGCAAATGGGCACACGAAGGTTATTGCATACGCGGATGCTGACTATGCTGGTTCCCCAGAAGATCGACGCTCTACTACAGGCTATGCGATGATGGTTGGAGGAAACACAGTTACATGGAGGAGCAAGAAACAAACCGTTGTATCCAGATCCAGTGCAGAGGCAGAATATAGGGCAATGGCTCAAGCTACATGTGAGATCACATGGCTATTGGCTTTCCTTCAGGAACTTGGCATTAATGTCACTACTCCTTTTCCTCTATATTGTGATAATAAATCTGCAACCTACATAGCCACAAATCCCGTATTCCATGAACAAACCAAGCATATAGAGATAGATTGCCACTTTGTACGTGATGCTGTCAAAGCTGGAAGAATTGCTACTCCACATATTAGCACTGATCTTCAACTAGCAGATATCTTCACAAAGGCCTTACCCAAGAAATGACTACTGTGGATTATTTCCAAGTTGGGCATGACTGATAAATATGCTCCAACTTGAGGGGGAGTGTTAGAAATATGTAACATATATTTCCAAAACCCTTGTAAGGGTACTTTTGTACTTTTCTCCTTTCTGTACTCATTAGGGTTTCTAGGTTTGTCCTATATATGGACCCCTAGACCCATTGGAATAAGACAAGGAAAATCATTCCATCTCTGACATTATTTGCTGATGATATTGTGTTGATTGACGAGACTAGAGATAGAGTAAATGAGAAGCTTGAGGTTTGGAGACATGCATTGGATACTAAAGGTTTTCATATAAGTAGGGCTAAGACGGAATATATGGAATGCACCTTTGATGGAAGCAATGGTGAAGGAATCGAGGTGAAGATTGGTGACGATAACATTCAGAAGAGAGATTCTTTTAGATATTTGGGATCTATTTTGCAACATGATGGGAAAATTGATGGAGATGTTACTAATAGAATAAATGCAGGCTGGCTAAAGTGGAGAGGAGCCTTCGCTGTTCTCTGTGATAAGAAAATTCCTTTAAAAATTAAAGGAAAGTTTTACAAAGCAGCCGTGAGACCTGCTATGCTTTATGGTTCTGAATGTTGGCCTGTGAAACATAGACATGTGCAGAGAATGGCTGTAGCAGAAATGAAAATGCTAAGATGGATGTGTGGACATACACATAAAGATCGGATTCGGAATGATGCAATCAGAAAGAAAGTTGGTGTAGCTCCGATCGAGGATAAGATGCGAGAAAACCGCTTAAGATGGTTTGGTCATCTGCAAAGAAGGTCAACTGATGCACCGGTTAGGAGATGTGAGTGTTGGGATGTTGAGCCGGCTAAGAGAGGGCGAGGACGGCCCGAGAAGTGTTGTAAAGAGACTATACGAAGGGATCTTAGTTTTTTGGATATAAGTCCGAGATTGACCCAAGATAGATCTGAATGGAGGCGAAGAATCCATGTAGCCGACCCTACTTAATTGTGGGGAAAGGCTTTGTTGTTGTTGTTGTTGAAGGAATTTGTCTCTCTTGCTCTGGCTGTTGGTTACCTAACTCGCAACCCTCCTCAATTTACTCGGACTTGAGACCGGCCATGGTTGAGTTATGAGATGAAATATATAGCAGATAATTTCTAAAGTGCCATGTCATTTACTATCAATGATTATACTTTCGTAGAGGGTGTTTATTGAGATTGAGAGGATGTTGTCTGGACCTCATCGCCAGATTCATACAGACTTGCTGAATTCTTAGAACAATTTCGAACTATTTTTTCAGATGATATTTTTTCCAGGTATACATAAAATAAACATTATAAAAGAAAAGAGAAATAATTCAAAGGTTCTTTAGACCAAAGAACAAAAGAAAACTACTGCCTCTTAACTACCTTCAACATGTGTAATCTTTATGGATCTCCAACTTCTTCCTTGTTAAGTTTCTGTAATAGCTGCAAATGGATGCCTCCTGAAATTGCTGATGCATCCTCATTATACCATCAACTTTAAACCGAATGAAGAGAGTGTTGGTGTGCAGTATGAGTTCTTGCATATTTGTGTAACGAACCTGTTCGTTCATGTCATTCAAGCTTCAACAGGATATATCCTCTGATCCTGAATGTTCTCTGGAAAATATAATTTTGTTCGGAAGGCCTTCTCCACTGATCAGAACTGAAATACAGCATAGTCAAACAACATTGCGCTATATTCTTGCACGTTCAATAAGCATAAACATGATTTCGATTTTAACATCATTCCCCATATATATTTCCATCAAAGAAAACATAGGAGTAGTGGAGCACTGACTAGTGGAGCACTGACGATATATATATATATATATATATATATATATATATATATATATATATATATATATATATATATATATATATATATATATATATATATATATATATATATATGTATACATCGGCTTGAATTTTCCTCAGCAGTTCCATTTTGGTGTATACCCACAACACCACCATTGAGCAACAACATTTACACACTAAGAACAAAATGAATGAAGGCTGAAAGAATCGAACGACTAAGGTTGGGCTTAGGAGAAAGCTATCTACACCTCTGTGAATCCCTCCCAACGCCTTCGTCCTCAGCGATACGATGGGCACTGGCGGGGTGGGAGCGCCACGCTGCATTTCTACAAATTTCCCTTGGTTTCTGCCATCATTCAATCCTGGGCAGATATCAAAAAAGTACGAAAGGAAAATGGTTAACAAATTCGTAGATATACTCGAGATCAATCCGTCACATGTGGCGACCGAAGATTAAGCGATTCATAAAGAGATGAAATTTTCTAAGTGGCAGAAAGTTGATATGATGTGGAACTGAAATTGGGGCTTAATTAGGGCTTGTTATTCAATAACTTTGTCTAATTAAGGTTTCCGTCCGGCCTATTAGAGTGGCTGGCTAATTAGGTTTATTTTCATCTAATTTAAGTTCTTTGCAATGTCCTATTTTAGTTAAATAATGAGATCGTATGCGATCTTTGAGTCAATTTAGGAGTCAAATTAAAGATTTGTTTCCTTTTTATTTTTATTTTTGATCTCACCACTCTTATTTAAAGTGGTTATGTGTCATTGTATTGGACAATTCAAGTTTTATTAAAAGTTGGAATCACTCTATTATTTCTGCCCCCTTTCTCCTCCTCCGTGCATCTCCATTCTTCACCTTCCAAAACCCCTCGCTATAAGCAAGTTTTCTTCTTCCTCCATTCCTCTCTAGATTTCCCCCACCTAAATTTTTGTTTGCATCAACAGAGATGAGTTTGCAGGTGGATATACCTACGAGTTGAGCGAAGGTGTTAGGGTAAGGAGGTGGGATATTTGTTGTGATGGGGACGTCATGACAATGCACTGTTAAAAAGGGTTTTCATGACAATGCAATGTTAAAAAGGGTTTTCTCCGATGATATGGGGTGGTGGAGGTTGTGGGGGAGGAGGGTGGCATATGTGGGTAGGTGCATTGACGTGAGTTTGGTGAACCGAGTTGGTGGAGTTCGGCAGGAGGAGTAAAGTTAGGAAGGTGGAATAAAAAACATTTGGAAAATATTTTTTTAAAATTTTATTTTTCATAATTAAAGCCATCTTGATCATTTGTAGTAACCTTTTATGAAACAATTCATCCTACAAGAGAAGAATCCCACAAGTTAAAGAACGATATTGATTTTCTTGAGGATTGTATATTGAGCGACAAATAGTCTGGTTAGAAAGCTTATGTAGTCCTAATTTTTATAAGTAGGACCTTTACTTGGTAATGTATAATTTCTTTTTGCTGTGAGGCTAGCGTTGAAGCTGGCAGCACTACGAGATAGATTGATGGATTTCAAAAGGCTTCTCATGCTGCGTGGGAGTTGAGGAGGAATAAGTCCTAGGAAGAGATGGTAAGGCTACACCTGCCAGAGGATAGTAGGGAACTAGATGAGGAGGAGTTGGTGAGCCGGGGGGTTGTGCAGAGGATCCTCGAGGAGGAGGATAAGAAGCAGGAGTTTGAGTGAATATAAAGGTCATGCCAGAAGTGGCTGAAGAAGGATGATGCTAATACCAAATTCTTCCATGCGGTGGCAAATGGGAGACGGAGGAGGACATGATACATTCAGTCGAGGTCCGGGGGGGGTGTACAACATGGAGGAGGAGGTTGCGAAGGCGTTGACATACTACTTTCGGAGCATGAGCAGGCGATTACCACATTGTGACTCCAAGTGGTTGGGCCTTGGGGTGAGTTCCATCTCCGATCAGGAATTAGAGCTGTTGATGAGATCTTTTAACATGTAGGAGGTTTGAGAGTTTGTTTTTGATCTAAATGCAGACTGTTGCCCTGGACCGGATGGCTTCCCGGATTTCTTTTTCACGGAGTTTTGGGATTTGATTGATGAGGTGGTGATGGTGGTGGTTAGGCTCTCTTTCAGTTCGATCAGCGGCTCTCTTTGCCTATCGGAGGATACTGACTGCTTGTGCTTGATTCCCAGCAGTTTATACGGCCAGCAGGGAATTTGCAAGTGGTAACTATGGTTTTGTGTGACTCAACACGTCTTTCATCTTTCTACTTCTTAAGAAGGATGTCGCGACAAGGGTAGAAGACTATCACCCGATAGACCTTTTGAACGCAATTTACTTGACTTTTGCAAAGGTCTTGGATAATCGACTAAGGGGTGTACTATGTAGGATTGTTTTGCCGGTGCATAGAGCTTTCTTGCCTGACAGACAGCTCATGGATAGTGTAGTTTTGGCATGATTGAGATTGTCGCAGATTGGCGTAGGAGGATGACCTAAGTAGTTTTGTGGAAGATTGATTTCTCAAAGGCATATGACTGCGTGGGGTGGTGATTCATTTGGACGTCTTTATACAAGCATGGTTTTTCGAACAAGTGGATATCATGGATAACGAGATGTATCATGACTACGTCTTGCACAATCTGGTGAATGGACAACCAAAGGGTGGGTACTTCCAGCCTCAACGCAGGGTTCGTCATGGGTGCCCCTTGGCCCCTTTTCTTTTTGTTCTTGCAACTGATGCCTTGGCAACCACGATTGATCGCTGCACGGTGACCTCTATCCCCCTCCTTCGGTATGCAGATGATGCGATTCTTTTTATTGAGGGTGATTCTGAGAGTTGCAAAGGTCTCTCCACAGTTCTAGATTTGTTTGGCGCGATATCCGGCTTGAGACTTAACATGGAGAAGTTGGAGCTTGTCCCCTTCAGCCTGGATGATGCAGAGGTTGCTTTATATGTGGGCTAGCTTCGCTCCCCGTGCAGAGATATGCCGTTGCGTTACTTGCATGGGTTGCTGGTAGTTGGGAGGATGCACTTGTCCAACTGGATATCAATCATTGAGAAAATGGAGCCGAAGCTTTTAGGGTGGAAGTTTGTGTGCTTGTTTAGAGGCGACATGTTGGTGCTGTTGGGATCGGTGCTTTTTGCGATCCCCATTTTCTTCCTGTCATCTAGTCTCATACCCATCGAAGTGTGGAAGATGCTTGAGGGCATCATGAGATGCTTCTTCTGGTCGTCTTTAGGATGATCAAATGGGCTTCCATTAGTTTACTATAAGACTGTTTCGTGCTCAAAGGAGGATGGTGGGCTCGGTGTGCGTAGCTTGGAGGAGATGAATGATGCAAATCGGATTTGCGTTGACGGCGAAAATATTTTTTTTTGAGGATTTTTGGTGGAAGAAGAAATAGAGGGGTTGAGAAGAGAACTCGTCGGGAACACGAGGGATTTGGGGAGGAAGAAGGCGTGTAGACCACGACAAGGGAGAGAGAAGGGAGAAGAGACAGAATAATTCTCAATTTTATAACATACTGAACTGACTAAAACAATGGACCATCATCCCTTTATATAGGAGGGATGAGATTACAAAAATAGAAATTTAACTAATTATCCTAATTTGACTCTAACTAATTAACCGACTAATTTTGAAATTCAAATCATTAACTAATTAATCGAGATCACAGGCGATCTCGTTTATTTAATTAAAATTACGACAACTCAAATAAATGTAAATAAAATTGACAGATAAAATTCACTAAATATTCGGCCCTATATTTTGGTTCCACGCTGCATCAACTCTCCTTCGCTTTTAAAAATTCGTCTTCCGACGAATTGTTGGATCTTCGAAGCTTGCAGATTTGTCGATTTTCTCGTTCGCCTCGTGGAAGAATAGATGTGGAGCGAATGGCTGAATCCACACACGTGCGACACGGGCGTTGGTGACGCGGCCTTCGTGGTTGAAGAACATGTGTGGCGCAAATGGTGGCGTCTCCATGAATTTGGTCTTCTCATTGTGATGATTGAAAAATTGATGAGGCATGGCCTATGGAGAATCCATAGCAAAGCAATGACACAATGAGAGTAGAGGAGGAGATGTGTCTACTGAATGAAGCCATGAGGCCCTTAAATAGGGGAAGCCCAAGGTCCTAGTCCTATTTGGATGAGGAGGGTCCCCATATTTCTTCTTTTCAGCCCTCTTCTTTAAATATTTCCGCAACAGAGGGTTTAATGGCAATTTTCGTACCCCTTCCATTAAACCAATATTGTGAGACGAGCCCTTAGCGTTTCCTTTTAAATAAAAACTCCTGCATGGGGGCCTCTTCTTGTAAATTTTCCAAGGTAACTCCCGATCCCACATTTCAGGGGATTCGAGCCCCTTAGATTTCGGATCTCTTGTTAGGCCTCTTGCTAGGACTCTTGGCAGGCGCCGATTCCAGGGGTGGCGCCGATCCTGTCGACGAGGGTTGTGGTTTGTGGTCGCGTCGTTGCGCGTGAGTTCGCGAGGCCGACCGCACGTGTATTCTTGCTGGTGGTAGCGCGCGGTGATGCGGGGGCCGTGAAGCGGCGATCTGTGGAGGGTCGCCGGGAGTATCAGGCGGAATCGAGGGTTGCGGGGAAGGGTCTGTTCTGCATCAGAAGGGGTGGGGGCGAAGGAAGGCGGTGGCGACGGTGCAGAGTTGGTTGGGGGGGCGACGGGGATGGAAGGTCTGTTGGGGTGGTGAGAGCATCGGGACAGGGGGCGACAGCCAGGGGTTTTTCTGGGAGCACGAGGTTGGTGGGGGGGGGTCCCGCCAGGAAGCTGGTGGGGGAATGGGACTCGCCGGAGGTGCGAGGATGGTGGCTGGAGGGGCTGGGGTTGATTTTGAGGGGGTGGCGGCGGAAGGGGGTGTTGGTGGTGGTGTGGATTGACGCGCGGGAGGAGGTATGGGGGCAGGGGCGTGGGAGGGTAGCGGGGGAGGGGAAGGCGGTGGCGCGCAGGGGGGGGGGGACTGTGGTAGTACGGCGAGGGTTGGGGAAGCCGGGGTGGGCGTTGGCGGGTCTGGGGGTTGGATTGGGGCCGTCGAGGTTGCGGGAAGGGGGCCCGAGGGTGCGGGGCTGTCAAGGTCGGGTGGCAGCGGGGTTGGAACTGTCATCGGGGATGATATCGGCGATGGCAGCTGATCTGAAACCTCCTGGACAGCAAGCGTTTCGGCCCTTTTTTCCTCTAAAATGGCCTGGACATCGGTCGAATCTTCCTCCACAGCGAGGCTTTCTTCGTCAAAACTCGGGACAACGGCTTCAATGGTTGGAGGCTTTGATTGGGCGGCGCGTAAGGCCGCGAAGTCCGCCATAAGATCTTGAAACATGGAATGGAAGTTGGTTCGCAAATCACGTAGCATGCGCTCCGTCTCCTTGTTGTAGGCGTCGATGGCTCGTCGTTTTTATTCGAATGAACGATGGTCCCTTGATGCATGTCGGTGCGAGCGTCTGTACGGATCGTCAGATCGTGAGGACGATCTGTAGGCCATGCTCTGATACCAAATGATGCAAATCGGATTTGCGTTGATGGCGAAAATATTTTTTTTTTGAGGATTTTTGGTGGAAGAAGAAATAGAGGGGTTGAGAAGAGAACTCGTCGGGAACACGAGGAATTTGGAGAGGAAGAAGGCGTGTAGACCACGGCAAGGGAGATAGAAGGGAGAAGAGACAGAGAATAATTCTCAATTTTATAACATACTTAACTGACTAAAACAATGGACCATCATCCCTTTATATAGGAAGGATGAGATTACAAAAATAGAAATTTAACTAATTATCCTAATTTGACTCTAACTAATTAACCGACTAATTTTGAAATTCAAATCATTAACTAATTAATCGAGATCACAAGCGATCTCGTTTATTTAATTAAAATTGCGACAACTCAAATAAACTTAAATAAATTTGACAGATAAAATTAACTAAATATTCGGCCCTATATTTTGGTTCCACGCTGCATCAATGAACAAGGACTTGTTCAGTAAGTGGATCGCTCGTATCTGCGGCGACTGTTAGGGTCTGGTGTGCACGTTGCTCAGGAGGATCTATGGCTTTGGCCCTACTTTCCCTGGTCTTGGGGCTTGCCCCTTCCTACTTTTGGCAAGGTAGTTACAGTGTAGTGCAGGAGATTCGTCCTTTTCTGAGACCAATTGTGGGGGACGACGATGGCTTTAGATTCTGAACTGACGACTGGAGTGAGGGTGTAGTGTTGGGTGATAGATTTCCGTGCCTTATGGTGTTGGCTATTGACCTAAATTGCTCGGTGGCAGATGCATGGGACATACACTCTTTTTCTCGTTATTTTAGATCAAAACGTTATGATTAGCGGTTGGAGGATCTCTTGGGGGTGATGGTGGAACTGGATAGGGTGGTTGAGCCTACGGTGGGCAGGGACTGTATGAGTTGGTACGATGGGACCTTTTCTGTTCGCAAAGCTTACAGGACGCTGAAGGGTCCAACGATTTTCGACCGCGGAGGGTGTATTGCAAACTACATGAGAATATGGAACTGGAAAATTCCCACATGGATAAGGATCTTTATGTGGTTATTTATAAGCACGAGACTAATCACGGGTGGCAGACTTGGAGTTGGAGGAGGTGGATCATCTTTTTTTCAGATGTGGGACTTTTGCGGTGGCATGAGACATGCTTGGAATTCGGACAATCTGCACTACTGATGTATCTGGTTTCTAGGATTCCATTGGGTAAAACTGAAGTGGTACACACACAGAGAGAGAGAGAGAGAGAGGAATACATCGCTATGGTTTGGGTGATTTGGTTGGCAAGAAATGGTGTGGTGTTCAACCAAGATAGATTTTATGCTGAAAACGTCGTAGCACATGCAAGGGCATTAGCTGAGAATTGGAAACTGTATTAATGCTTTGGTCAATTACATGTTTACATGCGTGTAATTATATTTGGTAATTAATGGTCAAGTTTTTGAGCCCACACCTATACATTGGAGGTCATTTTTTCTTAAAAAAATGTATAATTTCTTTTTTAAATAATTCCTTCCCTCCAAATCCAAAGGACATGTTGTCTAAATTTTGCCTCATTATTTTAAAATCGTCTCGATTAATTAAGTTACACCTCACCAAGACTGACCGAGGTTATAGGCTTGAGACAGTTAGGCCTAAAAAAAGCCTTAATGTTTACTCCTTACCTCCTCATTTTATAAAAAACTATGGCCCTAAATCCATGGCTATAATCCATTTTGAGATGTTTCTTTTTTCGACAGGATTTCCTTGGCATCAAGGCCTTGAATATCGATATCGATGTCCTTTCACCAACCTCGAAAAGGGATATGTTGGTGATATTGTTAGAAATCATGGAGATGACTTTAAAAATTGATTTTTTTTCCAGAAAATTAAGGTTTCTATTATTCTTTAATTAATAAATAAGATATAAATACACACTTTTTTGCTAAAATATAGGTCTAATTACAAGTTTTGTAGTAGTATCGACATTGTAATCATCGCACATATATCATTCAAGGCACACAATCAGAAGTTTAGATAAAAACAAAAATCATACTTCATAAAGTTTACTAATATAATATTTACCACACAAATATACAACAACAACAACAACAAAGCCTTTTCCCACAATTAAGTAGGGTCGGCTACATGGATTCTTCGCCTCAATTCAGATCTATCTTGGGTCAATCTCGAACTTATATCCAAAAAACTAAGATCCCTTCGTATAGTCTCTTTCCAACACTTCTTGGGCCGTCCTCGCCCTCTCTTAGCCGGCTCAACATCCCAACACTCGCATCTCCTAACCGGTGCATCAGTTGACCTTCTTTGCAAATGACCAAATCATCTTAAGCGGTTTTCTCGCATCTTATCCTCGATCGGAGCTACACCAACTTTCTTTCTGATTGCATCATTCCGAATCCGATCTTTATGTGTATGTCCACACATCAATCTTAGCATTTTCATTTCTGCTACAGCCATTCTCTGCACATGTCTATGGTTCACAAGCTAACATTTAGAACCATAAAGCATAGCAGGTCTCACGACTGCTTTGTAAAACTTTCCTTTAATTTTTAAAGGAATTTTCTTATCACAGAGAACAGCGGAGGCTCCTCTCCACTTTAGCTAGCCTGCATTTATTCTATTAGTAACATCTCCATCAATTTCCCCATCATGTTGCAAAATAGATCCCAGATATCTAAAAGAATCTCTCTTCTGAATGTTATCGTCACCAATCTTCACCTCGATTCCTTCACCATTGCTTCCATCAAAGGTGCATTCCATATATTCCGTCTTAGCCCTACTTATACGAAAACCTTTAGTCTCTAATGCATGTCTCCAAACCTCAAGCTTCTCATTTACTCCATCTCTAGTCTCGTCAATCAACACAATATCATCAGCAAATAACATACACCAAGGTAACTCATCCTGAATGTGACTTGTCAACTCGTCCATAATCAAAGTAAAAAGAAATTGACTCAAAGCTGAACCTTGATGTAAACCAATGTTGATATCAAAATAGTCAGTCTTCCCCGTCGGGGTCCTTACACAAGATAAAGCCCTATCATACATATCCTTTATGAGATTAATGTATAGGACATGTACTTGTCTCTTCTCCAAAACTCTCCACAATATCTCTCGTGGGACGGAATCATATGCCTTCTCCAAATCAATAAAGATCATATGGAGATTCTTCCTTTTAGCTCTATAAATCTCCATTGTTCTCCTCAGCAAATGGATGGCTTCAATAGTTGAGCGACCTGGCATGAATCCGAATTGGTTTTCTTTTACTTGGGAAACTTGCCTCAACCTTCTTTCGATCACACGTTCCCAAATTTTCATAGTGTGACTCATCAGCTTGATACCTCTGTAATTTGAACAATTTTGAATGTCTCCTTTGTTCTTATAAAGAGGCACCACGGTACTCCTCCAATTTTCAGGCATTTTCTTGCTTCGCCAAATATGTATTCGACAAACTTCATAACCATGAGTGGCTTGCCAGATCTATCTGCCCTATATGTTGTCCTCATTTCGTATCTTCTCCTAACTGAATGTTTATATCCATGTACTTTTCCCATGTCATATACGATATAGTGTTGTATGACTTTGTAAATCATGAGATAATGCCTTTATTCAATGTTCAACTGTTAGTGGAGGAGGTAGAATTATGAGGATGTCAGCATGAAGATGTAACTTGAGAACCATGCGATAAAGTTAATGGAGAAGGGGGAGAGGGTATTTTGTAGGGATTAATTTGGAGGCATTGAGGGGTAAAATTTGGAAATGTGCCATATCATGTGTCATACCTAGCACCCACTCTCCGAGGATGTGTCAGCATAGTGTTGGTGTTGCTGATGATAACCGCTGCTGTTGTAACCATAACCAAATGTTGCAAAAGTTGGTATTCAGTATTTGATCGGCAAGATTACTGATGAGTAGAGAATAACCAATATTCGGGAGAATATTTGGAATCACTCGGTTATGTATTTTTTAAATTATTTTAAATATATAAGAAATTATTTTTAAGAAAAATAGTTCTTAAATATAAGCGATTTACTTTAGATTTTATCACACGGGATATTTAAGTTATAATTTTATGATATAAAATGATGATTAAAATGAGAGTGGAAAAAATCATGAAAATATAATTACCAAGGCGGAATAATTGATAAAAACAGAAAGAAATTTAAGAAAGAAATGCTTGCAACATAACACATATCAGAATGTTCAAACCAAAAAGTTTCGACGATAGAAAAACAGTTCACATCAAAAAATAACGAGAATATGCAAAATAAAATTATAAGAAACACTAATGAAAATACTAAATTAAATAATAAGCATGAACAAGCCACAATCAAAATTATATTTATGATATGCAATATAAAGCATCTCATGCAATTCAGCATATATTTCAGAGATCGTAGTATTTTAATTGTTATATAATATTTGATGATCATCCTTTATCTTCTAAAAGAGGATCTTCTACTATGGCATCAAAAAAGAAATTTGCAATTGAGAAAAGATGTCAACAAATATGCATTATTGATATTATATTCCAGAGAAAAGATGACAGCAAATATTCTCATGAAAGAAGATTACTGAGATTATATTCTCATGAAAACAACTTCTAAAAATTGTAACCGAGAAAAAATGACAACAAATATTCTCTATTTTAGCACAATGACCTTCTAAAAATTATAGAGAATCATCCTTTATCTTCTCACGAAAGAGGATCTTCTATTATATTCATGCAATCTATATCTTACCCAAAACCGCTTCCTTCTCCAAAAACTCATTTTTCAACATCATCGATCAAACATGCAAAGATCACCACAACAATACCCACACCCCGAAAAAAGCTTTTCTAATGTATAATATCCAACAAGTTGACTGTGACCTCATAAAAGCACATAGAAATCGAAAGAACACAACATATGCATTACTACACTTACCACTGAAAATAAGATAGACCTCCAAGATGGCAACAGCAACTCACTGGTGGGGTTGCAAGTAGCTTGCGACATAGGGGCCACAAGTAGCTTGCGACATAGCAACTTGTGGCGCAAGCGCAACAGCAAGCTGCGCAACAGCTCTTCGGTCGGCGCAACAACAAGCTCGAGGTAGTCGGCGTGTCACAATGGGGGTTATTGGGGGAAGTTTAGATTAGAAATGGGGAAATAAGTTTAGGGTCAGATCCTTGGGTGGCACCAACCAAAATATGGGTGGGGGGATCTGGTTTCGATCGACCGAATATGTGGGCCTACTAACATTGAATCTCCTCCAACTTCCATACACAATGATCTCATTGAAAATTTCATATCTAGTCACTATGCTGTCTTCCTAAGTCATGATGCTATTATGGTTGTGGTTGCAAGTATGTGTGCGTAGAACATGCTACTAATCCATCAGCTATGCAAGGTCTGGAACTCGGAGAGGACTCAAAATAAAATATTGTTGCCATGTATGTTGGTGTGATGACCTATATTTTTTTCCCAACCCATCGGTGCAGCCCTACCAGTATGTTCTTCACCTCCAAGGGAGTATGCCATTCCATCAGATGCCTCTTTAATTGCATCATCACCACCTCCTCCACCTGATTTTAATTTAGAGTCATTATATCCACTTTCCAAACCTCCAACAGGGTTTGGATGTCTACCTGATCTCATAGATGGAAATATTGGGATATTTCATCTATATACCGGTGATATTTCATTATCGGCATGTCATGGGTGTTGATAGTACCCTAGATCTCATTTTCCCAAAAACCAGTCGACATATCGTGATATATCGATGATGTATCATCTCGTATCATTGACATCGATGAAATCTAAATCATTTAATGTGAAAAATCCACCATTTCAATCGATGGCATCGATATTGTGTCGATAAAGATGCTCTCACATTGACATCACAGTTATTGCTTGATTTCATAGGGGAAGAAATTTGGATGGTAATTTTTGATTTTTTAACTTTGAAAGGTCAATCTGTTCAAGATTGTATAGCTACTGCTAGTATTAATATTTTCTGATGTAAAATTTTGTTCGAGGCTATGGAGATCAAGAGCAATTTTAAAACTGATCAAGAAAAATCTATATAAATATATAGTACATGTTACTATATGGATACAAGACACGCACCAGTTGGTATTGATTATCTTTAGTTTAAGCTGATTTTTTTATCTATTTTAATTCATCTTTGTTTCAATTTTACCGTGATTCTGAATTAGTTTAAATTACATAAAATCCCCTCAACCATCCATCAAATTTCATTGTCATACACATGGTTTGCAATTTCATCAATTTTTCGGTGAAATTTCAGCTTCGTGCAACTGGGAATATCAAATTAGAGCTACTATAGTTTTCTTTGGTTTCATGATATATCGTCGTATCAACGTTATATCTCCATTTTTCTTCAATTTTGAAAAGAAATGTTGTCGATTCGATTCCTATTTTGCCCATGTCTTCTTTGTTGCCTTCCCAATGAACATATATGTTAGTCATAACGTATATTATAATTATACATGCTAATATGAAATTACATTTTGTTTCTGACGAAAACGACATTTAGAGCCTTAGTCATACATGAATTTTAAAAACTAAAGTCATACATGAATTTTAAAAACTAACAATGCGGTACTCGATTTTTTAAATTTGTTTTGATACGATATGCAACTATTGAAATTTAGGTGTTCATTTTCTCTTTCTAGCCTTTAATCCCATTTGTATAAAACTAATTTGAGGCAAATATGGAAGACTGAGTACTACATTGTTGCTTTTAAAAGTTTGGGTACGCCATTCAAATCAGGATTATATTTCAGGGACTTTTGTGTAACGTAATCTATGGATTATAATAATCCATATGCTATTACGGGTATTTGTTTGTTTTTTTATTTTCAATATAACTCGACCTTTTGTTTATACATTGTACACAATGTAATATAGTACTGGGATTTTTACACCATAACTTTATTTACTTTCATAATTACATGTTGGGCTCTCCATAGTTTCGAATTATATATAGAAATCTTCATAGTTGTTAACCATTACATGGCTAATCCTGTGTTAGCTTATGTCAACTTCTCTCTACAAACGTTAATGGAATCCATTAAATGATGACATTTTTTCCTTTGAAGCATATCCCATTTATAAATGTTGCCATCTCCCCCATCCATCCATACCTGCAAGTCAAATCCATGGCGAAAGCCAAAGTTTCATTCCCAGGCTTATACTCTTTATCTTGGAGATAGTACTCCTATTCCTTCAAACTTGGAGACGTCGAAACTTCGAGCCGGGCTCTGAATTACCCTTGAAATGGAAGGCAATGGATAACATGCCCCTCTTCGCTTCCTTTATCGCTAATATCCCATGAGTTCTCATCTCCACCTCCCAATCTACTCCTCATCCAACCCTACCTAGGCTAGTTGTCACGAGAGAGTGGAAATCCTGTGGCGTGACCGATCCAGCGCGGGCTCTAACCGCTTCTAACCTCGTCTATGCTGCGCTTATAGCCTCCTACCTCTGCCTCGCTTCCTAGGTCACCAGAGCTTGCTAAAAGGAAAAGGGCCTCTCTGGAGACTCATCCTTGGAATAAAGGCATAGAGACCAAAATGGATCCCTACACATTCCATATACATGTGGAAGGGCTCAGATATGGTAGGGAGACCTGTGTTTAATATTGGAGGTTAGATCATCTTTCAAGACTACCAGAGCCAGACACTCCTGGAGTAGAAGGATCCATCTGATCTGTCTCGGTTTGACGTCTTTGCTTTGCAAGTACTTGATGGCAGAATGATTTGTATAAACAATGACTTTGGGTCCCAGCGGCAAGCTGGATCTCCGTATGAATTCTCATTCGAGAAGTGCCTCTTACCAAAAAGAGCCCTAACTATCCAAGAAGACACTCGAAACTCACTCGCACTGGGAATGATCATAGTGAGACCTTTGACCCTCTTTGCACAAAGAGCAAATCTCAGATGAGATGCGATGTGGTTCGTGAACTGATTTTTTATGTTAGGGGCTAGGTGTGGTGGGAAGTATGTGCGATCAGCCTGCCCGAATAAGGTGAGACTGAGGTCGAAGCGAGGAAAAAAGAATCGGGTTCTTTTGACTTCCTGGGTAAGGATCTTAAGCGCTTTAGAGAGACCTCAATGCCCTACTTCCTGACCTCACGGATAGGAACCTATCTCCTCCTCCGCTCAGCTTCCCTGCGAACCTTGCCGAGATGGTCATGTTTGACAAGCTGGCTAAGGTTTTTGGTCATCTAGGTTTTGACGGAAAGAAAAGCAGCAGCTCCCGCGCTAAGCTAACTATCTTCAATCAGTAGCTCCCTCCAGCTGAGGGTGGGGAGGTTGAGCAACTCAAGCGATGGTTGGCCTCACTTTAGCCCACAGAGCACTTCCTAAACTAGGCTCGCACACCTAAGCCCGAGATGCATGCCTGAGGACGAGAAGGTAGAAATTAACGCAAAAGAGGAGGCTTACGTAGATTAATCAACCCTCAGCTCAGTCCGTATGATCATTGCTGTCCCCGCTAGAATCAAAATCTTTAGTTGGATCGCTACCATGTGGGGAGAGTGAGTCGGGATCTCTCTTCTCTATCTTTCTCCGTAGTTCGAACTAAGTCGGAAGTCAGAGAGGGCAGTATAAGTATAATCTTGATGTGAGATAGACTGGTACTTTAGTCGATCGTCGATAATGAGTTTTCAGAGATCAGAAAGGGTGTTGACTTCTTCGTAAAAAGGCTCCAAGGACTTTCAATCAGATGGACTTGGAACACATACCTCCTATCTCTCCTTCCCACATACCTCCTCCAAGCCCAACAGATCCACGCCATCCTCCTCAAATCCTCCTACCACTGCCACCCCCACTCTGCCGCCTACGTCACCGAGTTCTACATCCACCCACATAACTACCTCCACTCTGCCTCTGCCCTCCTTCATCTTGGATTTCTAGTCGAAGTTGGGGCCTAGGTGAGACCAGAAATATAGTAATGAGCTTGAGCTTGTGTGAGGTGATATGAGAAAGAACACACATCTTTCTCCTTGAACCCTTTTTGGGGGAATCTTGCAAAGTGGGACTGACGAAGTTGAGGAGGCAGCTGAGGAACCAACCAATTTGAAGCGCAAGTGAGCCTCTGCGCATTGCAAGTGAATGGAAGAAGAGTTTCCGAGAAAGCAAGCTAGTTTTAATCAGAACTTTAGATATGGACTCCTCAGTCAGTTTCAAGTGATTGCCCCCTACATGTTGTTGAAGACGTAGTCTTGAAGTGATGTCTACTATAAATCAGGATATCAAGCATCTCAGATGGGTGGGAGCTTGTTTGATTAGTTTGGAGGAAGGCAAGGAAGGCCATATCGATATCGATATCGATATCATTTCGGTCTGCCCGGAAATGGATATATCGGGATATATCGCCGATATATCGACTATATCGGTGGAAATGTTGGAAATGGCTCAAAAAAGCCATTTTTTATCGTTTTTTCAGAAATTAAGATCATCCAAGATATTAAAACAACAAATAACTTACAAGTACACACTTATGTCACTCATATCGGTCATTTATAGCCCATATATCGCATATATTGGTCATATCGAACATATCGTTGTTAATGTTTATTCCTGACCTATAGATATTTGAAATGGATTCCATTCAAGTTCTTATAACATTAAATAACTTACAAAAATACACTTAGATGACACATATAGATCATTTGTGAAGACTATGATCCTTATGTTGCACATATCGGTCATATCGAACATATCGTTTGTACTGTTAGTTGTTGTCCTATATATATATTGAAAATGGAGTTCATCCAAGTTCTTAGATCACTAAATAACTTGCAAATATACTCTTAGATCACACATATCGGTCATCTATGAAGCTTATATCGCATATATCGATCATTTCGAACATATCGATATTAATGTTGATTCTTGACTTATAAATATTTTTTTGAAGAATTGACTTATAGATATTGGAAATGAATTTCATTCAAGTCGTCTTACAACATGAAATAACTTGCAAACATACTCCAAGTTGAAGAACCATTGTACGCATCCTCCTGTCGCACCATAACCTACTAGTACCTCGGTCAGCGAGCCTGGGGGTGGGGGGTTAGGGGGGCCCAGGTTGGCCCCCCCTCGCAGGGTGCGAGGGCAGTGCCCCCGACCTGAAACAAAATACATATAAACCATTGTGTGTTTTAATACTAGGTATAGCTAGATATGTGTTTTAATACTGAGTGTAGCTAGATAAATAGTGGAATCAATCTTGCATGAATAATAGCATTGATATATAGAGATATCGGCGATATATCGGCGATATCGATCGATATCCAGGATTTTTTATACTAAATCCAGTCATTTTTGACCGATATGAGCCGATATGGCGATATATTGCCGATATATTGACGGTATATTGCTGATATCCCTGTAAAAGGATATACTGTGTGATTTCGATACCCCTTCCCTGTCAAAACCGATTATCGCTGATATATCACCGATACAACCTTCTATGGAGGAAGGACATTGGAAAGCACATGGCTTAGAAACCAAAGGGTATTAGAGTTACTTAGATGGATGTTCTAATTCTCCTCTTCCTCATCCTCCTCCCTCCTTCCACCTTCATGTTTAACTCCCTCATTCGCAGTCACCTCCTCCATTATCAACCCTCAGGCCCCGTTTGTTATACTGGAATGGAGGGGGGAATGGAATCATCATTCCTCTATCGATTCCATTCCTGTGTTTGTTAGATCATATTAAGGGAGGAATAACGATTACAATGGAAACGGGTTTCCTTCATACATAAAAGTAGCCATTCCTAGGTACCCCTAGGATTTGGGATTCCATTCCTTACAAATGCTAATGAATGTATTCTTTTTCAATATTTTTTAATTAATATATAATTGTTACAAATATATGATTACCAACATGGGTATGTTTTTTTGATATTTTTTTGGATACCGACATAGAAATTGTTCTTTTTGGACATGGATATACGAACATCGACATGGGTACAAATATATGGATGTAAAAGGTCGAATAAGTTACAAATATATGCATCTATGGATACTGACATGGATATGAGATATTTTTTGCAGATATGAATATAGATACGGTTCAATTTTTTTAGGATACAGATACAAGATATTCTAACAGAGACGAATACATATTTATTAAATATATCTATTATATGGACGAAATATATCAAATACGATTTTTTTTGCTGATACAAATATGAACATGATTTTTGCGGATACAGGTATGGATATGTGATTTTTTTCTAATATGGATATGGATGCGGATGCAATTTTCATTTTTTGTAAAATATGGATAATGGTTATATTCTAGTAGATACATATACGAATATGGCTATGTATTTTAAATTTTTTTCCGGATATAGATATGGAATGAAAGAGGATTTTTGCAGACATGGATATGGACATGGAAATGAATTCTTATTTTTTTTTGCAAATATAGATATTGATACATATACCATCCTTAGTTTTTTAAGGATATGGATATGTGTTACATTTTAGTGTATAAGTATACGGATATGGATATGTGTTTTTATTTTTTTTGGATATGGATACCCATAATAGTTTCAACTTTTTATGACATGGATACGAATAGGGTAATAAAATATTATAGTGGATGTGGATATATCAAATATATCAATTATATGGAAAAATATCAAAGTAGTCTCCATTTAAATTGGACTATTAATTCCTTATATGAAATATATCAATTATATCAAAAAAATAACTTCGAGGATATTGATTATTTTTCTACTTAACGAAATATAACAAAAAGAGGGTTATTTTCTTTCTATTCTTTTCACTTTCCAAACATAAGAAATGAATGTCTCATAATAAATCTTTCAATTCATAATATGAACCAAATAATGGAATGGAAAAAACTTATTCCTTTCCATTCCATTGTTAATTCCATTCTTGTCTTGATTCCATTCCTTTATAATTCCTTTGCAACCAACCAAACGAGGCCGCAAGGCCTGCATCTCCCTCCCTCTTGCCCGCCGCTACCACGCCTAGGTCCTTGTCCACAGCTTCGCCTTCAATCCCCACATATACAACAAGCTCATCTACCTATATGCCCACGCCGACGAGACGCCTGCCATGCACATGGTCTTCGATGGAAGTGAGGAATTGGACATCGTCGCTTGCAACAACATGCTCGAAGGCTATGTTGATCATAGGGACACTACACGCCTATTGTTCGGTAAAATGCCCATGAGAGACGTCATCTCATGGAATGCCAATCTTACAGAAAACAGCCAACTAGGTCATTTAGTCTAGTCCAGGGGGGTTGTTTGCTGGGACCAATCAGTCACTAATCGACTGTTTTTTGCAACTGGACTATTTTTTCTTTAACATGTATTTTATAAAGAAAACTTAATTTATGATTGTTAATGTTCGATTATACTTCATTTCTTTCTTTTATTTTATTATGATAGTATATAACATGTACAGATTCATTTAAATATATAGGAATATATGTATACAAAATGATTTATATATTTAAAATAATTTAATTAATCACCCAACTTCTGATTAATCCTTAGTGACCCAATCAGGAAGCATCGAAAACTGACCTTTACAACCTTGTGGAATGCCATGATGTTGCTTTACATCTAGGACAATGAGCAGGGAGATGCGATCAACGTGCTCCAACTAATGCAAGAGACATGAGGCGGGCGTTGGTGATGCAGATCGAAAATTCGGCGACGGCGGAAAAATAATAAATTTTTGTGGATTTTGGTGGAAGAAGTTGGAGGGGTTGAGAAGAGAGAGCTCGTCGGAAAAACGAGGGATTTTTGGAGAAGAGAATCGTGAAGACCACGTGGGGATGGAGAGAGACTAGAGAGAGAGAGATAAATCTCAAATTTAATTATCAACTGAACTGTCTAAATAACTAGTCTATCATCCCTTTATATAGGAGGGATGAGATTACAAAAATAGAAGCTCAAATTCAAATTCAAACTAATTATCCTAATTTAACTCTAACCGACTAATTACGAAATTCAAATATTTAACTAATTAATTGAGATCACATGCGATCTCGTTTATTTAATTAAAATTACGACTACTCAATTAAACGTAAATAAAATTAACGGATAAAAAGTAGAGAAAAATGCGGCCCTATTTATCCAGTTCACACTGCATCAATTCTCGTCCGCTTGAAAAATTCGTCTCCCGACGAATTGCTTGATCTTCGATGTGTTGTTGGAGAATTCGATCCTTGAAATTGTAGCTTGCAATTCCTTCAATTAGGTCTTTTTCAACGTTACGTTTGTAGTTCTTTCCAATTAGAGGGCATCTCCGCAATTTTCGTACCTCTTCATCCCTTCTTAAGTCACCACCAAGTTGTCCCTTGAAATTGATTAATTTTAGAGGGGCTCTCTTGAAATTGCGCCACTTATGCTTAATAGTCTTAGACGGGAGGGAGTCAAATTTCTTTGCACATTGAACCCACATTAGGGTTCTTCTGTTCTCCACAATGTGACGGCGACGAGGGCAAAAGGAAGCAGGCGACATCGGCGGTTGCACAAGAGTCGACGCAGCTGGGGACTGCGCGTGACGCGCACGAGATGGTGGCGGTGGATGATCACCCGAGGCAGGCGATGACCTGTCAGGTTGGGTAGGGTCTCCCAATGGCGTCGATGGTTCGTGGGAGGCGGGTAGGGCTGGTGAGGGTGGATGGTGTGACGGGTGGCGAGCCTTCGGGTAGAGAGGGGAAGCTTGGCGCGAGCAGTGGTGAGGGGGTTTGGAAGGGGTTCTGGAAGTGGTGCGGGGTCGGCGTGGAGGGGGCGATAGCGAGCAGAGGTGGTGGGAAGGGGGGTTGGCGGTGGTGCAAGAAGAGCAAGGGTGGCAGCGGGAGGGAGTGGCGGCAGGGGGGTCGGCAGTGGTGCGTGGATTGCAGGAAGGGGTGCTGGGGGGACGAGGGTTGCGACGGGAAGGGAGTTTGGGACTGGAGGGTATGCCACATGCGGTGTAGAGGACTGTATCGGCGCTGGGGCTGAGGCGAGTACATCGGGAGTTGCGTGAGGAGGTTCTGGGGGTGTGGGTGCAGCGAGAGGGGGGCCCGGAGGTTCGAGGGTGGCGTCGGGAGGTGGCGATGGAGTGGGAGGGGGTGTTGAGGGTGTGGGGGTAACAGCGGGGGCCGGGGGCTGTGTCGCAGGGGATACGGGGGCGGTGGGAGAGGGCGCATGGGGTGTAGGGGTTGCGGCAGGTGGGGTTTCTGGGAGTGCGTGGGTGATGGGAAGGGGCGCAGGGGCTGGGGCTTCGGGGGCGTCGGGAAAAAGTGATGTTGGTGGTGGCGCAAGAGGCGCGAGGGTGGCTGTGGGAAGGGGTAGCGGCAGTGGGCTTGGGGCTGGAGGTACGGGGTTGTCAACGGGGATGGTAGGAGGCACAAGGATGTTGTCGGGAACCTGCGGAAGGGTCGTGTGTGGCCCGGAAATCGATTTTTCCAACGATTGCAGATCTGAAAATACCTGGACAGCAAGCAGGTCGGCGTTTTCCTCCTCTGAAACGGCCGGGACATCGAACAGATCATCCTTGACGTTGTTGTTTTCGCATGACACGGTCCGGACAGCGAGCACATCGTCGTTGTTGCCGTTTTTTCCATCCACAAAGATCTGAGCAGCGCACAGATCATGGTCGACGACAATATTTTGTTCATCGTCAACTTGCACCATAAAAATGTCAACATTGTACCATGAGTCTATCCATTGTTGAACCTTGATGCTTTTCCGGAGGCGCTTGTATTTTTGTTGACGCGAACGCGCATGTGATCCTCGTGATAGGGTGGCTCGATCGAGCTTCATTCTCCAATATGCGACAGGACCGTCGAATCGTGAGAACGATTCAACATCCATGCTCTGATACCAATTGATGCAGATCGAAAATTCGGCGACGGCGGAAAAATAATAAATTTTTGTGGATTTTGGTGGAAGAAGTTGGAGGGGTTGAGAAGAGAAAGCTCGTCGGAAAAACGAGGGATTTTTGGAGAAGAGAATCGTGAAGACCACGTGGGGAAGGAGAGAGACTAGAGAGAGAGATAAATCTCAAATTTAATTATCAACTGAACTGTCTAAATAACTAGTCTATCATCCCTTTACATAGGAGGGATGAGATTACAAAAATAGAAGCTCAAATTCAAATTCAAACTAATTATCCTAAGTTGACTCTAACCGACTAATTACGAAATTCAAATCTTTAACTAATTAATTGAGATCACATGCGATCTCGTTTATTTAATTAAAATTACGACGACTCAATTAAACGTAATAAAATTAACGGATAAAAAGCAAAGAAAAATGCGGCCCTATTTATTCAGTTCACACTGCATCACCTGGGGTTGAGGGAGGAGGATATATTGGGGGAAAGGTAGAGCACAAGGGAGGGGGATCATGTTGAATAAAAAAATAAAAAATAAAACCCATTGGATCAACTCCTGGTTTGATTAACCAAAGGGCATGATTAGGCCAGTGGAGAAAAATAACGGAGGGGTCTATATATAAACAAAAGTCATTATCCAGGGTTGTACGTATAATTTAGAATTATGAAGGGTTCAATGTGTAATTACAAAAGTATAGAGGGTTATGGGTATAAAAATCCCTATAATGTTAATGTGTGCAATACACATCTTTTATGTTTACAAGCTGTTATTGTACGGATTTCATTATTTCGTTCATGTTTATAAGCTGTTATTGTATGGATTTCATTATTTCTTTCCGTTATCTTTTAACAATCAGTATTTAACATGGTATTATGTACACAATGTGTGTAATATAATGTGTATTAATGTTCAAAATATGCTTCCCTCTTGCTTGTATGAGTGTATTCACATGTTACTTATTTGGTTTTAAGAACTAGGATCTTAATTTGCGAGAAAGTTACTTTTTGAGCCCTTTTCTAGATTTCAACTGATATATACAATATTTCCCTGTTATGTTCCTTTCCAATCTTATAGATACGATATCGATATTCTAAACCTTGACCATGTAATCTTTGACATCTACCTCCATTTATGTGGCAATTTGCATGTTTGGCCCTCCTTTGTCATCAAGCAAAGAACCATCATTTTCATCCGTCCACTTTTATAAAACATTTTCTTCTTCTTCATAATCTTGAATTTTGTTTCGCAACAGATGTTTTGGCTTGTATAGTGGATCAAGTCCAATGTAATTGAATCAGAATGTGGTACTCAATTGATGGCGTTGCTATCCCTCTTCTACAACACGCATACGACATGGTTTTCTTTATTGTGTGTGGAGGGGGGGGGTAAGGACGAGGCTGATGGCAACTACTTTGGAAATCTTTGGTGAAATGTCTGGGCTTGTCTTCAATCACAACAAATCTTCTGTAATTCCTTTTGGTCTCTCGGATGATGAAGCTCGTGCATGCTGCGAGGAACTGGGCACAGAATGTGGCACTCTCCCTACATGCCATCTGGGGCAGCCGCTAACATTCGGAAGAATTAAAATGCTTGACTGGTTGCTAGTGATTGAGAAATTAGAGAAGAAATTATCAAGCTGGAAGGCAACAATTCTCTCCCAAGGTGGATGTCTTGTGCTGGTTAAGACAATTCTTTCTGCTATTCCAGTATTCTTCATGTCTTCACGTCTGCTGCCGGTTGGTATTAACAAGTGCATCGAGAAGTTAATGCGGCGATTCCTCTGGAGCAAGTCTGGTCAGGAAGGACACGGAGTACATCTGGTGGACTGGGAGACGGTAATGTTACCAAAAGCGGATGGTGGCCTCGGAATCACCAGTTTAGAGATCATGAATGAGGCTCCGTTGCTTAAGTGGGTCGGCAGAATTTGGGGGAGAAGTGAAGATATCTGTTGCAGACTCATCCGTAGCATTTACGACATTGGTCAACCGAACCTAATGGCACAATGTCCTAGTCCTCATGCTTCTGCTTTCTGGAAGGGAGTTTTGTCAGTCTTGCCTCGTTTCCATGAGCTCTTTCGTCCCTTGCTTGGGAATGGAAGTTCTTTTGCTTTTTGGACGGATAATTGGATAGGGGATGGTCCGATCTCTCGTAGATTTCCACGACTCTTTGCTTTAGATGCACATCGTGATGCCCGTGTGGCGGATTGCTATATTGATGCTAATTGGATGACTTCCTTCTTGGCGAACTTTTCTGATCAATGTTTAGAAGACTTCTTGCTGCTTCTTGAATATCTAAGACAACTAGATATGCCATCTGACGGGCGAGATCACCAGGTGTGGAAGGGTAACTCTTTTTCAATCAAAAAGGCGTACAGAGCTATTTGCAGACCACCACTACCAAGGGCAGACGATATGGTACATGATTGCAAGTTTATTTGGGAGCTGAAACTGCCAGAGAGAATTGGTTTTTATGTGGCTACTTAGAAGAAGATGTATTATGACAAGGGACCATTGCATGAAACTCTTTGCGGATATATCCAACAGATGCCCTCCGTGTAAAGTGCAAATTGAGACCATAGAGCATCTTTTCTTTCATTGCACAAGAACACCACCCATTTGGAATGACAGTGGTCCGAGATGGGTCAATATTCAGAGTATGGACTTGTTCCGGAGTTCACTGATTGAGGCGAAACACCAACCCAGGGAGGATCTTCTTAGACCCATAGCAACTATTTGGGTATTTGGTTGGCAAGAAATAGTGTACTCGTTTCCTCACAACGCTTCTACTGCGAAAATGTTAGTTTTCATTCCAAGACTCTTTTCAAGTCTTGGCTTTTGTAAGGCTTATTATATAGTTATATAATACAATATTGGGATGGATACCATAGTGTGTTCCCCCCTTTTTTTGTTAAAAATGCCCCTTCCTTGCAGGCTTTGACTTCAACATAGGATTGTAATATATGCTGACAAGATCATGCAACTTGTTTATGTCCAAATAATTTTGTCTCTTGGAGTTAATGAGGTGGAATGTACTCCAGGTCCTCTCGCATCCTCCAACTAATGCGGTTTGTGACAACACTTCCACAACAACTTATCACAAGTAAGGAGCATCTAATCCAGAAAGGATCCAACATTCGGCTGTCAAAAAACATATGAATTATTATAGAGCTCCATTACAAGTTTATGACACTATAAGGTGTAATTATCCATTATTATTTTGTCTGTTGATTGCAGTAAAACAAACCCAACTAAAATATTTTATCTACAAAATGGTAATAACGACATACATTAATGATCAAGTTAACTTGCACATTTTAATAGTTATCAAGAGGTCGACTAAAGATTAACATATTTTATACAATACTTCATTTATACAGTTTGTTTGCTTGTCTCTTGAATTTACTCTACCACAACATGGAGAGTTGATGATAGCCCATGCAAGTGTCGAGGTTGTGTTTGTAGTGATATCTTACTATAAATTTCATTGTTGTCAATATTGACATATAGAGCTAGACTCTCTATTTATGCTCGTTTGATTAATCTTTTTTTTTTCAAATGTTCATTCAACTGATAAACAGGACTCCGGTTGGAGTGAATGATTTGACCGTCGAATATCCAATTTTTTTCTTAAACTTAGATTGATATGAATTCACAATAATTCTTAAATTTTTCATAGAATTGAAAATTTATTTATTGGATTATATAATATGATTAAAAAACATGTTAACAGTTGATTAGAAATGAAGCTGTATCTGAGAACATGACATATGAGACAACTTACATAATTACATATCGACTTGATTAAGAGGTTGTGATAACATTTTCCTCCGGTGTTTGTCCATGATTCCCACCCGGACTTTAGACCCTTTACAATTGCTTTCCTTCACTTATCTCTTAATATCCTCATGGCCTCGTATGCCAACCCATGGTCAGCTTTTTGTCGATGTCCATTATCCTTACTATCGATATAACTGGTTCCATGATCCTTATTGCATATGCGATATCATCCCAGAAATCCACAATATTGATCAATGTTTTTACCTTTTACCTTGATCTCCTCGCACATTAGGGATCTTAAACCATTCCCTTGAAGAATATATTTTTTCCAACCCTACCTTCTCTGTTGCATGCTTTGCAACACGACAAAATCGGTTGCAAATCTGGTGATTCCTGCCTTATGATGTTGTCCTCATACAGGCTCATCAAACCAGGAACTCTGGAATATTTGTATATGAATGTCTTGACTGAGATTGTGCCTAATCAACCACATTTATGTTGGTTTTCTGAAATCCTTGAAGATCATATCAATGTAATATGGAGTATATTGGGGTCAAAAGGTCCCCTACTTGTTGGATTTCATAATCATTTCATCGACCTTCTTGAAGTAGTTGTCATTGTCAGTCACCACTCGCATAAAGTTATTAGGCCAAACCTCTTTGATGATATCCTGCAAGAGCTTAATATGTACTTGCGGTTATTGACATGCTAAGATGCATCCACCGGCATGATACACATTGTCTTCTCATCACAATTTAGGGATATACAATGAAGTTGATGATTTGCTTCCTTGTATAGCTTGTCTGGTGACTCTGGTCATTGCACATGAGGGCACACATATATAGGCTACTTTTTTCATTCAATAATGTATTCTCCTGTATAATCCATCTCCATGGAGATATTTGTGCATTATCTTGTAGGGGTTGGAGCTTTCACACCTGCTATAATAATCTCCTCAATTGCTTATTGCAAGAACGATCCCTTTGACACATTTGTTGGAATACCCTCTCCAACGTTCCCAAACAATCCTTTCAGTATCTTTTACTTTGGATCTTTGCTTAGAAAATATTGAGCCAAGTTGGTCCGTTTAAGGAGTAGTTCTAGTCCTTTGCCCTTTTGATTTTTCTTTGGTGCTGCCTTGGTTGCACCAATTTTACTATCATTACCACTCCCGCTCCACATTAACATGAATCTTGCACTCCCACCAACCGTTCTGTGACTGCCATGATCAATTAATTCGTGTCTTAATCTCAGGGTTCTCGTAGAGTCCAACAATGCCATCTTATTCACATTCTTCTCTACCACATTTTGAATGCTAGATGTGTATGTGAAATCATCATCTGAATCAGAAGATAAGACGTTAAACTCTTTCAAACATGAACTTGTTGAATTGTCCATTTCTTCCGACCCTCAACGTCTTCTCAATTTGCCCCTTTAGATTAGTCTTCATTTCATTCTTAACCTTTCTCAGGCTAGTCGATCATTTGGCAACGTTCTTGTAACTACCAACAAAATGTTTCAGTCTAGTGATACACCTCATCATTTTCGACAAAATTTGTATTGAGGCTTTTTTTTGGCCGTCAACAACATTATACTTTCATCCAATCTGTGTCCTTTGTAAGTGCCAATATCGATGCCATTTCGCTGCCATAAAAAGGCATGCTTACAAAATCACCAAATTGTGTCGAAGCTAATTAAAATCAATTAATTTCAAAACAATGAAGGTTCCTCTAGTTCTTAAATATATAAATAATGTAATTCTACTACTATCTTGCGTTTGGAGGGTTTAAGGGTTGTTGATATTTAGAGTCATATACCTTTATAATATCATGTTTTTATATCAACACATTGTATAAATTTCCATAAGTTAAACATACATGTTACTAAGCTATTACATTATTTAAGTAGACGTGAATAGTAAAAGAGTATGTTACAAAATGAAATTAAGAAAAAGCCTAATATTTATTTTAAAAGTAAAGACAAATCAAGTAAAAATTAACAGCAACAAAAAACCCTAGTTACAAAAGTGCGTCATCTCGTGACATCTCCAAGTCTTAGGTTTGTCGATGATAATGACATGCCCCCTCGTATCACCCATGTGGCTGATACTTTCGAGTAGCTAAGAAGATGCCACCCTAATTTGATCTGTATGATTGAAGTAATTGGTATATCTCTAGATATACCATTGACATTTGAGAATGGGGGCAATCTACCTGTAACATGCCAATAAAAGCTGGGAAATGACATATGCCATCGGCAATTTCGTGGCATTTGAATATATGCCTCCAGTTCTAGTTTGCTCGGAGTCTAAATAGAAGGCATGATCTTCGCTCCTCAACATGAATGCAAGCGATGGATACAACATGGAATGTCATTAACAGCAAAAAACCAAATCGAAATGTCGCTATCATTATAAAAATTACAATGCGATGACAAAATTCCAGTCGAATCGTCCACAATCTAATGTTTTTTATGAGGAAAAAAAAAGGATGTGACTTTGTGTAGACGCCCACCCATAAGCTTGTCTACGATCTAATGTTAGACTAAAAGCCTCGTATTTAACATACAAAACTTTATCAAAACTCCTATAACGAAGAATCTTTGCATTATATCAACTTGAGGAATTCTTCAACAAGATATATAAAGATTGATGGCTTCAATCTTTATATTTTTCACAAATTACATGTTGAGAAATATGGGGAAAGAGATTTTATCATCACCGATCTTACAAAAATCATGTGGCATAGTATACATACCTTCAATCAGTGAGCGAAAAAGCCTCCAAGTTCACCAAAACCCCCAAAATCGTGCAACAATGCCACTGGAAGCAAAGTATCAGGCGACACTGGGAAGAATCACCCATATTGGGGTCATTTCAAGTAAAAAACAAAAGTAGTCTTTACTTGTAGAACATATGGCTGACATGGTAATCTAGGATGCTGAACGTTTAGGATGCTGAATAAAGTAATCTTTATTCGTGATGTATGGCTGGCATATCGCAGGCCGACTAGGTTGTTTAGTCAATGGGAGAGGGGACTTGACCAAGTTAATCTAGGATGCTGAACGTTTTTTTTCATTTTATTATGATGGTATAAAAATGTACAAATTTATGTAATTATATTAGATTATACATATGAAAAATGATTTATATATTTAAAATAGTTAGAAAATATAAAATCGACTAAATCCGATTAGCCATCCGACTGCCGATTAAACATTAGTCAGTGACCCGACTGATTGAATAGCGACTAATGACTTTTGCAACCTCGGGAACATGCGAGAAAAAGATATCGGGTCTGCTTTCGACATCGCCAATTTGACGATAGCGACATATCAGTAATATGTTGTGATATTTGATGTTATGCATGACATATTAACAGCTTCGACACCGGCACTGCCCAACGGTTTGGAGCCCAAGTATCATGTAAAATTTTCAGTAATTTGCCCCGTTACATTGCAGTCAGATGGAACTGCGGCTTAGTGCTAAGCAAGCACTGGCAAAGTGCTCTCTACTAATGGGTACTTTGTGGTTGTTATTTGTGTGATGTATATGGCAATTAAACTTTATGCCTAGATTGTTGTCAATATCAGCATCGCTCCCAATAAGGACTAGACAAGAGATGTCCATCGACCTTTAAACAATATTAGTGGTGCGCTTTTCTTTTCCCACTCGTTTCTTCTATTATCTTGTTATTCTTATCTTTTATATAGCAATTTATAGCTGCTAATGTTATGGCTATTAAAAGCTTTCCGCTTGTATGATTGATCTTGCTTAACAAGCGTGTGCCATTTCTTTGGAAGGTTTGTGGCTGGTTTCTTTTTTGCTGCCGTTCCGTGGTATGTTGGGGCATTTATATTACTCTTTGTTCACATTGATGAAAGAGAGAAGGCTGGATTAGTTGCATGTGCTGTTGCTGTAAGTATTGTTTACTTTTTACTTGGGACTGTAAATCTTGGATCCTTTAGAAGCCTGTCTGTTGTTTCCTCCTCTTGTATATATAATCGTGTCTGTTTATTGTACCTTCATTAGTTTATATCTGCTAATATCATGTTTTATATGATCAGCTTTTCTCTGTTCCAGATCTTGTAGCTTTTAATATACATTGCATTCGCATGTGATCTCCTGACGTAACATGCAATTTAACTGGGGAATTTCTTCTTCGACATTCACTTGCAGGCCGTTTTGGCAGCAATCACTGCATTTTTGGGGTTATCAGGGAATAATCTTTTATGGTGACCTCCGTGAGTCCTGTTGATGATACAGGTATCAGTCTCGTTTTTGTGTACTTCTAAACAGTGGCATTTAATTTATAATTCTATGTGAAATTTTGTTCTAATTAATTTTCATTGGATGGATATGTTCCTGTGAAAATATTTCAGACCAACATATTGGCTATATATGGGCGTGTTTTAATATTAAAGAATAATTATATACTAAAATAGTCGAACTTAATTTTATGCTTGCATTTTTGTCACCTTCACTCTGAATGGAAGATTTAATATGATAAAGGAGAATCGTGTAATTTTTTGGTAATGAACAAATAATGTTTTCAAGTCGTTAAGTCAAATCTTTATATTTTTGAAGAAAAATGATAAACTTCACTGTATATAATATAGTTAAGGAGGATGCATTTTTTTAATAAACTACTTACAATCCACTATTACTTGTATGCAATAGAATCATTAACTTGTAAGAGATTACATGAGCTTGGATGTATCTTAGAAGGCATTGTAGCCGTTTGTGGTGCCCATAATGGTAAATGGCATTTTTCTTTCTGTGAAGAGAAAAATAATGAATTGCTTATTCATGAGGTCTTAATGTTCTCTTATATAGAGAGGAGAATCCCCGTTGGACAAATTACATAATAGAGATTGAAAGAAAAGAAAGTGAAATAGGAAAAGATGAAAGAACTCTTGACTCTCCCCCTTAAGATGGAGCATAGATATCAATCATGCTCAGCTTGGAACATCACCTCTGAAATGGCCCTCTGGCTAGAGCTTTAGTGAAAACATACGCTCTCTGTTACCCTGAGTTGATGTGAGAAGTAGAGATAAAGCCTTTCTGAATCATGTCTCGTGTATAGTGATAATCTACCTCAATGTGCTTGATTCTCTCATGGAACACATGGTTGTTGGCAATGAAAAGAGCATCTTGGTTGTTGCATTGTATATGCATGGGAAGTGACACGCCAATAGCTAGGTCAGAACAAATCTGACCCACATCATATCAATGCTCTCATATGCCATGACTCTATACTCTAACTCTGCATTAGATATGACAATCACAATATGCTTTTTGCTCTTTCATGAATCAGAGCTCATTATGAACACTGCAAAGTTGGAGATGGATTTCCTGTCCTTGGGGAATCTTGCATAGTCTGCATTTGCACATGCTGTGATAGCAAAGGATGTCTCTCTATTAAAGAGCAATCTATTATCTAGAGAGGACTTCGGATGCTTCAGAATCATATGAACTACATCTATGTGCCTGTCTCGGCTGCTTCATAAAGTGTGTAGCTTTGATTACAACAAAGAAAATGTCTGACATGGTAGTGGTCACATAGAGGAGCTTCCCAACTAGCTTCATGTATCTCCTCTTATCCACCTCTGTATCATCATCATCTAGCTTTATATTGGGATTCATGGTGTAGTAGCATGTCTGCAATCTGGCATGCCCATCTCCGAGAGAGAAGATCCTTAACACACTTCCTCTGGGTCATTGCAAGACCTTGCTGGTTCGTGGCGAACTCAAGCTCTGGGAAGTATTTCAAATCGCCATGGTTCTTGGTGACAAAATGCTATCCAAGGTATTCCTCAGCTGCACTAATGCACTGCATATAATCTCTTGTAGTAATGATATCATCAACATAGATCTCCGAGTCCTCTGAACAAACAGTGAACGATCTCTAGTCGACCTTGTGAGGCCTTGCTACTCAATCAAGTCTGAGAGTTTCTGGAACGATGCTTTGGGATTCTGCATAAGACCATAGGTAGCCTTATGAATTATGCAAATCTTCAAACACTCTTGCTCAGCAACGAACCCTAGTGGCTGCTGCATGTAGACATCCTCCTACAGATCACTGTATAGAAATGCATTCTTGGCATCAAGATGGGACATGGACCAGTCCCGCATCACTGCAACCGAAGGACATGAAGTGACTGGCGCACCACATGAGATAACGTATCATGATAGTCCACCCCATAGGTCTTGGTGAACCCACGAGCCACAAGTCTAACTTTGTAGCGATCACCGCTACCATCTGCATGGTGCTGCATTGTAAATATCCATTTGCAATCAACTACATAAGCCCCTATAAGGACCAAGCTCCAAGTACCACATGATTGTAGTGCAACCATCTCCTCCATAGCAAGACTCCATTGATTGTCATGCATAACCTCCTGACATGTCCATGGAATCTCTAAAGCTGATACCTCACGACAAAACTCTTGAAATCCTCTGAAAGATTGCCCTAGGAAACATGAGCAGTGCGAAGATACGTGGCACATGTACGCATCCGCTTTCGGAAAGCAATGGGCACATCGAGATCATTTGTACAATTTGTAGCCTATAAAGTAACCTCCTGAGGAAGCTTATGCTCGTCTTGTAAAGTAGCCTGTTGCATAGACAAATCACCGGTGCCATCAGTGGAAACAAAATGCTCAGAATATACGTTGGGTGTGCTGGATGACAAGAATGACCCATGAGCAAGGGGTACAAAAGGAGTCCTGCGGATGTAAAAATATGGTAAAAACTGAGCCAAACTACTAGGAGACGGAGGAGTAATATAGTAGGATGTAGCGGTGGAGGTGGTTGTGACATAGGAGGAATCACAACATAAGGTGGTAGTGGCGTGGGAAGCGACATGTAGACCTCTTCAGAGTCAAACCGGAGTGAACCTGTCACTTGTACGCAAAAAATACATCACCGACTCAAATAAGGTGACATCAATCCTGATGTAATACTTTCAACCAGTGTTGCAATAGTCGGCTGACTATCCCGAATAGTCGGTCCGACTATGCGGTGCGGGGGGGTCCCCGACTGAATGGACCTCCATTCGGTCAATAGTCGGCCCGACCGAATAGTCGCCCGATTATTCGGCCGACTGGCCCGACTATTAGGCCGACTGGAGTTTGACTTTTGATTTTTTTTATTTTTTTTATTTTCAATTTTCAGTTTTTATGAGCTACATTTTACCACGGTATCATAACAAATGTCAAATTCTATATATCTATTATATTGATTGGTACTTTTATCTTGAATTCATGTTAACTAGTGACCATATATATATAAAATATAAGGATATATGTATTATGAATAATTTTTATATTAAAAAATACAAAACCGAATAATTCCGAATAGTCGCCCGAATACCGATTATTCTCTATTCAGTGACCCCTCCGACTGAATACCGAATACCGTCTTCTGCAACACTGCTTTCAACGAACATGATTAAAGCACCAGTACCCCTTATGGGTCTGGGAGTAACCCATAAAACACAATTGACTGCTTTGGGGGGGAGCTTGTCCAAGAGTTAGATGATGAACGAAGGCCACAGAACCAAAGACACGCAGTGTTAGAAAAGATCCTTTCAGAAAACTTTAATCGAGAAAGGGATCTTCTCTCCTAACACAGAAGATGGTAATATGGCATACGATTCAACAAGTTACAGGCAGTGAGAACCACATCACCCCAGAATGGGTGAGGAGCACGACTCTAAATTAGAAGGGTCAATGAAAGTGTTTGCGTTCACTAATATTGTTATGTTATGAAGTGTATGCAGAAGAAGTCTAGCGTAAAATGCTAAGAGCTCGCTGCATCTGATAAGCTCATGTATCTACTCTCGACAACTAGTAATATAAAGGTCTGATTACTCATTACTCTCTCCCAGTCTCTTCCTTGCCTAACACCCTACACACAAGAAGTCTGGTGTAAAATGCCAAGAGAAACGAAGAACTGAGAAAGCTGTAAAGTGTAGAACTCCAAGGCATTGTCAGATCGAACATATTTGACAGTAGAAGAAAAAAATATTCTTTATTTCATTAATGAAAGATTGAATATAAACCTAACCTCAGACTTGTTTTCAATAGAAAAACCCGTGGCAACCCGGAAAAATCATTAATTGCAACCATATAGAATTTGTCCCCTAATGGTCAGGAACACGACCGAGACTCCGACTATCAAAGTGAAACTAACTTAGATAAGCTACTGCTAACGCAACTATGATTATCATGAAAGGTAGACCGGTGATGCTTCTCAGGCTGGTAAGCCTTGCACTGAAATGTGACGCGAGAGGATATCTGTGGAAGGGCATGACACTTCTATATAGAAAGGTGATCGAACTGAAGATGCCACATGTATAGAGAGACTGACTCAGTAGGAATGAAAGAAGCACCATCATATAGAGACTAGACCAGTCTGTAGAGACCTCCTTGTTCACGGCTACATCCAATCACCCTACTCGTGAGTATGCCCTGAAACTCAAGAGAAAACATGTCAAATATGCCATGACAATGCAAATCGTTAGTAATATGACTAATAGACAATAAACTATTCAAAAAATCAGGTGCATGAAGAAATTTCTGTAGAGATGTAGATGGCGTCAAACTGATCTCTCAATGTCCTGCAATAGGGGAATGTGTCCCATTTGCTATGGCAATTGATCTGTCTGGAGGTATAGGTCTGTATGATGCATATTGGGCTCTATCTCTGCACAATTGATGAGATGCACCAGAATCCATGATCCATTCTGTCATGTCTGCCCTATGACAGCTGGTAAAAGCATATGCAATACCTGAAATACCGGTGGATGTTGATATTGCGATGTAAGTGGAACTTGATGGAGCATTAAAGGGTCTAGAAGAAGGATGCATGATCTTACTCAAACGAGAGACAAACTCCTTGAATCTCTAATCAATAACAGGAGTAATAGCTGCCTCAACCTGCTCAACATCATGAGTAGAGATTGGAAAATCATGCTTTAAATAGCATGTATCCTTGGAGTGGTCAAAGCTGTGAAAATAGGTGCACCGTGCATGGCTGACGTGTACGAGCACCTCCCCTGCTACGAACACCACGACCTCTGTACTGAGAAGATCCTCTACCGCGGGAAGTGACCACAACTGAGGAGGTCTGAGAGGAGGCTGGCGAAGGACTGTGGCATCTAGAAGTCACCGTGATCGTGCAGAATTATACTCAGAATCAAGAGCTGATAGGAATACTTTAACCATGGTGACGTTTCTGTATGCCTTATATTTTGCGCTGGTGTTGTTGCTTGGGGCATGCAGTTGTGAAGCTTCTCAAACATGCCATTGAAAGATGTATACAAAGTATGTAGAGGACGATCATTCTGCTTGATTGTGAAGATGTTATGTTGGAGTTGCAATATCTTAATCTTATTCCTCACATGTGAGTAGGTGGTAGCGAGAATATCCACATCACCTTGACAGTGGGCTCATATAGGATTTCATTGACTATTTCTTCGATTAAAGTATCAGATAGCCACAAATGCACGCATGCGTCATCTACCTTCCAAGAGACATTAGCCTCAGTCTTGTCAGTCGGCTCCTCCCAGGTAAGAATGTGCTTCTTCCTTATAGAATGCATAAGGCTCATGAATTTCATGGCCCACAACTTGTAGTTGGTCCCATCCATCTTGACTATGGGTGTTAGATCTCTGAAGGCGCTCGAGGAAAGGATGTCAGCCTTGCTTTCTGACATGGTGCAGAAGACAAAAACTACGGTTGTAGACTGAATCATTGAATAGCAGAACTCCAATGCGTTGTCAGTGAAAAAATATCTTTATTTTGTTAATGAACGAGTGAATAACAAACCCAACCTCAGACTTGTTTTTCAAAAGAAAACACATGATAATATAGAAAGATCATCCACAACTACATGATAAAACATGTGTCCCTGATGGTCCGTGTTAGAAAACTTGAATGTGTATGCGTATCGAAAATAAAGGTTAATGAACGATGAAGAACACGGGATTTTACGTGGAACCCTACTCCCTAAAGAGCGGGATGAAACCACGGGAGGAGGCCTCAAAGGGTCATATGTTTCATTGAACTTTCTCATTGGATACAGGAGGTCTGGGCTTCTTATATAGCCTCCACAGACCCTCTAAGTCCCACACTGGTAGATGTGGGACTAAACTCTGGATGTGGTAAATGGATCTTGGAACGATCCATTTATCCATCTTACATATGACCCATATATTCCAACACTCCCCCTCAAGCTGGAGCATGCAATGCTCAGCTTAGATAAACAGAAAGAAATCTCAAACTCACAATACATGACACTATAGACAATATCAACTCAACGCGCACAACTATTGGCTGTTGTCGAGGACGTTGCATCTCATGGCGTACAGGTGAGGAGGAACAAATGGGCTGGAGTGTGAGTCAAACTGAATCTCCTTGTCGGAGAGCATGTGCTCTAACTGCACCTGTCAGAGTCACTGCGATTGAAAAATGAGTCTCCACCTGGAGAATTCTGGCCCGTCACATCATGTTGACAACTGCTCCATCTCTGAAAGGGTTGGATTGAAAAAAACTCGTGGAGACATCCTCATTGGAGTCTACGGTCGTTGGAGAATGGAGTCTGAAAAGTCTCCTCATCGGAGAACTGGGTCTCTCCCATACTAGCTCAGAGAATGGGATCTTTACTCTGGAGTCCCTATGGATGACAAGAAAACTCTGACCAAAATAAAAGATGGGGACCACATGAAATGATCGCAATCACGTGCGAATCAAACTGAAGACTCGGAAACATCTGAACGTCGAGTCTGAACATCTGTAGAGTATGGAAAATCTGGCTGACCGGGAGTTTGGAGAATCTGAAATTGCGGCATGTAGTACACAATATTCCCCATTTTTCCCATACTTGTCGGAAAACAATGACATCGACCAAGTTGGGAGAAGACAAGAAAATGGGGAGCACAAAAAAACAATGAATCACTTAACTGATCTCGTTTTTTTTCCCGCTTCTCTTTTCATTTTTTAAATCATTTTTCTCAACTATTCTGTTTTTTTAATAGTCATCTCTCTCTTCTTCTTTTTCAAATTAGTCGTTCGTCATTTTTTCTGGCCTTTTCCTTTTTTCACATTTTTTTCTGCGTACAACTTTTTTTGAACGTGCCTTTTTTTCAAAACAAACACATTTTTTTTCAAAACACATAATGGTTTTTTCTTTCCCTTTTTTCTTTGGCCCGTCCTCTTGTTTTTATATCCCAACTTTAAGCTCTCCCTTATTTTATAGCAACCACCCAACTGGGCCTGCTCTTTCCCCTTCTCTTTCTCATTTTTTTAATGCAGCCAAACACGCCCAATACACGACATGCCCTCTTTTTATTTATTTATTTAGAGTTCCCAGGGAACCCTCTCATGAAACACTACCCCCGATAGGTACCTTGCCTTCGCCACCATGAACCTGGTGCATCATCGGGAGGTGGGTGGCACGATAGGGCTCTGCCGTCGCCATGAACATAGTGGAGCATCGGGAGGTGGGCGACGCGATAGGTCTCAACTACCTGGAGCTGTTGGGTATCGCCATTGATAGGAGGTGGCACACGTGCCGCTTGGAAGAGGAGAGGAGCGGTGCGACTTTACGCAAGGGCACTCGGTCGAGCTTCGAGGGAGGAGTCAGTACCGCATGTGCTAAGAAAGGAGGTTTGCCGCCTCCTCAAGGGTTCCTGGGGCTCTTGAAAAGCTGGGATGGGTCGAGTGGAAGTGTCGCCATCGTCGTGGACATGGAGAGGCGCGAGGAGGAAGCATTGCCTGGATTGACATGCCGAGGCGAGCCTTAGAACCAAAAGGAGGGGCAGAGCCCCGCCTCCGACCCACAGAATAAGTAAAATAACTTAGAAGTAGTGGTATTTCACTTTCGCCACACGAGACGACTCCCACTTATCCTACACCTCTCAAGTCATTTCACAAAGGCAGACTAGAGTCAAGCTCTGACACCATATCACCTGGGATTCGATGGGCTCCGCCTCTTACAAGAGCTGAGGTGGTTGGAAATGCATGTGGTTGAAGAAAGCGGCATTGTTGTGCCGTCGTATAGGGCTGGAGGTGGTCGCACGCCGCTAGGGTTCCCAGTTGGGAACCCATCTACTTCTGCTTGTAGAGGCCTTCGCCTGGAGGCTTCAGCACCACCATAGCGAGAGGATGTGGCTCCACCTGGAAAGCATGGCACATGATTGCGCTTGGAGGACTGGAGTCGGAGGGCGGTGGGACTCTGCCTTGCGAGGAGGCTGCAGGTGTTTGGGAGACACCTTCGAGGGAGGCAGTGATACCAAGGGTATGGATTTGAAGCAGTTCCACTGATGCGCTCGGATGTGGGGCTTCTTGCTGAAGTCAACAATGCCACCCCTGATTGGGGATGTCGCCGCGTATGAGGCTAGGTGATGCAATCATTCCCAAATTGGCAGGGCAAATCGAATTGAAGAAAATTGCTAATTTGGGGATTTTTCAAATTAGGGATGTCTGTCCCTAATTAGTTATTTTAAATTAATTACATTTTTTTTGAGATTGTAATCTCAACATTTTTGGTAGATAAAGTTAGTTAAGAGTCAATTAGAATCAGTTAGAGTCAATTAGGATCATTTAGGATTTTAATTTGAATTTGATTCACTTTCTATTTTTGTAATTCCTCCCCTCCTATATAAAGGGGATGATAGTCTATTGTAAGGACAGTTCGGATTATATGAAAAATTGAGTTTATCTCTGTCTCTCTCTTGCTAGCTCTCAATGTGGTCTTCATGATTCATCTCTTAAACCCGATGCAACCGGCATGTTATTCTCTTTCTCCTTCCCCTCTATAAATTTCTTCCACCATCAAAATTATTTTTTACCGTTCGGTTTTTCCAATTGCATCATTTGGTATCAGAGCATGGAAACTGAATTGTTCTTACGATTCGACGATTCGGTTGCATATTGGCGACTTCAATTCGATTTGAGCCATCTTGGTCACGGTTCGCGTCTACGACAACAAAAATACAAGAATCGTCTCCTAGCATCCATGAAAGTTCAACAATGGCTTGATGACAATCTATTCATTATGAAGCAAAAGCAATCACATGTGTTCCCTGGAGGTATTTTCATTCAAGACAAAGATTTTCTTGATATAATTTTATAAAGAAGAAAAGGAGGACCAAGGGCCCATCTTCGACGAAGTCTGTGCGGATAGCGAGGTCGAACACCTCGTTCTATTCCTGGGTGAAGTTCCTGTGCAGGAGGCCCCCGCAATATGGCCGCCACCACCGACAACACCAACACCATTGTTGCCGCCAACGGCCTCACCAACCCCGCCAACCCCTCCTGTCGAGCCCTCAACCCTGGTTCCGCCCACGACCAGAGCACCCATCCCCAACTGTACCCCAACGCATCCCCAAATCCATTGGAAATCACGCTGGCGACTCCTCCAACTCCTCTCTGGACTAGCTGGCCATGACCACCAACCGCGCAAGGAGCGATCAAGCAACAATATGCGGTACCAACATCCCCGACCCCTGTGCGCATCCCTCGAACAAAGATCCCACCGCCTAGTCCCATGCGCCAGGAAAAAGGGGGTAACACCATCTTCGACATCGCTGGCATTGGCCCCTCGACCCAGCTCGATGCCGCCGGCACTTGTGCCGCCCTCCATCACGTTGCCGCCAGAGAAATCAAAGCCCTAACCCTATGGTTCGGCGTCGCCAAAGGCGTTGGAGGAAGGGAATCGAGGGGGCATAGGCTCTTAATTTCTCTCCCACGTGCAATCAATCCCATGAAATTAGGGATTGGAAATTCATTTGGGTTAATTTCAATGAACCCCCTCCAGAAAAATTTTATTTAAAGGTTAAAGTTGGCGGTCACTTAAGAAGAGATGTTTTAAGTGAAGGGGTAGAACTTTTGCAGCCATACCCCTCGGTGGAAAGAAACTATAAACGTAACATTGAAAAGAATTCAAATTGGGGAGATCCAATCCACCAATTCAGATGAGATTCTCCAATGACAAATCGAAGATCGAGCAATTCGTCAGGAGATAAATTTTTCAAGCAGAGGAGAATTGATGCAATCATTCCCAAATTGGCAGGGCAAATCATATTGAAGAAAATTGTTGATTTGGAGATTTTTCAAATTAAGGATATCCGTCCCTAATTAGTTATTTTAAAATAATTGCATATTTTTTGAGATTTTAATCTCAACATTTTTGGTAGATAAAGTTAGTTAAGAGTCAAATAGAATTAGTTAGAGTCAATTAGTATTATTTAGGATTTTAATTTGAATTTGATTCACTTTCTATTTTTGTAATTCCTCCCCACCTATATAAAGAGGATGGTAGTCTATTGTAAGAACAGTTCAGATTATATGAAAAATTGAGTTTATCTCCATTTCTCTCTTGCTCGCTCTCAATGTGGTCTTCACGATTCACCTCTCAAACCCCGCGCAACCGGCGCGTTATTCTCTTTCTCCTTCCCCTCTATAAATTTCTTCCACTGTCAAAATTATTTTTCACCGTTTGGTTTTTCCGATTGCATCACTAGGGTTGTTGGGCTCTACGGATCCTCCATGGGAGGAGATCTGAAGATGATCCAGAATGGGTTCCAAGAACCCTAATTTCCTCGAACTTTGAACAACACCAGATAATAATCTTCAACGAATAAATCTTCAAGAACAGAGAATCAAAAATCGAATCTCGAATAAAAATATAAAATACATCCCCGCGAATCGAACCCGCTCTGATACCATGTTAGAAAACTTGAATGCAGAAGCGTATCAGAAATAAAGGATAATGAATGATAAAGAACACGTGATTTTAGTGGGATGAAACCACGAAAGAAGGCCTCAAAGGACTATATATTTCATTGAACTTTCTCATTGGATACAGGAGGTCTGGGGCTTCTTATATAGCCTCCACAGACCCTCCAAGTCCCACTACCGGTAGATGTGGGACTAAATTCTGGATGTGGTAAATGGATCTTGGAAGGATCCATTTACTTGTCTTACATATGACGTATATACTCCAACAATCATGAACACAATCGGGACCCCAAATGTTAAAATGAACTAACTCAAATAAACTACTGCTACTACGACTCTGACGATCAAGTAGACCGGTGATTCTTCCCAAACTGGCAAGTCTCGCACTGGAATGTGGATTGAGAGAATATCTGTAGGAGGACATGCCACAACTTTAGCAGAGGAAGGTGGCCAAAACACAGATGCCACATGTATGAAAAGACTATTCTAGTAGGAATGGAGGAAGCACCAACATATGGCGACTGAATCAGTCTGTAGAGACTCCCTTGCTCATGGCCGCATTCAATCACCTTGTTCATGAGTATGTCTTGAAATAAAAGAGAGGAGGGGTCAAAAATGGTTAGACAATGCAAGTCCTTAGTGATTTGACTAATAGATAATAAATTCACCAAAAATAATTAGTGCATGTATCACATTCCGCATGCACATAGACGGCGTTAATCAGACCTCCCCTTGTCATGCAATATGGGAATGTGTTCCATATGCAATGACAATTGATCTGCACGGAGGACAGATCTGTACGAAGCGAACTGAATCCTATTTCAACACAAATTGTGAGATGCGCGTTCCATGCTGTCATATCTACCCTGTGACAACTAGCAAGAGCTTGTGTTATAACTGAGGTGCTAGAAGAGGCTCTGGTAGTGGGTGCAACATCTGAAGGACTTTGTAGGTGCACTAATCATAGTGGCGACACAAGTCATCATCTCCCTTAGATGGGATACAGTATTATCTGACTTCCGATCTGTAGTAGGAGCACATTAGCAGTAGGCTCAACTTGCTCGACCACACAAGTAGACACGAGGTATCCATGCTTCAGGTAGCATGTCTCCTCAAGATGACCAGGCTAATGACGGTAAGTGCATGGATGACGCAGACGTTTACCTCTGCTACGTGCACTATGCCATATGAACTGAGGAGTACCTCCCTTGGCGCGGGATGCGACCATAGCTGAGGAGGTTTGTGTAGTAGCAGTGGATGGGACTATGATCCTACTAAGATGGTTGGAAGCCTCCTCCATCAGAGATATAGCTACACCTGTGAGAAGTTGGGTGCGTGTTGGCTCATACTCAGGGTCTAGGGCTGCCAGAAAACTCCAAACATTGTGGCATATTCCTGTATGCCATCTGTTGTTCTGTTGATGTGGTCAATGGCATGAAGCTGTGTAGCTTCTTGTACATGTTTCGAAGCGAAGAATATAAGTTGTGCAGAGGACGACCAACCTGTTTGGCCGTAAAAATATCAAACCACAATTGAAGAGTCCTGGTCTCATTCTTCGCCTGACCATAGGCGGCTGCAAGAATATCCCACATTGCCTTAGTAGTGGGATGATGTGAATATCACTGGCTATCTCAGTGGTGAGAGTTCAAGAGAGCCAAATACGTGCTTATACGCCATCCTGCTTCCATGAAGCATTCACTCCAGTCTTATCGGTCGACTCTGGTTGCGTTAGAATGCGATCCTTGTTATTGGTCTGCATCAAGGTCATAAAGTGCATGTACCATAACTCGTAGTTGGTCCCATCCATCTCCACGATGGGTGTTAGGCCCTTGAAGGCACCGGAAGAAGAAAAAATATCACCCTTGATTTCTGACATGATAATAAGATCGAAACAGAACTCGAATGGGGTTGTAGACCAATCGGAACACATCTATACAATCATTCGAGGAATCGATTGTGTGTGTAGACTCACAATCGTTTCCGTCAACCAAGGAGTTTCTCTAGGGCGCCCGGAAGGATCCCAAGGTTTGATTTTACCAAAACAACCCAACATGCCGTTTGATGACGAAATCCGACCACACAACTCACGATTGGCTACAAAAGATGTTTTCTAGGGCTCTATTCACAGTAGGAGGTGTCACAAGGAACACCCCATGGTGGCTGGAGGTGGCAACTGATGACAAAGGATGCCACAAGGGCCCTCCGGCGGTGGCTCAGAGCTTCAGTGGCGGTATTGGCGATCAAGATACTCCTTGGCAGCGACCTGAAACATCGGGAACTATGCTGGGGAGCCAAATGGCCCCCTTGCGACGACGCTGGACCACCGACGGTTGTGCTGGATCCGATAAGAGAGGGGGCAACATTTGGGGTTTAGGGCGCAAGAATATCGGAACTTCAGTCTAGGACTGTTGCTCTGAGACCTTGTGGATTAAATTATCATGAGGTCCTAGGATTCTCTTATATACAAAGGAGAAACCCCATTGAGAAAATTACATAATCGAGAAAGAAATGAAAATGCTTGAAATAAGAGAAGATAAAAGAGGAAAGGGAAGCTACTTTATGAAGTAGTTAACCTTAGCTACTCCATGGTATTTTTCGCCGCTTTTTCTTGGAAAATACCACAATGGATTTTCATAACTATATCCCTCTAATATGTCATTCATATTTCATCAGAAACGGAGACTCGTATGCCCTCCATCCATAACAGGTAATTTTAGCGGTCTTAGATTTGTTGTAATCGACCTGTTCTGGATGGAGGCCATAGGAGACTCCATTTCTGATGAAATTTGAATGACATATTATAGGGATATAGTTACGAAAATCCATGGTAGTATTTTCCAAAAAAAAGCACCGAAAAATGCCCATGGAGTAGCTAAGGTTAGCTACTTCATGAAGTAGCTTCCCTTTCCTCAAGATAAAATAACTTCCAATAGTTATGAATTTTGGTTCTCAATCCACTTTCCGAAGCATTGTTATTGCTTACTGTTAGAGTATTTGGTTGTGCGCCCATTGAGTTGTAACAGGGTAAATGGATCATGGAGAAGATCCATTTACCCCATCCATGTGTTTAGTCCCACATCGTCTAGTGGTGGGACTTGGAGGCTCTGGAGAGGCTATATAAGGAGCCCCAGACCTCCTGTACTCATTGAGAAAAAGGAACGAAGTATCCGCCCCTTTGAGGGTTTCTCCCGTGGTTTCATCCCGCTCCTCACAGAGTAGGGTTCCACGTAAAATCCCGTTCTTCTTTGATGTTTATGTTTATCCATGTTTACGTTCCGCTTCCGATTTTCTAACATGGTATCAGAGCGGGTTCGATTCTCGATGAATCATTTTATAGTCTTTCATTTAGTCGAGTTTCGATTATTGTTTGTTCTGCAATATTTCCTATTGTGGGTTTATTCTTGAAGATGGTCAAGAGGAGTCTGTTCTTTAGTTTGATTGTGAAGATTATCTGTTCGTGGAGATTTTCTTTTGGAAGATCATTTACATGCCATAGCCTGGAGCCGACATCTTCAAGCAAGCGATGACTCCAGGCGAGGCGTTCTGTGCGGCAATCCAACCATCGCACAAATTTACCTTCCAGGCGTTCCGCAAGGCAAAGCCAGAAAACAACTGCAGCGGCACTCCATGATGAGGCCCATTTTCGAGATCTCCGGAGAGAGACTCCAGTTTCAGACACGCACATGGATGCGATCATTTTCAGATGAGCACATGTTGCTATCATTTCAGAGGTCCCCATCATTATTCTTGTTTTATTGGCCAGAGTTTTCATGTGAGCCATAGGGACTCCAGAGTAGAGGACCATTCCCTATGCCATGTTGGCAGAGGTTTTCATGTGGCATCATAGGTACACCAGAGCAGTGCACCATTCTCTGGGCCAGATGGGAGAGACCCAGTTCTCCGACGAGAAGACTATTTCAGACTCCATTCTCCAGCGACCGTGGACTCCGACGAGGATTGCACAGCCACGGCCATTTCAGTTCGGCCCTTTTTTCAGAGATGGAGCAGTTGTCCACATTATTGTGGCGGGCCAGAGTACTCCGACGAGGAGACTCATTTCAGTTGCAGTGACTCTGACAGGCACAATTCAGAGCACATGCTCTCTGACGAGGAGATTCAGAAGACTCACACTCCAGCCCGTTCGTCCTCCTCACCTGCATGGCATGAGAAGTAACGTCCTCGACTGCAGCAATGTGCGCGTTGGGTTGATATTGTCCGTAGTGTCCTGTAGCGTTGAGTTGAGTTTCTTTCTGTTTGTCCAAGCTGAGCATTGCATGCTCCAGCTTGAGGGGGAGTGTTAGAGTATTTGGTTGTGCGCCCATTGAGTTGTAACAGGGTAAATGGATCCTGGAGAAGATCCATTTACCCCATCCATGTGTTTAGTCCCACATCGTCTAGTGGTGGGACTTGGAGGCTCTGGAGAGGCTATATAAGGAGCCCCAGACCTCCTGTACTCACTGAGAAAAAGGAATGAATTATCCGCCCCTTTGAGGGCTTCTCCCGTGGTTTCATCCCGCTCCTCACAGAGTAGGGTTCCACGTAAAATCCCGTTCTTCTTTGATGTTTATGTTTATCCATGTTTACGCTTCCGCTTCTGATTTTCTAACACTTACATTTGTTAATACTGTGTTATTATGAATATTTTGAGTAGACCTAGCAAGTGGGCCAGGGGCCCGCTCATGGGCGGGGTTTGGGCGAAGAAATTTTATGAATGGATCGGGTTAGCCCGTAAATATAAAAATACGTGTTTAAAAATTACATTTTACATACATTTAATATAATATACTTCAAGTTTTTGTTTTATATTATTAATGTTACACTGTATTTTGTAGTTTACATCTCAAGTAACACATATTACGGTTACTTAGATTTAGAAAGTTTAGATGATGCTCAAAATTTTTATTTATTAATTAAAAAATTAATTAAAAAATACTTTACGTTCGGTCCATGGGTCGATCTGGCCCAACCTAGACCTGAGTCGGGTTTGGGCCTTAAAGTATGACCCATTGGTTGGATCGACCCATGCCTTAGACGGGGGATTTTAGAACCACGTCCCGTTCAACCCTATCCATGGCCCGACATGGTCCACACTTTGACCATGTCTAATTTTGAGTTGCGTTTATTGCTATGAGATCAAGCCCTTCAATTTCGGATTTTGATTTCTTTTTGGTAAAGTTCGGAAAAAGAAATTTCAGGGAATTTTGCTAAATTGTCTTAACTCATGGAAGTAGCTCAACTCATTTTCTCCAAAAATTTCTTAAATCAATAAATAGAATAGAAATACTTGCTTGCTTATAACATAGAAGTGTGATTGGACGGAGGAGCAAGCCGTTTGTGATGCTTTTCCTGGCTTTATGCTTTAACGATGAACAGAGATGCGCGAGTTGCTGAATGCTGATACGTGGTCGGAGGAGTCTTGGACATCGATGTCTACGGCATAGTTGTTGTTGGATATGTCAAGTAGGCTAGCGAGTGTAGAGGAGTCCATTATAGGTCGGTACTTTTGGTGCTGGAGAGACGAGTCGTATACAATGAGGAATGTGTGCACGTTTTGTTTACCACATTGGTGCTTGAAACTGACGAGATGTCTTGTGATTGTGCATGAATTTGGGGGTGGAGGGTCTCCATGTGGATCAAGAATTTTAGGGTTTCTTATTAAAGGTTGAATTATGATGGAGTTAGTTGGGATCTTTCTTGGGTGTGACAGGATGTACAAGCAATGCGTTGAGGCTTTAGAGGGCATCAACCACTTTTTCTTTAGGTGCCCTCCCTGGTTCAAGAGAGGGATGAGCGATGATTGATCTGCTTGGGATCTATTGGGAGAGCGTGGACTCTTTCTGACGTTCGATCGACATTGATTAGTGGGGGTTGATCGAGGGTAGGGCTAGAGTGGTTGCTCACATTTGAGCCATCTGGCTTGCAAGAAACATGCCTATTTTTTAGGATGCGAGATTTTATACCGAAAATGTAATTGAGCACGCCAATGCTCTACTCTATGTGAAACTTGGTGCTTGTAAATTTTTGTCCACAATTCTTGATGAATATACAAAGTTGGACATGGCTCTTTTGGAGGTCCATCCTTTTATTTCAAAAAAATAAAATTTTAAAAAATATGTTGATATGTACCAGTAACATGCTGCCAAGATTTTGAACTGGAAGCAAAAGACATGATAATCACTCTTCAACAAGAATGATGTGACACATGAAATAAATACCAAACAAAACATATATTTTAAAATAAAGAAAATACAAAAAGATAGAGCTCTCCAGTTAAAACTTGAACTAAACTCTTTAGCCTTGTTTCTAACTGATTTGGTTTGGATCTAGACCTAAAATTTCGGAACTAACTAAAGAAACTTTTTCAAGTAGTATAAAGCTCTCGAAGAACTCAACATATTGGTGATAAATGAGTGAAAAATCATTAATATAGGCAAATTTCGATGAAAGTGAAGGGTTTTTTTACCGCTTCCCTGAAACATCATGCAATTTCGATAGAATTTTGCTGACATTTAGTCAACATTTCGCCGAAACCCTGAAGCTCGACAAGTTTGTCTGTTCTGGAAAAAAAAGTTGAACAAGTTTGTCTGTTTAGGAAGCTCAATAACTTTCTATTAAGAAAGTTCAAATAAAAACTGAGATCTGAGTCGGCAGTTTATCAGTTTTGCTCTTTTGGCCTTAGGCTGCTGTCAACAAAATAGCATCTTGCTTCTTTATCCGTTTGACTGAACAAGATAGAAAATGGAGAACTCTAGTTTTCCGTTCTCTGTCTATTTTCCTGTCATCTACTAACCTAAACTCCGAGGTGCGTGACATTGTCTTAAGAATGCATTGCTCAGGTGGACCTGGGACTTCTGGGGAGCAAACCGAGGGTACCCATCTGGTGAATTGTTCAGTGATCATCGTGTGTGCTAATACTAATTATTGCAGTATCTCCACAGCAACTACCTATTTCTCTCCCCTAACATAGAGTCTAAAAAAATATTTCTGTGAATTACATCGGTTTTCTCGCCATCTGATCTGTCTCGACTGCAAGCTAAGCTAGGAATCACTGAAACATGAGCCTAAAAAAAAGGAATCACTGAAACACATCCCCATACAAGATAGAGTCGTGATCACAACCCGTCTCAAACCGTTTATTATTTAATTTGTCACCAATATATCAGTCCTTGTTATGCTCATCAGGTTTGTTTTTTTATTTTTCAGGAAATGGCTCATGAAGTTTCTTATTAATGTTAAAATGATTAAATTGGCTCCATAAAAGGTCGAGTTGATGATCCACTTGTCCATGTAATATTTTCTTCTGACATATGATCAGTTTTAAGAATCAAGTCACTGTCAAAAAAGAAAAGTCAGGTCGTTGTGGCATTCTTCTGTATAATACTTGTAAAGATATCCCGACGTACAAAGATGTTGATGGTCGGAACACGTTCAAAAATATCTTTGTTTGTTGTCATTCTATATTTTTTTCTGGAAAATGCCGGTTCCTTATTTGACACGCATGCAAATTCTAATAATATCGGGCATGTTATTTATTTTATCTGTATCATACAATATATACAATCTTCTTCCTTTTCTTTTCGTTTATTCTCGTTTTTTTAAATTATTTTTTAGTTTTTAAAATAGTTTCCTATACTGTGGTCCTTATCAAGAAAACTCTCTATTGGTCTTGTACCTATGTGTGTTTTTCCATGGTTTTGGCTCAAGAATGATTAATAAGCATGATGTATCTGCTACTTATTAGGTGTAGATGTGTTTGTCGGTTTAAAGGACAGTTGATTGCGTGTTGGGAGCTGGCAATTCAAAGGGGTGTGGATAGGGGTGTTTGTTGAGTTGAACAAGTTGTGTTATCCTCGACTTGGACTCAAACTCGATAACCAAACTAAGGCTCATGCTCATACTTGATAAGCTCCGAGTTTAGGAATGTTGACTCAGAACTCAAATCCGCTGAGTTTGACTTGGCTCATGGCCCTCTTAAAGAGCCTTTTATTGGTTGATTTCTATATTTCTTATTCATAAACTTTCTTTAACGGACCAAGTTGAACTCATTAGGATTCTCAAAAACAATAAGGGATATTTACTCGGCAGACCCTATAATCTTTGCCAATTACTTCTACGACCTTTGAAACAACTTAATTCCTCCCTCGACCCTGTAAACTTGCTAACCCTTACCCCACAGACCTCGTGGTTAATCCCTTATCCATTTACCCGTTAAAATTGACCGGATTCTGTTACATTCTTTTATATTATACCTATCTTATTCATCAAAATTACATTGATTGCCCTTTCCCTCATCTTCCTCCTAATCTCACTTTCCCCGACCTCCTCCTCCATATCCGTCAGCGCGGGTGCCCTCCTCACCGACCTTCGCCTCCCCGGCCTCCTCCTCCTCCAGACCTGTCACACGGGTACCCATCAAAACCCATGAGCTTAAGATCTATCTCCATGTCACAAGAACTAACCCCAACCTTCAGTCTGCTTCTGGGCGTCAACATCCTGCCGCTCTGACCGAGCCGCTCCCTCCTCTCCCACCGCTGGAGCCACATATGGACCCGTGCCCCATCCCTCGACTTCTCCTGCACTGACTTCCGCCAACTTCCCCTCCTCGTCGACTAATGTCGTCGCTACGCCGGTGGTCCCCACATCCATCGCCTCTTTGCTTCTGTGGTCTTTCCTCGCGACCGTGACCTTACTACGAAGGAGATAAAGGCCATGGTATCGGGTTGGATCAAGTTCGTCGCTGCTCGGTTCGTTCGCGAACTCTCTCTCTCCGTTACGACTCAGACGGGAAGTTCTCTCCCTTCATCCTATCGTGCACGTGTATTTTGCGCGTTCTGAAGCTCCACGATTGCGATATGTCGATGCTCTGTTGGAAGCCCTATGGTACATGCTTCTTGTGTTTGGAAACTCTGTCCTTCTATCTGTCACTGGACTCTCCCATTGGAAACTGGCAGGCCTTCTCCGTATGCATCCCGAGCTCCAGAACCTGAAATTCTCTACCTTCAAGAGACTATCCAACGTCTAATTGGTCACCTTCGTGAACCCGTGCCTCGGACTTGTGGGCGAAGAAGCAGATACGACGGTTGCAGCCGACCTTGTCCTTGCAGAGGCGGTGCGGTACTGCGCGGGGTGGAGCCACGACTCGAAGACCCCGTGGGCGTATCTTCGAACTCGTGGAAGGGTGGTGGTGCTTGGCAAGGACGTCAACGGGCTCCCGCCCGCCAACATCCTGGGCATGGTTGTCGGCTCTGATGGCGAGGAGGAGCTTGACGACGTAGAGGGAAGAGTAGGAGCCACCTGCAGCAACACGGTGAAGGGAGGTTGTGGTGTTGGAGAGGAGGTACTGGACGACGGACACGCTGCGGTAGAGGGAGACGACCATGATTATCTGCCCTCCCCTCCTCCCTGTACGGATTTCATGTGGTTTGATTAACTCACTTTTAACCCAAGCAAGTTAACTCTAGATGTGTCAATTTAACGATAGGGTTCGTGGGGTAAGACGGAGCAAGTTTACGGGGTCAAGAGAAGAATTATGGTAATTGACAAAGATTATAGGGTATGTCGGGTAAAAATCCCTAATAATAATGATAAATTTTTTACAATATATACAGATGAACTGTAATCGACTACTTTTCTCTCTCTCTCTGTATATAAGAATTATTTTGGTATGATGTCCAATCATATTCCATTATTTATAATGCTTTTTCTTTTGTATGACATGCCTCTTTAATTAGATATAATAAATCCATATTAAAGTTTCATGTCAAATAAGGCATTATTACAATAAACACATCAATACAATTTAAATACTTTTTTTCTCAAAAAATACAATCGAGATACTTTGAAGACTAATGCGATTAACATTTAATCTTTTTGAAATAAAGTAATGCTACTTTAATCTCGATCCGGAAATTACGTAAAATCCAAAACATATTTATCTCAACAAAGGCGCTAAAATATATCTTATGCATGATTATGTGTTTTATCTATCAATACTCACCAGAATTTTTTAAAAAAATCTGTATTAAAATATCACTTGGATTATTTTTCTCATTTGTGCATAATAAAGATACATATGGTAAACCAAGCTTGTAAAAGTCGGTCAACTAGTCGAGTCGGGGGTTAGAGGGGGTAGTCGATTCGACTAGACCTAGCTGTCCATTAGTCGGTCAATCCGACTAGTCAGTCAACTTTTACATAGAGCTTTTTTATTTATTTAATTTTTTTCTTTTTTTAAAAGTAAACTTATTCTAATATGCTTAATGTTATATTTGAAGTCAATTACTTCTTTTATTTCATTATGATAATATAGAAAATGTACAAATCTATGTAATTGCATAAGAATATATGTATATAAATGATTTATACATTAAAATAATTAAAAAATTCAAAATCAGCTAGTGACCGATTAAATCCGATTAGTCGTCTGACTGTCAATTAATCTTTAGTCAGTGACCCCTCCGATAGAGTACTAAGCTTGGGGCATGCATCTTCACAAGGGTGACATGACAACCTTCCAAAGGGAGGACAACATTGTTGGTATCACATAGGAAGGCAAAGGGAGGTGGCGTTGGCAACATCATAGATTCACAATGTTAGCGAAGCTGGGAGGAACCAAGGAGCAGTCGCGCACTGCGACACGGGTGAAGGGAGGAAGGAGAGCTGAGGAGGCAGAATGACAGAGAGCAGCATCGAGGGTTCAGTAAAGCCAGAATTAGTTTGTCATGTCGTGTAGGAGGGTTTAGGGATGTATCGTCAGATCCATCTGTTGATGTATAATGAATACTAATGGGCAGAGGTAGCATGTATATAGTGCAAGTACTTAATAAAAATTTAACGGGTCAAATTGAGTCATTCAATCGAGATAACGAGTCGAGCACCGTTAGACTCAAACACGACTCAATAAGGATGACGATTTTATACCAATTCAGATTTGAGCCATTTAGCATTTCAAGCATGATTCACGAGTTCTTATCAAGTCAAGCTTGACTTGAGTTCATCGGGCTCAAGCTTTCATGACATCCCTAGGTGCGGAGGCAAGTGGAGATGTATCTTCTGATGAGAGGCTAAACCCCGCACATTAAGAAACACGGAACAAACGAATCAAACTCGTAGAACGAAATGTTCATCGTATGAGCACAATGTAATCACATAATAAAAATTGATCGCAAACGCGAAACCACGTGGTAAGGAAACAACTTCCGTACATTTCAGAAGATCATAAGTATACAGAAGAATACTTCTGATTCATAAGTCTCTAAAATAAGATACCTCCTGACTTAAATCCAATACGAAGTACGCTTGAACTTGCTGACACGATGATGAGTCCTTTTCAGCCCTTTTTTAATAGGGTTTAAGGACCAGACCAACTAAAGCACTCACCTAATGCTGCAGCTCGCCCCATCTCATCTTGATCATCCCCCCATCTTCTTCCCGGCCACATGGAAACATATTATCAACGTAACGACATCATATCGTAACGATGTGACCGGTTTGCGTATCGTCGAAGTGGATCCTCGGCGAAAGGAGCTGCATGGGCAACCCTAACTTGGATCTTCGAGGGCGGGATGGGACGCGGAGATGCTAATTGAGAGGAAAGAAGGCGATGCCATGCTGATAGCCCATGTTCTTCTCCTCGATGCGAGGAAGTTGTCGCACCTCAAGGCGGCAATGGTGCCTGTGGGTGTTGCATCACCGGAGAAGAAAGTGGTTTATTGGGATTGTGAAGACCGAGATGAGAAGCGGAGGATCACAATGAATGGATAAACACAATGTCTCGCATTTAGGGATACATATATCCGTATCCGCATCATCATATCCATTTTTAAGAGGATATAGATATGAATTTTTGATTTTAACGGATAAAGATATGAGATTTGTATTTACATTTGTATTCGTATTTTAAATAGATAAGGATATGATTATACCTATATTCATATCCGTATTCAATCGTTTTCATCCCTAAGGGAAGTGCATACGGAGTTGAGAACAAGAGAAGAAAATACACAAGAAAGAGCCATGTGTCTTGACATGAAGAAAGATGTGGCTAAAGCTAGTGTGAGAAATCCAGCTTTAATTAGATGAATATAAATATAGATACACCAGCTTTTTATAAGTAGCGAAATGATTTTTTATTAAATCATTTATAAAGTGTCTTTTGATATACATACAACTTTTTCAAAACCCATCGAACCTACATATATCACCCATAGGCTCTTTTTTCGTAAACACTGGTGTATTTGCCCGCACTCTACGACGGGTTGGAGGAATTTTATGAATGATTTCAAAACTATAAACATTAGTCGAGATATTAATTAAATTATAACTTTCTTTAATGCAGTAAATAAGTGTATAACATTTTTGGAGCACGTGAAATATTTTCAATGTCAGGACTATGGTGCAAAATTCCCAAAGGGCTCACGTGTTGAGCCATGTGATTTGTAGAGTCTGGACCTATTTGTAAAAAGAATCGAGCCCGAGGATTTTCTATGAAATTTTCCAACGTCAACGTGATGAAGAATGTGATGCCTGTAAATAAAGGTATTATTTCGACTTGCAAAATATTTGAAGGGCTTGGATGTAAATGTTCACGATGCACATACAGATCACGTGAAATTCCTTTTGAGGGCGGACGACATTGATGATGCATTTCTCCTCAGAATCAGACTGACGTGTATTGGGTCTGGAAGGAGAAGCTTGTTCTTAAGTAGTTGCTCCCCAATTCCACAGCTTCATGCGATGGAGCGCTTAACTCAGAGCAGAACTTCTAGATGCTTCGTTTCTCAACTTTCGGATCTCAACGTTCAATTGAAACTTTGATAGTGACTTTCTCCTAATGCTCGATGATAAAGGTTTGATATGCCTGATCTCTAGGCGAGTGCTCAGAGGTGAAGGACGTGACTCCAGGTCTCCAACAATGCGATGCTGGTGTTCTGATCTATTCCAATGGCGGTGTATCAGGTGTTGGATGATTGGAATGGTTTCTAGATGGAATGTAGTATCGAATAGGATCGAAATAGAGAAAAGAAATAGAAGGGAAAGGGAGGATCTGGGGAAAGACAAAAGAAGCAAAAGGAAATTACGTCGGTAGCCATCTTCGAGATCAGGGATGATCAAGTGGGGATCGTGAAGAAGAGCATGGTGGTGGAGGAGGAAGCCGTTAAAGGTCGAGGGCGAATGCGGGCCACATGAAGGGGAGGGAAGGGGGAGGCGACAAAGATGGTGGCACAGAAGAGTGTGTAGTTGGAGTGCAAGCACAGCCATGTATCGATGCAGTCGACGTGGAACTCCATGAGGCAAATGACAGAGTCGCGCGAGCTCTTCCCAGAGGAGGGGGGTGTGCGGTAGAGGGAGATTTGCTGCTCGTTTGGAGGAAGTTTGGAGGAAGGGAAGGCCACCCACGTGGCACCAAGCTGAGCAGCTTCTCCTAATAAATAAAAAGAGAGGGAGAGAAAATAGGGAAGAGAGGGGGGAAGCGAGGGAAATGGATTGTCTACTGCAATGGAAAGCCCAACAGAATCTTGCAGTACCCATTTGAGTTGCTCGATCTTGATCGAGCGGTTCACGCGATTTTGCACCTTTTGTGGGCCCATACCATGCAAAATCACGTGAACCGCTCGATCAAAATCGAGCGACTCAGATGAGTACTGCAGAGTCTGCTGGCTCCCCATTGCAGCAGACGATCCATTCCTAGAAGTGAGACCGAGAGTGCAGGGGAAAGGAGAGTGGAGAGAGAGCCACGTGTTGAAGTTTTGAAAGCTGGAATTGGGCTCGCGCTTCATTCCGTTATGATAAATTAAAAATTGATGTTCAATTTGATTGAAGGTAAGGATGATGTATTTAGTATTTTACACTGTAAAAAGTGTACACGATATGGAGACATATTATTATTAATAATAAGGAATGTAATTTAATTTTAAAAATAAAAATATATTATTCCATTATACGCAAAATGGAAAAGATGAAGATGCACAAATTGCATCATTATAATTCATACAAAGGAAATGAACCAACGATTAAGGTAAAAACTAAATAAAAGCCAAACATAAGTTAAAGCAAACAACAACATATGTTTAGATCTAAAAGATCTCATATTTTTCTCTTATTCACAGTTAATGTCCCCTCTATATATAATTAAAAGTTTGCATGATAGATCCTCAAAATACATCATTGGTAAAATTTGAAGATTTGAAGACTCATTTAAGTGTACAAACCAATACCTCCAATATGTTTTTATTATTGTCATATACCAATAAAAAATGCATCAATTTCAAACTGAATTTATCATCGTAACATTAAAAAAAGATAACTTGTTTGGCAAACAATATGTAAAATATAGCATAAAATTCGATAATCGGAAATTATATATAAGAGATATCGTTTCAGTGACAAATAATATATCAGCATATATACATTAGTAGTTATGTATTCATTAAAATTGAGTGGGTTATTGAGTAACCGTCAGTGGAGGGAATAATAATTGTTAAATTTATTTCAATATTTAAAGTAAAAGATAACAATACTAAAATCAATAAAAAAATATCTAACTTAAATTTTCATTGATTACTTCAATTTTTCCATAGCATCAACATAAATAAATATCAATTTTATAAAGGACGTAAAAATTGAATATTATGTGATTATAAGAGGTAAAAACTCTAAAAAATAATGTTTACATAAATCTAAATATAGAAACATTTTGGAATGGATAGGGAGAGAGAAAATGAATTAAAAGAGGCGCGTGAGGGAGGAGAGAGAGGAATGAGAGTCCGTGAGGGAGGAGAGAGAGGAATGAGAGTCGTAGAAGGGATAGGGAGAGAGAACATGAATTAACAAGAATATAGGGGGGAGGAATGGGGGTCATTGAGAAAGGAAAGGAGATGAGAGAGAATGGAAGGCCACGCGCAGTGAAGGGAGGGGAATGTGCTTTAGTATTGAGAGGTGGACGAGAACGAGGGATTTCCCCGACAAGGCATGCTCCACGAGCAAATGCCCTGTCAGGGCATCACTTTATTTTTTTCCTTGTCTGGGCATCGATCGACATTCCATTCGCCGATCGACGAACGGTTCGCCGATCAACGCCGCTACGCATCAAAATTCAACGTGCGTGCGTGCGGCCTTTGAGGAAGGCGTGGTCTTCAACGGCGTGCGCGCGACGTTTGAGGAAGTACGGTCTCCGAGTGAAACAATGCAGCCTTTGATGGAAATGAGCTGGAATCGACAAACCGTTTGCCGATTCGAGCCCTCCTCCTGCCTATAAAAGCCCCCCGCCCCTCACCATTCTTCACAACTCACTTCTCCTCTCTTCATACACTCATCTCAATTCCTCCTATTTCCTCTCAATTCCTCCTGTCCAACTACGCAGTGGCCTTCCTCTTTTCTCACATTATCCATCTCCTGCTTATCATCAACAACATGTATATTTAAATAATTTAAAATTTATATTGTTGTTAAGTTTGATATTCATTTAGTAAATGTTGTGGTTTTTATTATGGAAAACAATCTCTGTCATTTAAATAAAGTAATCTATGTTAGTTTACATAAAATAATCTCCCTCATTTTAAGGAAAATTTATGATTTTTGCATTATCTATTCCTCGTAGACAGAACCCATTTCATTTAGTTGTGCATATATGCCCTTATCAAAGGAAGTTATTGTTAGGTGCATATCATGGTCATGAAAATCGTAATTAGGTATATTTATGTATTGTGATTAGGTATCATATAATTAAGTATTTTTATTTATTCGTATTTAATTAAGTGTATTTAAATAAATATATTTAATTATTAAGTGTATTTAAATAAATGAATATAATTATTAAGTGTTTTTAAGTAAGTGTATTTACATAGTAAGTGTAAGTAAATGTACTTAATTATTAAGTGTATTTAAATAAATGTATTTAATTATAATAAAAATCTTAATTAAGTGTTTTTATTTATTCGTATTTAATCAAGGGTATTTAAATAAATGAATTTAATTATTAAGTATTTTTAAATAAATATTTTTAATTATTAAGAATTTTTAAATAAATGTATTTAAATATTAAGTGTTTTTAAATAAATTTATTTAATTATTTAGTATCTAAAATAAATGTATTAATAAGATTAAAACTCTTAATTAAGTGTTTTTATTTATACGTATTTAATTAAGCGTATTTAAATAAATGCATTTAATTATTAAGTGTATTTAAATAAATGTTTTTAATTATTAAGTGATTTTAAATAAATGTTAAATATTAAGTGTATTTAAGTAAATATATTTATCTAATAAGTCTATTTAAATAAATGTATTTAATTAGATTAAAAATCTTAATTAAGTGTTTTATTTATTCGTATTTAATTGAGGGTTTATAAAAATGTATTTAATTATTAAGTGTATTTAAATAAATATATTGACTTCCCTCTTTCATAGAATATGGTCGATCTTGCTGCTTTGTATGTCTCTTGGAATGGCAGAATCATCAATGAAAATTGTAGTGTCAGTTACGAAGGGGGTAGAAGTCAGATAATAGGCCTTCCCTTAGCTACCACCTTCGAAGATCTCTTATCGAGTGTCTGTACCATAACTGGTTATAACCAAGACCAATATAGTGTACGAGTGACTTGTAGATGATCGATGAACATCAACACATTCTGTCAAGTTGTTGTTTCTGATAATCAGACTACTGGGTTGATGTTAAGTATTGCTCGTTCTCTCGGGATGATGCAATTGATGGTCGAAGCCGATTAAATAGAAAATCCTCATTTCAACGCATCCAATGTCGCCTAATCATCTTGAGGAGGAATAGAAGAGCAAGATGTGCATGCAGAGGATGAGAACAATGACGACATAAATGATGTTGATGAGGATACTGGCATTGAGGAGGAGGAAGCTATCCCCAATCTGAATGTTTCATATGAGAACATTCATGGGCAAGAATAACTCATTGCTTCAATAAGCAATGAACCTATTTTTGATCCTCCTGTTGATTACATTGTTACATTGGATCCAATGCCGCAACTGCCTGATATCTTTCAAGATGAAGACTGGGTAACAAACACATATGCTGAGGAGATACCATTCTTGAGCGAGCCCCAGGATATGATCTTACCCGATCGTAGTGGACTTGAATATTGGCATAATAGAACTTTAGCCTCGAAGTTAGATTTAATTGATGCAGTGAGTATGTGGAGTATGGCCAAGTATGTCCAATACAAAGTAATAGCTTCCAAGAAAGATATATACACCATTGGGTGTGCTTTGCCAAACTGTAAATGGAGGTTACATGCAAGCCGTAGTAAGAAGGGTGAAATTTGAAAAGTCCGAACGTATCGAGATGAACATACGTGCCGAAATCCAGTCCTTCTTACTAATAACATGCAGTGCAACTCCAAATTTATTAGCAGATTCATATTGAAGACATTGAGATCCAACCTAATGCTGACACCTAATATGATTAAGAGTCTAGTCTCCGATACCTACCATATCACGATATCATATAAAAAGGCATGGATTGGGAGAAAGAATGCATTGGCTACAATATTTGGCGACATGGAGTCATCTTACGCTGATATTCGTAGATTTATGTGGACGATGAAATAGATCAACCCTGAATCGTGGTATGAATTTGAAACAGAACCATATCGGGATCCATGGAGTCAACAAGTCATTCCAGATAAAATTACATTCTTCCATTTGTTTTGGGCATTCGAACCGTCCTAGAAGGGTTTTCAATATTGTCGTCCAGTGTTGAGCATCGATGCTACTCATTTGCATGGTAAATTCAAAGGACACCTACTCGTAGCTACGTCGATCGACGAAAATTCTTACATAAATTAGCATATTTGGTTCAATGTGAGGGGATATGCTTTTTGAGTGATCGGTTTCCACGTTTGAAACAATTATCACCAAAGTACTTTCCAGTAGAGCATGGGCACTATCATCGATTTTGTCTGCGACACATACAGGCGAATATGCATCATGTTGGACATGACACTTGGGCAACAAGAAAATTCTATAGCGCAGGTGCAATAATCAATACACATGCACATAATAGAATTATAGAACAAATCTGATCTGCAGATCCAGATGCTTATGATTAGATTGTTCGTCAAGAAGACGGGGATCATACTTACTAGGCAATAAGTTATGATGAAGGCCATCGATACGGAAATACTACAACCAATTTATCAGAATGCTCCACTAGCTTTTTGAAAGGCATGCGGGGTCTTCCCATATTGATGATGATTCTTGCCATCTTCTACCGAATGAATACATATTTTGTGAGTCGCCACAGACAGGGTCAGATGACAACTTCTGAATTAATGCCGAGATATAATCAAATTTTAAGTAAAAATGTTGCGGCAGCTCGTACCCACGATGTTGAGCAATTTTCTCAGACTGTATTTGATGTGAAGTCTAGAGAAGGAAATTATAGAGTCATACTGGAATAGATTCTGAGTGCACATGTGGGTTCATGCAGTGCATGTATATCACCTGCTCGCATGTAATTGTGGTTTGTGATTCTGTCAATGTAGGCATCGAGCATGTACAAAACTATTCTTGGTTTTATACGCCAGGTGCATTTTGTGCGACGTACACAACTAAATTCTCACAAATTCCTGATCGTCGATTTTGGTCGGTGAACGTCCCAACCTCCAAACGTAGTAGTAGGACCTGATCGTCCACAATCTGTAAGGATTCGAAATAGTATGGATGAAATGGGTCGAGTAAATGTTAGGTGTGGATTATATAGGTAGGTCGGTCATACCCGAACCACATGTTCGGGACATTTAATGTACCTTGTCAATTTTCAGAGAAAATAGTTCATATTTTTGATATTACATTCGAATATATATTTCCTTTTTAATTATAAATGTTATAATACTTATGCTGAAATAGGAATGGATTCATTACCAGGACCTATTGATACCTCAGTCTTGGTCCAACAGAGCAACCACATCTTTGCCCTTCCATTGAATGGTGATACCTCGGTAAGCACTACAAACCATTCGACGTACGATGTAAATTACAGTGTATGTAAATTTACAATATATCCTTTTAACATCATTACAGATTTGTGGAACATGGCCGTGTATTTAACAAGATTCTCCAGAAAGCGAGGCTTTCGACCAACTGCTTGAAGTGGCAGGCATGCGATGTGTCACCAATCTAAAAAGGGCCAACCTCGATGATCACTTCTGATGGCCTTATTGGAACATTAGAGGCCGAAGATCCACACTTTTCATCTTCGATACGGTGAAGTTCCCGTAACATTGAAAGACGTCTCCATTTTAACAGGCCTTCGTGTTGATGGGGCCCTCGTAACAGGCCTAGAACACCCCTCATGATTTCAATGGTCAGACTATTGTGAACAAATGCTTGGCGTAAATCTGAGCACTGGAAGAGGGGAGAACTTATCGAGCGGATAGTTGAAGCTGACTTGGATCAATGAAAATATTCTCACAGATGAAAATCTTTTAGAACAAGATGCGAATTGTCTGTTGAGAATAGTTTGTACATTCATTTTATACCAAATTGGAGAGTCCTTTTTCCCAGACTCAACGGGCGATAAAGTACCACTGTGATACCTGCATTTACTTGAGAACTTACAAGAGTGTGGACAGTTGGCTTGGAGGGCTACAGTTCTAGCATAATTGTAGCAACAATTGGATGAGTGCTCGTTGGGAAAATCAAAGAGATGTTATGCCTTCTTGACCTTGCTACAGACTTGGTCGTGGGAGCATATACACATTGGTGTTCCTCGTCCATATCGTCTGGATTAGGTGTTTTGCATCGGGTCCCTACGCATGCAGGTAAAACACAAAAATATTATGCTATTGTATTTTTGTCTATAATATAATAATCATAAATTATTGAGAACAGATGTCTACCCTTCTACTACGAGATAGACACCCAGAGAACAGATGTCTACCCTTCTACTACAAGAACAGATGTCTACCCTTCTTGTACTATAATCTAAAAATATTATGCATCGGGAAGGAGGTCTTTCGTAGAAAATGTTCAAACTACGAATCTACCCTTCTACTGCAACGAGTTAGACACCTAGCATGAGCATCAAGTATGTTGCTCATGCATTATCATGTTCACTACAAATTTACTGACTAATACTTGAAAATATTTAACAGATGTGGTGATCTCCATATGACATGGACATTGTAAATAACTTAACTATAATTTGCCGAGAAGGACGAGAGGTGTGGATGTCATAAATGATTTTGATTTGCTTTAACGTGGTGGTGATGCACATGCTGGATTGAGTCATGCGACAATTTGATCTGAGGCTCCATATCCCAGAGCTGATGCTAAGAATAATTTTCCCGAAGCGTTCAGACTAGATAGAGGGACAATGATCTGATCGATTGGGTTGACTGACTTCGTGAGCAAGTACTTTAGTGGAATCGGAGATGACAAACAGTTGTGATGGAGAGAGCATCGATGGAAAATTATGAACAACGAGTAACAAGATACATGCAACGGTATTGGCAAATTACCCGACGTTAGGTTCAGACATCAATCCTTGCACCACGGCTTGCATATGAGCCTTACGCTCCCAGATACATGCCTAGGGTATGAGCTTTATTTTCACTCACTGGGTAGTTAAGTTTGTCTCATATAGGAATACGATGTAATGGTTTAAATATCACAGGTACAAAGGGTATATGAAGCATGCGGGATTCTTGAGTATTACGAATGCAGCTCAGAGTTGCATAATGCTATAGTTTACTGTACTCAGCATTACATACTTTTCGATTGACGGATCAAATGACACAGTACCATCCACGGTACTCTTGTTCGAATGAGCCATCAACAGTCCATTTCTTCTCCACAACTTACGCGGCTACTGGATGATGACGCGTCTGACAACTCGAGTTAAGTATCAAATAATGAAGGGTCCTTGTGACCCGAATCACCAAGCGTAATCAACGAGAAAAAATATATTAAACCACTCAAAAGAAATCAAACAATGAAATGTAAGCGGTTTTCGCTATTCAATTTACATGGTATAGCGACCAGGGTCGAACACAAGGAGCATGATTTAAAAACTTAGCAGACAAATTTCGAACAAAAAATTTTTAGTGGTCTTTGCTTTTTTTAATTTTTTCCTTATTTTCAAATAAAACACGTCACAAAGGGATAAAAACACACACGCACACACTCTTTTCGTATTTTTCAAAATATCCAAAAATACGCAGAAAAATCTAGATATTTTAAATTGTTTTTAGTATTTTTTTTAAATTCCTGATGTTTTTATGATTTTATAAAAATCAAACAGTGGAAATAAGGGTAAACAGTGCACAACCAAGAGTATTTTATACCTTAAAAATATTTTAAGAGCCAAAACTCCTGGAACTTACTTTTATACTAAAATACAATTAAATATTTACAAACAGAGACTAAAATCAAATTTTTTGGATTTCTACAATTTTCTACAATTTTTTTTAAGATTTTTAGTTTTTCGTAATTTTTTTAATTTTCGTAAATGATTATCGCATGAGAATTAGAAAGAAATTAAAGGAGAATAAAATACACATACAATAATCTTTTTGGAATTTTTAAACAAATTTTCGAATTTTTACAATTTTTCAAAGTTCAGATAGAGAAAAAGACACTATTTTGTTTAAATAGCAAATGACATGAAAATGCAATGAAAATTTTATACAATGTTTAAGCACATAGCAGGAGGATACCCAAATTTAAAAAAAAATAAAGCACAAATAACATTTATTTCATCAAGAAGAACACGCAAATAAACAGTCTCGACATATAGGGACTGAAATGTAAATAGTCAAGTTTCTGCATTAAGATATAAAAAAACATGCAGGCATAATATGCAAATTACCCAGTGGTAGCATGCTAAACACGTGATCTGTGCTGGCGGGGGATTTATTGCAAATATGGAAACTTTCAAGGGCGTGACCGCAGTTTTTCCAATTTTTTTTATTTTATTAAAAACCCAACCTAGGGTTGCTGTGATTGGATCTTCGTTCTTCAAGCAAACAAAAGGGGAGGCGACGAAAGTGCTGCCGCCACCCCCTTCTTTTTTTCACGACGATCGGTGGGGTTGCAGGCCGACAACTTCGGAGGCAGCAAGCGCCGGGCGGATATCGGCAGATGCGGCCGCGCGATCTGGATGGCGGACAGGTGGCGAGCGGAGGTCTGGGTGCAGGGGCGGAGATCGGTGGCCTGGCCGACCCGCGCACCGCCTGGCTGTATCGGCGGAGTTCGAGGCGTGAGGCGGAGATCGGCGTCCTGGACACTGGGCGGTGTTGATCGGGAGACGCCTGGCACTGGAGGAGTCGCGATGCGAAGGCCGTGAACGCCGCCTTGCGGTGGTGCGCTGGGTAGGCACGGAAGGTGGTGGGCCAGCGGAGAGGGCCGAGGGCTCCAGGCGGCGGGGCCGCTGTCGGCGGTCCTGTTGATGTTTTTTTCCTTTTTTTATTTATTTCTTTTTCTGTAAACAACTTATAATAAAAGTTTTATTATTTTTTTTATTTTACAAAAATTGTAAGCAGAATCGTAATAAAATTTTTATATTATTTTTTAAGTTTTTTAAATGATCCTGCAAAACAAAGGTTAGAGAGAGAAGAAATACAACTATGTGATTTTTTTATTTATCTATTTTATTTATAAACAAAATAGGAGGCATGAATGGTGCGGATCTTGCGATATGGAAGATGGACCCAAATCTCTGGTCACCGTGTGTGATCGGAGTTGATAGATTGTGCGAGGTAGAATGGGAACGTGTAGAGATCAAGATGTGAGATGAAAAATCGGGTTCGGAGGCGGAGCAAATTGGGATGGAGAATTACCTAAGATTAAACACTACAAACTATCCCTAGAATTAACCTAAATGAAAGACGGAAAATAAAATTAGATCTCACCTCGGGATCGGATACATCGTGATGGCCTCGACGAGGACCGAATCACTGTCACCGACCGACTCGGAGGTTGGACACCCATCTGTGACGAGAAGCTCTCGGAGATCGGGTTCTTCTCCACCGAAGATTGATCAAAGACAAATGAGGGAGGAGGAGCCCCATAAAAAGAGAAGAAAAATACAAAAGGAAAGAATGTACAAAATATGAAGGTGTTTAGTGGTGGAATTAATAAAATAGTTAAATAGATAAATATAAATAAATTAAAAACAAATTTTAATTAAAATAAATAAATTAATTGATTTACAAAAATTAATTAGCCACATTAATGGTATCTATTTAAGGTATAAAATCATATCTTTATATATAAGGTATGTTTTTAAATTAAATAATGAATAAATTAAATAATTAAATAATTAAATCCAAATTTTGGAATTAAATTAAATTAATTAATTAATGTTAGATATTTACTTTTTTTTGCTGATTTATATGTATGGAAATTAGCTGTATACAAATATTATGTACATATAATACAATATACACATGTAGAAATAAGGAAATAATTTTTTTTAAAATAATTTTTTATATTATTATTTATATTTTTTATTTTTAATAATGAAGATAATATTTACCATTATGTAAATTATGTATAAAAATAAATAAATATGAATAAATATATATACAATAAATAGTAAAACTGCACAAACCACCTCAGAAAACTGACTTTTCAACCTTAACTCCAAAGATATGAAGCCACAACCATTTAAAAGTAAATTTAATTTAGAGTGCAATGGAAGTGAGTTTGATTCAATTTGACTTCATATGGAGCCGGAATTGGTATTTCAATTGTCACTTTACGGCTTTTTATGAGTGTGATTATTTGTAATCTGTACATTATTTTATTTTGTAATTAATTTTTTTATTTACAACATATTTTTATTTACAATTTTGTTTACAAAAATATTTACTCTGAGGTCAATTTATAGACAAATAAAATAATGTACATTTTTTTTTACAAATATACAGGAAAAAATATTTACAAATTATTTTTGGATTTTTGAATTAAAGACCATATCTCCCCCTACTTTATTCCTGGTCGATCAGGTCAAGTCTTGACCTTCTCTCAGGGTTCGGGTCAGTATGCCTTTATTTTATAAACACGTTCTTTGTTTTTCTTTTCTTTTTCTTTTCTTCTTTATTCTTTTATTTTGAATACAAAAAGTGTTGAAAATGCATATTTAACAAATGCATGTAAAATGATAATTTCATGGAATTAGTAGGTATTTACAAGTGTTTGGCTAAGGAAATGAAGCTAAAATAAAAGAATAAAGATGATGAATCGTGGATTCATCACTAGACCCACCACAACTATTGGTACTCATGATGCTGAGGCAGGACCATCTCAGGCAAGGCCTTCAATAGAGACTCAATTTACTCAACCATCATAAGCTGATGACTTTTGGGGTCTGCAGACAGTCTTAGAGTGCTTAACCAACCATATTATTCCTCCTCAGCCTAGTGCTGGTTTTTCATACTATGCGGGCCAAGATCATCTACCTTCATTCCATAGTATACATCCGTCGCGGTCGGATCCGATGTATCCACACCAGCAGCAGCATGGTCCTCACCAACAACTATTGCAGCATCAACAACAATCTCCACAACTTGATAGAACAACTTCATTTAGAGAACAAACACGAGAGACAAGTGTGGAGAGTGGAAGTACCTCTAGTGGAGGTAGTAGAGGTCGTAGGGCTAGATTATCAGGAATATTCCGTAGGGCACGACAAAATGTTTGCCTAAAGTATAAATGTATCATCGGTAACATTTTCCTGATGAATGTAATTAAGTTCTTGATATTAATGTGATGTTATATTTAGTATTTTATGTTATTAACTGTTTCGTAATGAAATTTTGGGTAAGTGGTTGCTATAATGCAATTGATATTTTTTTAATGAGCTTAAATATTTTCAATATATATAATTTCATATGCAATTGTATGCGTGCAGGTTATGGCAAAAACTCGCTTCACAGCATGTAAGTCGGTGCGTCCACCCCCACACAATTGAATGTTGGCAGTACGTCTACCATCCACTACAAATGGATCTCATGGGGCAGCAACCGCTCCACCACAATCATCGCGGCGACCACTTTCTTCAGCGTCACTGGCACCAAACTTTGTGCATTAGTCACATCCCCTGTCTAGGCCATCTGAGGTCCCTACAGTGTACCCCTCGGAGGAGGAGCGATTGATGAATCGACCAGTGCAGTCGGCGGACTCTCCATTCACTGACTACTCACCTCAGTCCATGACCCCTGCTATGGTCGATAGTTCACAGAGGAGACTTCTCTGCACACTGATATATGTGATGATGAGGAAGATCTCTATACCGACTTAGCGGATTTGCATTACACCATTGCACTGAAATATGCTCGCCTGAGCGTATTACGCGGGTGGCGAGTTCGTAGGCAATGAATGCGATATATTTATAGATTGATGTAATGTTGGATATTATTGGGTGTAATAGTGTTGCATGTTCAGTTGCAATGAATATGATGAATTATCTGCTTCTTGACGATGTTTAATTGGAAGTTTTATGTTGATTTATGTCGATAATGTTATCTGTTTCATTATATATGGATGTTGTATATCTTTCGAAAAAAAATATTTATCTCAGTTATTATTAAATTCCATCAAAAATTAAAAATATCACAATTGTATTATATTCTTAATAATAAAGAAACAGGGAAAAAAATATTACATTAAAAGTTGTACATATATATGAATGGTTTAAATCCAAATTTACAATATTATAAAAATTTTTTAATATATTAAAATATTTTAAATTTATGCATTATTAATGTATATATTTTAAAATTGTATAAATTATTATTTAAATAGTACAATATTTTTTCACTACATATGGGATAGAAATGGTAATTAGGATGGACTCATTAGGAGGTTGGCGGGGAAATGGCATTGATCGACGAACCGCTCGCCTATCGGCGAATGGAACGTTGATCGATGGCCAGGATGGGAAAAATAAAGTGATGCTCTGACAGGGCATTTGCTCGTGGAGCATGCCCTGTCGGGGAAATCCCTCGACTGGAACTATCATACAGAGAGAGAGAGAGAGAGAGAGGAAGGCCCTGAGGTGTGACATGTGTAGAAAGCAAGGAAGGGGCTGGGGAGAGCTTGGCTTTAGTATATAGTATAGATTTGTATTCCATCCTCGAAATAAAGTTTAGGCAGTGGCATGCTCACCAACCAAATATTTAGGAACCAATAACAAAAAAACTAGCAACCAAATATAACAACACCTATAGGCTTCAACATATAATACAACCGAAGAGTACCCCCAAGGTCCAACGAGAGGAAATGTTCAGAAAACTAAAAATGAACTGGTTTTAGTTACTACAACATGACAAAAGGGTGACGACCGTGGAGTTGCAGTCGGTACAATGAACATCCATTTCTTGTCACCAAGCTGACATCGGTACGGGGACGCCGGCTCAGGGAGCGAGCGAAGAACACATAGACCACTATATATATATATATTGCTTCATATATCGTTGACGACTTTAAAGTTTGTATTCTCTACATTCACCTTTGTGTTGCTTCTATAAACATCTTTTCAAATACTATATCTTGGTACTTATGTATTTAGTCAGAGTTAATTTTATAATTATTTATAAAAAATTCTTCATAAAAAGGATAAATTACAAAAAGGGATTGATCTTTACACAGATTCCCAAATTAGATTTTTACCATTTCAATCCCCAATGCCATGAATGGGCAACTCGGTCCATGGTTTTACTTGACAAAATTACCCCTAATCAATATCAATAGGTTTACTTTTTCAATTTTCACTTTCCTCTATTCAAGCCTCACCCAAACTCTCCACGACTCGGACTGCTCTGACATCGTTGACCCCAGACGACGTCACGACTTGCTAAACGTCGTCCTCTCGGTGGACACCTCTCCTGAAGCTTGGTCCCACCGAGTATGTCGATTTTCCCTTTCTCTATGTTGTTGCATTTTTTGAGTAGTTAGGTTTGGATAAGGGTTTGCGTGGCCGAGAGAGGGGTACCCATGAGGGAGGGTGGTTGTCATGGTTGGATAGGGCGACCTGAGGGGAGGAGGTATTGCTCCTTTGTTGTAGTCGTACGCACAAGTTCTAGTCCTTTTCCCTTAGCCCTTGGGTTTGTACTATCGGATACACATATTAGCTCCGTTAACGCAGATAGGTTCCTGTCTTTCTGATGGATTCTGTGAATATTGCCTACATTTTCTTGATTTTTTATGCAATTCATGCCGGGTTTTAAAGTTGATCCTCTTCTTATGGTCCCATTTTTTTAGTAAAGTTAGGATCTTTTATTATGGATAAAGCAATTCAATCGACTTGAAATAGTGCATCTTTTTTATGCCATGTAGTTTCAAGTGAAATCGTCATTCATGTGATTGTATTGAAGAGAGGATACGTATTGATTTGAGTTAATGTCGATAGCTCATCAAGGATACACGTGCTACTAAAAGGGTTGTTCGCCTTTTTTTTCCAATTCAGACTCAACCACAAAGATAAGCATTTTCTCAGTTTCAATGTTAGCAACCAGACCATATATAAATATACTCAAACCACTTATATTATACGACAATGATGGCAATAATGAATTTGATAAATTTAAGGAAACTTGGGCGTTTCCATGGGGATCTCTTTCCAAAAGCAGTTGCTCATGTATTCCTTGTGGAAAAAAAATTAAATAGTGCCTTGTCTTTCCTTTTAATTCCAGGAAATGATGTCCTCCTCGTCCTCATCTGGACAAATAAGGTCGATGCTTTATCGCAATGAAATACAAGAGTACGAGAATCTTGGAAATTGTAAATGTGGAATCAGAGCTGCGCCACAAACTTCTTGAACTGACAAAAATCCAGGTCAAAGATTTTATGGATGGTATCAATATAAAGATGGTTGCGATCACTTTTGCTAGTTAGATCCACCAATTTGCTATCGATGAAAGGATGTCATATGCGAACTATTATTGGAAAATAGATTGCTACGATTCGAGTTGATGAACTTGAAAAGAGATCAAGGCCACGTTCAAAGTAATTATTGTAACAAGATTGAGTTAATCATATTTTATGGTGTTTCATGGTTGTTCTAACGTGGATATTTTTACAAGGATTTAATGTTGTAGAACCTAATTACATGTTATGAAAGAAACTTTACGATGTATTGTTCTATGATTTCATAATAGTCATTGGGTTTACAATGATAGTCGTAATGGATGATAAAATATTTTTGATTTAACACCAATATGTCACAGGTTAACCTTCTCTTGTCTATGATTGATCTGCATGTGTGATAATGCACTTAAATAGTGTGGTTCTTGGATCCTCCAAGGTACGCCGTTTCCTTTGATAGAGAACACGAGAGAGATAGATAGGGATGGGAGAGGGCTCCCTATGGCGAGGTTGTTCACAGATGATGTTCTCCTCCCGTCGGAGGTAGATCTATATATAAGGGTGTGTTCGTCCCCTCGCCAAGTCCCCCCCTCCCCCACACCCACGATTTTGGGTTCTCCCTCCGCGAGACTCGATCTTCACAACCGTTGGCCAGGCAACCGCCGCCGACGATTCTTGACCATGCGATCATTGAACCATTGAACCCGTTCTTCATCTCCCACTTGACCGCAATGGTCAAGTCAATCACACTTCCACCATTCATGTTGTGTATGGAGATGTCAATATTGAGGTTCATTATTCATGAAGACCTCTTCCTTGACTCATGCATTCCTGAGTCCCATTAAACCAACATGTTTAATGTAAGTGCTAGCTACAATTCTCTTAGTTAGGGAATCTGCTAACATATCACTTGTAGGTATATAGGTTACCGTAATTTCCTGTTTTGCCACTATATCTTGTATATAGTGATATTGGATCTCAATGTGTTTTCCTTTAGAACTATTAGCCCCACTATTAATCAAGGCTTATCGCATCTTGATTGTCACAATACATTTCAATTGATCCTTTGACCGATTCGAGGCTTAGGTTCTCTAGAAAACGCCTGATCCACACAGCATGAGTGGTGGCCATGCTACATGCAGTGTACTCAGCCTCCTGTGTATGTCGAGATACACATCCTTGTTTCTTGCTACCCCAAGAAATGGTTGCACCACCAAACATGAACAGATAACCTCATGTGGATTTTCTATCATCCACATCCCCTCCAAAATCGGCATCGGAGTATCCTACCACTTCAAGCGATTCTGCTTGATACACAAGTTTCAGATGTACTGTCCCTTTCAGATATCGAAGAATCCTCTTTACAGCTTCCCAATGTACTGGACCAGGATTGCTTTGATATCTACTAACTAAGCTACTGGATAAGCTAAATCAGGTCGAGTACACATCATTGCATATATTAGACCTACCACCGCTTGCGCATATGGTACATTTAAAGGTTCTTGCCCCTTTCCAGGACACTGACTCTTACTGAGTCTCTTTCCCATCACAAGTGGTGTTGGAGCTGGTGTGCTGTTCTGCATTCCAAATCTCCTTAATACAGTATGCAAATATCTTTCCTGACTAAGGCTCAATGTCCTTGAGTCCCTGATGAATCCACATTTCATCATCTTTATTCTATCATTTTGACCTCAAAAACTCTAGCAGATTCCTGTAAATAGCCTTAAATATAGCATCTTAGCATTCATGCATGTGCATCCCATTAGTGTATAAAATACTATAATTAAAGCCAAAATTATAGAATAAATAAAATAAAAGAAAAAGAATAAAATGTTATAAATATTTTATGACCCGAAACCCCGAGACCTAGGCATCTTGATGAATAGGTCGACAAGGAATAAAGTAGGGGGAGATAAGGGCCAAAATACAATAAAAATACCTTCTATTCCATTCATTCTTTATTCATTTTGGGACCTATTTTTGATTCCATTTTTTATACATCAAACAAAAAAACTTTGTACATGAAAGTTGTAATACTTATATAAAGAAAAATACAAAATTGATTTCACTGAAAAATAATTTACAGATAAAAAGTTATGGTCTGAATAAAAATCTAGAATCCCAACTTCCCAGACCCGTATCTCACAAATAAAAACTCCAAATGAAGTAAACTCACCTTTAATTGTATATAGAATAAAATAATCTATTTAATGGCAGTGGTTTTGCAGTTGGCGGAGCTACGGTTTGAAAGTTGAGTTTTGGACCCTCATTGTACAATTGTACTGATTAAAATATTCCATTTATTATTTATTAATTATTTTATATTTTTATATTTTTATAAATTTGTAAATATTACTTATAATAAATATGTATATTAAAATCAGAATAAAAATGCAAAGAAAACTAAAAATAAAAATATATGTATATATTATACATAGGTAAACTACCTATACTTATACCTACATAATACAGACTCATAATTTATTAATTATATAAAACATATCAGAAAAATAATACAAAAATATATTTGTGTGTATAAAAGTATTTTATGATTTTATAAAATACTAAATAAAAATAATAAAAGTAAAATACACAAAATAAAAATAAAGTAATAAAATACATAGGTATATGTACCTATATAGGGCTAAAAAGACAACTTGTAAAAATATACTCCATAAAAATAATTAAAAATCACTATAAAATAGTTTATAAAATTATAAACACTTTTTATTGAATAATCTAAATTAAATAATATCATTTATTATTTTAAATTGAATTAACAAAACTTTTTCCAGAGGATTTTTTCTGGTTGGTCCATGTGGACCAACCAGAGGGCTTGGACAGTTGACCTCGGTCAACTGTCTGACCCCCCCTCTGCTGCTTTGTCAGAATGGTTTTTGTCTCTTTTTATTGATTTTTTTGAGGCCCTTCCAATCACAATGTCGTGTCGATGTCTTCAGCAATTTTATTCCTCGAGGATTGGTCTTGCACGCCCAGGTCTCGTTTCGATATTTGGATCATCACAGCGCCTCGTGCGCTTCGATCTTTGAGCTCCTGTCACCTTAGGTCAAACCACTTAAAATGAACCCCCGACTTTGGAGTCGAATTTGAGTCTCTTCGGTCCACCCCTCATCGCCTCTCTTGTGCTCTGTGGATTCTTGGAGGTGACAGCTCCACCGTGGTCCCTTCAGCCAAGGCGTACAAGGTCGGAGGCGTCTCCACCACCTCCCCCAACTCCGGCGGTCGAGGTAACCCTCCCTCCAGTGTACACCGTCGAGGAAGCCATCTCCCCTTTTAATTTTTTATGCATTAGCTTAGCCTTAGTCGTAGGATCAAAACCCCTCTAGAAATTTTGAAATCCATCGTGTGATTCGCCTAATCTCATCTCCTCCCCGGAGCGCAACTCCGGTCGAGCACCACCCCACCGTTCCACGCTACATCTCCGCCCTCTCGAGGTCCAGGCAGTTTGCCCTGGACCTCCTAACCATTTTTGCAGGTCAATGCGCTTTGACTCGTGCCTGGAGGCGATTTTGGAGCCTCGTCGGGCTTTGTTAACTTTTTGGGAAAATTGCATGTAAGCCCTCGGGCTTTGTTAAAATTACATTTTAGTCCTTGCCAGGCACGTGCAAGTCACGCGCCCTGGTGGACATTTGCGCCGACACCCCTGCGGGTTTGGGATTTTGTATTTGGTCCATAGAATCGAATATTCAGTTCAATATTTTGTGGAAAATTGAATGTATGTCCCTGGATGTTTTGATAATTGCACTTATACCCTTGTCAAGCTGTGATTTGCTTGCTTGATCTATTTAATTAGGGCATCTTTTTAATTCCAAAAATTCTCAAAAATTAAACTTAAGCTCCTGTGTGCTGGTTCTTTGACGCCATATTTTTAGTTTTTGATTTTCTTGCATTTTTATATTTATTAAAAATAAAAAACATGCGTTTTATATATTGTCTAGCTTAGAAAATACCAAAAAAATATTAAAATGTCCTAAAAATTCCAAAAAATTCCCTACTATCTATTTTAACCTATTTTAGTGTCAGTACAAAAATCACTAAAAGTTGCAAAAGAAAAACCTCAAAAATTCAAAAATACACAAAAACTTCAAAAAATATATAAAATCATAGAAAACTCAGAAAAATAGAAACTTAAGTTCTATAGGTTCTATATTTTATCCTCTTTATTCTAAAAATAGTTTGGAAAAATTTTGTGGCTGTTTGATATTTTTAATTCCCATTTTACTCACAGCTAGTAGCTAATTCCCTGTTTTGCTTTATTTTGCTATTTAAAAATACCAAAAACATTTTGAAAAATACCCAAAAATCACAAAAACACTAGAAAATTATATAAATACAAAAAAGATTTTATTTCTGAATTTTTGGCCATTTTTTCATATTTTTATAAATATTGTAGCACCTCTTTTATTACTTTGTCTATATATTCCAATATTAAAAAATAAAAAAGTATAAAATATAAAATATAAAAATCAGAAAATTAAAAATCAAAATACAAAATTAAAAAATTTAAATAAAAAAATTAAAAATTTTTAGAACCCACAAAAATATTTGCTTGCATAGTGTAGACACACTTCACACTCACACACACACATTTTGTTTGATCTGCCTTGTTTGCTCCCTGTGTTTGAACTCTCTGCATACTTGCTTGCTATACATCTTTTGTGAAGAGTTAAAAATAAATTTTAACTCCACATTTATTTCTAATTGTTTGATTTATAGTGTGGGTTAATTGTTGATTAAATACAGGATTTTGTAGTGGTCACGCCACCGACTGTTGACTCGCCTTGTGAGTCAATACGACCGCTCTCAATTCTGGGTTTATCAAATGGCGCCGTTGCTGGGGAGCAACAGCGAGTAGTTCACACTTTTGCTTGTTTGTGTTTGTTGTCCTCATTATTGCTTTCACTTTTATCTCTCTTATTTTTGATATATTTTGTTGAGCTTTCTGACCACTCTTTTGTCTTCTTGCGAGGGACCGCGGAGCGAGGCGGATCGCCTAGGGGATCCGAAGCAACCACGTGAGGCGGAGCCGGATTTTCTTAAGCCAAACCGGCAGGAGAGAGCAGGAGGAGTGAGAGAGTGCTTAGATTAGCTTGTTTTTTCTTTTTGTGAGAGAGTGACTATTAATTTGTAATAATACATGGACTTGGACACTCTTAGACTCTTCGGGCCTAATTTCCGGGTGTTTGTTCACCCGGGGGCTCACCGCGGTTTTTATTGCGTTTTCCGATTGTCATTTTCCGATTTTGTTTTCCTTTTCATTTCTTTTGTGGATTGAGCCCTTAGTTGTAGGCCTTGCTTGTGCGATTAAATTAGGTCCAAACACACTAAAAACCATTGCATGCACCTATAGCTCGTAGTTGGAATTAGTTTAATTAAACAGTTGACTCGCCAATCTTTGATCCGCGCACCGCGAGCTCATCCCGCCAAGCGCTTCTCCTAAACTCGATGTGTCGAGAGAAGGAGGGGTGAGCCTAGACCGGACCTTAGGATTGGAGATTGGTGGTTGACTTGTGATTCTTAACGCTAGAAGTTGCCTACCTTAGGACGATTTCCGCATTGCATACCGGCATATAGATTAGGTTTATAAATTTCTGCTTTGCATCCCGCATGGAGAGAGCTGGGATTCGCTGTAAGTCTTCTTACTTTGCATCTATCATTTAGGCACAAAGGTGAGATTTCCACCTTGGTGTCGACTTGCATTGGCTTTTCCGACTCTATTCTCCCTCTGTTTTTGGACAAAGTAGGATCAAGAAAATACAAAAAATCGTTAGGCGCTTGTTTGAATCCACTCAAAAGAAGCGATAACACCAAAAAATTAAAAAAGGGACTGCTAAGAAAACCTTGATCAAAAATTAAAATTGGTAATTGGATTCATTGATTGGGGAGAGCAACACCCTCACTTGTATTCAGGTTGCATGGGAAGGTCTCCTTCCAAGTGAGCAGAGTGCTTCGTAAGGATTAGAGCCCAAATCCCAGCTTGTGGCTGCCTTGTGTATCGCCTGGATTTCCGAAGTATTGGCGCTACTATCGTACGTAGGCGAGTAGGGCTTGGTCGCCAGTGGTGACTCACTATTGTGTGAGCATCGACCTTGTCCGAAGTATTGAGCATAGGCCACGCCTTCACGGGTGTGTCTGTCTCACCGTCTGCGTCCGAGTAGGATCTTGCACGCTCACGGGTGATTCCGTTGCGAGCGAGATCCGAAGTATCGGTTTCGCCTATTGGCTTCCTCTCTCTTATTCTTTGGCTGAGTAGGGATCCAGGAAGGGTTACAAGGACCTTAAAAAGCGCAAGCTACAGGTTACACAGGAGGAGGACAAGTACGTGAATACTTTTCCAGCAGTACTCTCTCTCCTTTAGGCGTAGCGCTCTAAGGACTCGTGAAAAGATTAATTCCTGAATTCAAGCTAAAATCGACAAGATAAAAGCCGAACCTTCACGGCTTCATGTGTTGAGTTGGTGAACTCACCCCTGTTTTGTGTTTGATTGCTAGTTCTATTTAGGTCAAGATAAAAAACACAGCACAATTGTGCGCAATTTTGCATCTCATTTCTTCCTTCTTCTTCTGCATCCACCCCGCTCTTCCCAATAATCAAGATGATGGGACGGAGATCTCTTAGACTGACTTTGTCAGCACCGCTATCCAGCACTACTCCTCATTCATCTAGGACGACCTCGGAGAGTCCACTCTCCGAGCCTGAGTTTACCTCCACCCTTTTCCCCCTCGACCACCTTTCTCATTCTCCTGCCATCAGTCCAAGAATGTCAGAATTTACTGCATCACAGAGTTCAGGGCATTCGACATCACCTGAGATGGCCTCTTTTGCTTTTTCAGAGAATCTCGAGATGGTTGACAGAGGCGAGCATCCAGATGACCATGAGCACCCTCCATACTTCATTGATCAAGCCGCCATCAACAATTCACTTCTTGCATCCCTGGAGACCATGCCGAGGCAGATTCGTGACCAGGGAACCTTCATGGGTGATCTCATGAGAGAGATAGCACAGATGAGAGAAAACCGACCTGGGGGCGGTGGCGGCGGTGGTGGAGGAGGAGGACCTGATGCAGGAGGAGGTGATCCCGACGCTGAGAGACCGCCACAGACTATCATGAGGGAATTGCACAATCCAGTAGCATCCCTCACTCATCGTTGGATCAGACTTCAAACGATCCATGGAGATTTCGAGCTTCGGCCCCACATCATTCAACTTCTACCCAGATTTCATGGGTTGCCGACCGAAGAGCCACACCTCCACCTCCAAGAGTTCGAAATGATTTGCAGCACGATCCATGATAGGCTGATGACCGAGGACACGATCAAGATGATATTCTTCCCATTCTCCTTGGTTGACAGAGACGCATATTGGCTCAAACACCTGGGGCGATTCATCGACACTTGGGCAGATCTCCGGACCGCGTATGTGAAGAAATACTACCCTCTCGGCCGGACTAATGTAGCTAGAGCGATGATCAGCAACTTTGTCATGATCCCAAACGAACAATTCCATGAAGCCTGAGATCAGTTTAGAGAGCTCATTGACCGGTGTCCACATCATGACATCTCCAAGCCCAACTTAGTTCAGAGTTTCTTCTGTGGGCTGACACCGGAGCTGCAGGGGCTAGTGAACGCCTCTTGCGGTGGGTCGTACTTTTCCAAGGGTGAAGACGATGTCTGGGCCATCTACGAGGACATGGCAGAGAATTCAACCGTGATGGCCCAGGCCCGTGTTTACACACAATAGAATCCCCTGCAGGGAGCGGGATCATTCCAAAGGATCGCCCGCATTGATGTCGGTCCTAACACATCGTCGGCAGCCGCAGCCCAAGCTGAATCAGCTGCAGCCAACATGGGCATCATTAGTGAGAAGCTGGACCGTCTCGAGATCCTTGAGAAGAAACAGATGCAAGGCATGGCCCAGATGGACCAAATTGCCAAGACGATGAGTGACCTGAAGACGCAGATCCTTTGCGTCCAGGAGGCACATATTTCTTCCCAACAGCCTCCCAGGTCACGGGCTGACCCCAGCAGTAGCAGTTCCAACCAACCCTCTACCTTGTATCGCTAGGTCAACCATATCCAGGCAGAGCCGGTTCCACTGCTACAGTATTACCCAGCGCAGCCGCCATCCCCATACACTCAGATGGTGGTCTATCAGGCGGAGCAGCCACTGGCAGTTCTTCCTCCACCCTCCTTCGAGCAGGAACCATTGATGAAAGTCAATGGGATTTGGTACGATCGGTACCCTCAGCCCGGGATTCGTCGTGATCACCCTGGATTCCGTTGGGGCAACGGTGGCTCCTCCTCCCAGCCGCAGAATCCAGCTCAAGGACAACAGAGCATCCAGCAGCCACAACAGCAGCAACAGCCCAAGTATGCCCACCAGCCGCAATATCAGAGTGGTCCTCGTCCCGCCTATCAGGGACAACAGTGGAGGCAGCGTCAGCAGCCTCATCAGTCATATCCCCATCCTCCCCAATACCAACAGTTCCAGCAGCAGCAGCAGCAACCTCATCTCCAGCAGGGAAACCCATCCGGTTCTCAGGCCCCGACTTTTGAGAACCCAGCTTTAGACGATCTTGCCCGCTTGCTCTCCGAACAACGAGCATCCTTCAAGCAAGAAATGGATGAATTCCGGCAGGAGATGAGGGAAATCATCAAAGGCAAATCTGCCATACCCGCTCAGATTGAACCTAACCCGAACAATCTGAAAAGAAAGTTTGAGCAGGTAGAGTTTATAGATGATACCTCTCCTAGTGACTATTTGAGTGACACATCTCTTTCTTTGTATGATGCTGATTTTGTGACTACTAGGAGCGGTAGGATGCCAGCCGGCGGTGCCTCTTCTGAGAGACAACCACCAGCTGAACCAGGAGCGCCAGAGGAGCAGAGTAGCGATGCTGATGCTGCTAATGATGATGTTGAAGACGGTGGTGCTGAGGCCACCAACGATGGAGATCCAGACGACGGTACTGAGGCCGTCGCGATACCAGATGCAGACGGTGGTGCTGATGCCACCATTTTGGATGCTGAGCCAGAGCGCGGTGCTGATGCCGTGAAGACAGGTGCCAGTGGTGGTACTGAGGCCACCACATCCACTTTTGTTGAGCTTCCCTCTGTGATGTTACCACCTTTTATATCTATGGACTGTGGTAACAAAAAGAAAAACAAAAATATGAATAAAGGAAAGGTTTCTGTTCACATTGCGGATCCATATGTGTTGAATGATGATGATTGTATGGATTCTCCTCCTTCACAGGCACGGGGATCTATTCCTAGCCCTCCATCTGAGGAGGCCCCTACCATCCCCTTCCCAGCAGCACTCCACCGGGCGAAAGGGAATAAAAAAGAAAATCCAAAAAAGAACCAGCAGGTAGAGTTCAGCAACCAAATGATTGATAGATTTCACATTCAGCTGACTCTACAGGAAGCAATTGAGCATATCCCCTTCTTCAAGAAGAATTTGAAAGAGACAACTACTGTCCGCAGGAAGAAGAGGTACAGAGATCAGATCCATATGCTCACCCATGACACTTGCTGCACCATTCAAAACAAACTGCTAGCCAAGAGACCAGATGCAGGAGCTCCCTATGTCAGATGCGAGATTCAGGAGCAGTAGTTTGATCGTACTCTATTAGACAGTGGCTCTTCAATCAACCTTCTTCCGGCAGCCTTACTCGACCGATTCGAGTTTGGTCCTCTTCTTAGGAGCAGGACAGTCCTTCAGTTTGCTGATAGGTCGACTAAGAGGCTGAAGGGGTTATTGAAAAACGTGGTCGTTACCATTCAGGGCCTGAAATTCCCCGTGGACTTCGTTGTGCTGGACATGGAGATCCTTGAGTCGGTAACTGATGCCCCCATCATACTCGGACGTCCATTCTTGGCCACAGCCAAGGCGGTGACCGATCATGATTGTGGGAGGGTATGTTTTCGTGTAGAGGGAGAAACCATACAAATAGAGACGATCGAGGAAACCAGAGCCAGAGAACTCGAATGCTCGGAGCAGTCCAGCAAAGCCGCGCAGATGACAGAGGAAGATCTAGACATCCACCAGGCGTGTGATTTTGTGATGACTGATGATAAATCTAACTGGACAGATGCTGTAGCACTAACCCTTGCTCTGCCTACAGATTCACTATATCTAAAGCTTATGGCAGTCGAGAGCCGGGAGAGCACACCCCTGGATGAGGATACACCTGAGGTTGACAGTGTTGGGATGAGTGGTGCCGATGATTTTCATTCTTGCTCATCTTCTTCTGATCCCTCGGATTCAGACATTGACTGGGATGATTTTGATGACTATTTACCTTGTATGATTCCTTCTGAGCCAACAACCATGACAGAGTGCGAGCCAGTGCAGTTTATTGATGATTCAGCAGGCCGTCCTTCGTCAGAGATTCATGTAGAGCGAGAGTTCTCCCATGCAGACCTGGTTGCCTTCACACAGACATATCAGAAGCCAGATTGCCACCTCCCAGTTGTCCAGAACTGAAACCTCTGCCACAGTCGTTGAAGTATAGATTCCTTGCGGGTGAGCCAGATATGCACCCAATCATTATCTCAGCAGGTTTGACTGGAGAACAAGAATCTCGTCTGATGGAGGTTCTTGAAAGAAACCGCAAGGCAATAGGATGGAGTATAGCTGATCTCCAGGGGCTTAGCCTGAGTCTGTGCTCCCACCACATCTATCTTGAGGACAACGCTAAGCCGTCGCGTGAGTTCCAACGACAGCTGAACCCGAATCTTCGAGATGTGGTTATGAAAGAAATATCAAGGTGGTGGAGTGTTGATTTTATCTACCCCATCTTCGACTCCAAATGGTTTAGTTCACTACACGTGGTACCCAAGAAGACGGGTATCACGACAGTTGTCAATGAGTCTGGAGAGGAGATCGCTACCCGAGTACCCACTTCTTGGAGGGTCTGTGTGGACTACATACGATTGAATGAAGCCACTAAGAAGGATCATTTCCTGCTACCCTTCATTGATCATATTATCGAGTGGCTAGCTGGGAAGAGTCATTACTGCTTTCTTGACGGGTACTCCGGATACAATCAAGTAGCCATTGTGCCATAGACCAGGAGTCATAGAAGACCTCTAAACGTCACCCAGTCATGTCCGAGAAGTATGGACTAACATAGCGACCTTTGGAAACCAGCGACGTTCCAAAGGTGCATGTTGTCCATATTCTCGGACATGATGGGTGACTGTTTAGAGGTCTTCATGGATGACTTCTCGGTCTATGGCGATGGGTTCGACACTTGTCTTGACTGAGTAGACCGTGTGCTTCAGCGCTGCATTGAGGTCAATCTTGTCTTATCTTGGGAGAAGAGTCACTTCATGGTGACTCAAGGGACGGTCCTTGGCCATATCGTCTCCAACAGGGGCATGGAGGTCGATCCGGCCAAGGTGGATATCATTAGAAAACTCAATCAACCGTCCAATTTGCATCAGTTGTGTCTTTTCTAGGGCATGTTGGTTTCTACCGATGGTTCATTCAGGACTTCAGTCGGATTGCCTGACCGCTTACTGACTTGCTGACAAAAGACACCGAGTTTATTGTCAATGATAAGTGTCTTGCATCTTTTGAGACTCTCAAAAATATGGTTGTTTCAGTTCCTGTCCTTCGGCCGCCTGATTGGTCTCTCCCATTCGAGATCATGACGGACGCTTCAGATTTTGCCGTTGGGGCTGTGCTTGGACAGAGGAGGGATGGTTTACCGTTTGCCATTCACTACGCCAGCCGGACTTTGGATGCCGCTCAGCGGAATCGCACTGTGATTGAGAAAGAGATGCTGGTCATAGTTTTTGCTTTGGATAAGTATCGATCTTATATTCTCGGATCTAGAGTTACCATCTACACAGATCACACCGCCATCCGATACTTAATGGCCAAGAAGGATGCCAAAGCACGTCTTACCAGATGGATCCTTTTACTCCAGGAATTCGATATTGAGATTAAGGATAAGCCTGGAGTCAAGAATGTGGTGGCGGATCATCTCTCCAGATTGGAGAATCTTGAGGAATCTGAGCCCAACGCACCTATCACAGAGACATTTCCAGATGAGGCGATCTTGGCTATCACCTCGCTCCCATGGTACGCCGACATTGTGAACTATCTTGTCGCCAAGACGGTTCCACAAGGTTGGCCCAGGCAGAAACTCGAGACCTTCATGGTGAAGGCCAAGTTTTATCATTGGGAGGATCCCATCCTTTATCATGAAGGAGGGGACAGCATCTGGAGGAGGTGCATTCCTCAAGAAGAGCAGCACAACGTCCTCACATACTGCCACAAGCTTGAGGCAGGAGGACATCATTCTGGAAAATGGACAGCACATAAGGTGCTTCAATCTGGCGTATGGTGGCCTACTCTCTTCAAGGATTCTGATGAGTTCGTGAAGAGATGTACTGACTGTCAGAAAATGGGAACCTGCGGACAGAGAGACATGATGCCCATGCAACCCATTCACTTTTGTGAGGTTTTTGGCGCATGGGGGATTGATTTCATGGGCCCATTTCCTAAGAGTCAGGGATTCGAGCATATTTTGCTCGCTGTCGATTATGTCAGCCGATGGGTTGAGGCCATCCCCGCCCGAGCCGCAGATGCTAAAACCGTGTGCAAATTCTTGAGGAAAAATATCATTTTACGGTTCGGGGTACCTAGAGTCTTGATTTCAGACGGGGGGTCTCATTTCATCAATGACAAGGTTAGGGCCCTTGCAGACGAGTTCGGCATTGACCATCGGGTTGCCACACCGTATCACCTTCAGACTAATGGGCTTGCCGAAGTATCGAACCGGGAGATAAAAACTATCTTGGAGAAAGTTGTCCGCCCAGATCGAAAGGATTGGTCACAGCTTTTGGACTCGGTCTTGTGGGTCTATCGGACTTCTTTCAAGAATCCATTGGGGACATCTTCCTTTCGACTCGTCTATGGCAAGCCGTGCGATTTGCCAGAGGAAATCAAGCATAAATCCTTTTGGGAAGTCACTGAGTTACTGATAGATCCCGAGAATATAGGAGAATAGAGAAAAGAAGAATTGGCAGCCCTGGAAGAACTGAGAGATATAGCCTTTTCCAACAGCCTACAGTACAAAGAGAAAGTAAAAACATGGCACGATTCCCATATCAGCCATAAACAGTTTAAGCCAGATCAAAGAGTATGGTTGTTTGATTCCAGGCTGAAATTATTTCCAGGAAAATTACAGAGCAAGTGGAAAGGTCCCTATGTGGTCAGGAAGGTACACGACAATGGAAGCATCGACATATCAGAACCGTCATCTTCCTCTACCTTCCGTGTCTATGGTCAGCGCCTGAAACTTTATCTAGATCATGATCTGCCGACCATTGACGTTGCCCCAATTCTTCTGGTATGAGATGTGTTCTTTGACTCATATCATCTGCATCTCATACATGGTAATCACATCCATCTTCCGTTGTACAGATCATCTGTCTATATCATGCTTTCCACTGTCAATCTCTTTTCTTCTTTTCTTATTTTCCTTTTCTATTTTCTTTATCTATCAAAAAGGTGCCGCCCTTGTAGACAGTTTTCCATACTTAGGACGTACTTTGTCCTAAGTATAGGGGGGTGTGCACCCCGAGTTTCTTCTATTCTTTTCGATCCTCTCCATTGTCTCCTCTTCTTGTCTATACTTAGGGATATTTTACCCTAAGTATAGGGGGAGACAATCTGAGTACGATCTGTTCAATCCCACCCTTGACCCTCCCTGCTTTGTGTACAGTCTGCTATACTTAGGATTATTTGATCCTAAGTATAGGGGGGACGGTCAACTTCTCATTGGTTCATTCATTTATTCATTTATTCTTTAGACTTGTCTATACTTAGTACGAGTTATGTCTTCTCTTTTCTCTCCGATCTATGAGGACATAGCTCAAGCTAAGTATAGGGGGGCATACATACTACGTATATACTTTAGCCATAACTTGTACTTTCGTATCTTTCTAATAAAATGGCTAATAATTCTTTAAAATTCATTAAAAATCTTTAATAAAAAGATGTTATCAGTCCTCAAATTCTTTTTGTATTTACTGATTAATAAATTAGGTGAAAATGGTTTTTGCAAAATGTTTGAAAAATAGTTTGAAAATCTTTGTGAACATTTATTGAAAACTATTTTGAAAAATATTTTGTTACATATTTTCAACCTATGTAAAATGTGTGGTTTGTAAAATTTCTTTTCTTTGTGTGAAATAAAAAGTTTGAAAAATGATTTGCAAATGGTTTGAAAAATGGTTGCAAAATTATTTTGAAAAATCTATTTATACTGTTTTGAAAAACTTTTGCAAAATGATTTTCAGATGTGTGTACATGTTTGTAAAAACTATTTTGGACTATAGTTTTCGAAAATTCTTTGAAAAACTTGTGTCAAATAAGTTTGAGGAACATATACATCTCACCAAAATTCACTACATATATAGATATCTATAAAATTAATCACTTACCCGTGTAAATTCTTAAAATCCACTTCTTGTTTATATAAGAAGCACTCCCGTGTACATAGTTTTCACCTAGTTTTTAGCCAAAATCTTTTTGTTTTCAAAAATCCCAAAAACATTTGCAAAATTAAAATCCAAAAACATTTGAAAAATCTTTTTGAAAAATACAAAAAAATGCATATGCATCATCATCATATTTTCAAAAAAATCCATAAAAATTTCAAATTTTTTGAAAATTGCATCACAAAAATATTTTCTGCATTGCATATCGTAGCATAAGCATTTTTCGGATTGAGTTTGATAGTTGAACAAGTCTAAGTAAAATCTGGAGATTGGAGCTTGATTGGACCTTCAAATCTATTAATAACAGGAACCTTATAGGAACTGGGTTTGAGGTACTTCATGTCTAGTTGACTTAATTCTTTGAGGATCACGGGACTTGGATCAATGGATTCTTGACTGCCTAAGTAGAGTATTTCGGAGCACACGCACGACTCTTGTTGATAATGACCTAACTTGGACACCTGCACCTTTCACATGGCTCAACTCAGTTGGAGTGGTGAGGGGATTGGATTTGCCGGTATGAGACGCACACAAGTGGAAACATTTGTCCTCCTCTAGGGAGGGAAGTGCACCCCAACCCGTCCAGTGATTGGGAAGTCTAAAGACAGGAGGCTGTGGGTTGCAATAAAGCTTCAAAAGAGGGATAGTCTACTGGCTCAAGAGGAAAAACTCCTTATGTAAATGCTGTTGTATATAGTATTCAAAAAAAATGTTCAGGCATGTACAAAAATAAAAAGCCTGCAAGTATGTACAAATGTTGAAAAGTCAATAAGCAAGCTTGAGTTCCAAAGTCATATCACGTGAGCCTGCAGCAGGATGACTTGACTACACTGGTCTTGCATCCCAGGATAGGTAGCTACACTGGCTACCGTCCATTCTTCTCTTCACCCCCTCCTCTTGAGCTGGTTGCAACTTGAACTTAGAAGGGAATACCCCGCTCCTCGAGGATGGAGTTATTGGATTGGGGAATCATTGGGTTGTCGTACTGGAGAAGTCAGTCTCTTTGTCATTCTAGTTGGGGAGAGCCACCATCACTTACACTGTACGAGTCAGATTCATAGTCTTAAGAGTTTGCATATGAATTGAAATATTTCTGACCTGGCTATTGAGGAGACTTGAGCAGAGTTTTGGGATTCTCAGGGACTGTTGGATTTCAAATTCGGTTCTCATTAAGGTTCCGCTCGCACTAAAACTCCAAAGGTCCGACTTAAGCTCCAAACTTTGATTTTGTGAAGACAAGTTTGATGATAAAATAAAATCCAAATTTCTTCTTTTTCTTTTCTTTCTTTTTCTTTGTGCACTTATTGCATAAGTGTTTGCTAGGGACTAGCAAAGGTAAAGTATAGGGGGATGACGAATCCACATTTCATCATCTTTATTCTATCATTTTGGCCTCAAAAACCCTAGCAAATGCCTGTAAATAGCCTTAAATATATCATCTTAGCATTCATGCATGTGCATCCCATTAATGTATAGAATACTGTAATTAAAGCCAAAATTATAGAATAAATAAAAGAAAAGAAAAAGAATAAAATATTGTAAATATTTTATTACCCGAAACCTCGAGATCTAGGCATCTTGATGAATAGGTCGACAAGGAATAAAGTAGTGGGAGATAAGGGCCAAAATACAATAAAAATACCTTCTATTCCATTCATTCTTTATTCATTTTGGGACCTATTTTTGGTTCCACTTTTTATACATCAAACAAAGAAACTTTGTACATGAAAGTTGTAGATAATTAAATAAAGAAAAATACAAAATTGATTTCACTGAAAAATAATTTGTCGATAAAAAGTTATGGTCTGAATAAAAATCCAGAATCCCAACTTCCCAGACCCGTATCTCACAAATAAAAACTCCAAATCAGCAAACTCACCTTTAATTGTATATAGAATAAAATAATCTATTTAATGACGGTGGTTTCGCATTTGGCGGAGCTACGGTTTGAAAGTTGAGTTTTGGACCATCATTGTACAATTGTACTGATTAAAATATTCCATTTATTATTTATTAATTATTTTTATATTTTTATATTTTCATAATTTTGTAAATATTACTTATATTAAATATGTATATTAAAATTAGAATAAAAATGCAAAGAAAACTCAAAATAACAATATATGTATATATTATACATAGGTAAACTACCTATACTTATACCTACATAATACAGACTCATAATTTATTAATTATACAAAACATATCAGAAAAATAATATAAAAATATATTTTTGTGTATAAAAGTATTTTATGATTTTATAAAATACTAAATAAAAATAATAAAATTAAAATACATAAAATAAAAATAAAGTAATAAAATACATAGGTATATGTACCTATATAGGGCTAAAAAGACAACTTGTAAAAATATACTCCATAAAAATAATTACAAATCACTATAAAATAGTTTATAAAATTATAAACACTTTTTATTTAATAACCTAAATTAAATAATATCATTTATTATTTTAAATTGAATTAACAAAACTTTTTCCAGAGGATTTTTTCTGGTTGGTCTCGTTTCGATATTTGGATCATCACAGCGCCTCGTGCGCTTCGATCTTTGAGCTCCTGTCACCTTAGGTCAAACCACTTAAAATGAACCCCCTACTTTGGATTCGAATTTGAGTCCCTTCGGTCCACCCCTCATCGCCTCTCTTGTGCTCTGTGGATTCTTGGAGGTGACAACTCCACTGTGGTCCCTTCAACCAAGGCGTACGAGGTCGGAGGCGTCTCCACCACCTCCCCCAACTCCGGCGGTCGAGGTACCCCTCCCTCCGGTGTACACCGTTGATGAAGCCATCTCCCCTTTTAATTTTTTATGCATTAGCTTAGCCTTAGTCGTAGGATCAAAACCCCTCAGAAATTTTGAAATCCATCGTGTGATTCACCTAATCTCATCTCCTCGCCGGAGCGCAACTCCGGCCGAGCACCACCCCACCGTTCCACGCTACATCTCCGCCCTCTCGAGGTCCAGGTAGTTTGCCATGGACCTCCTAACCATTTTTGCAGGTCAACGCGCTTTGACTTGCGCCTGGAGGCGATTTTGGAGCCTCGCCGGAGTTCGCGAAGCTCTCCAGCTCCGCCGACTGCCAGCGAGCACCTCGGCCTTCGCCGTGGCCTTTTGAAGCCCCCAGGAGGAAGAGCAGACCTCCAGGAGTCTCCATGTCCATTTTGAAGCTCAACCGCCATCGGAGACCGGAGATCTCGGGCGGAGAAGCTCGCCCTCGCCGGCGTTCTTCGTTGTTCTTGGTCCTAGCCACCGCACCGTTGGATCGTGGAGAGGCTCCAGGTTGCACAGCTACCGTCAGTCAAGGGGGATCTAATCCTAGACGTCCATTGCCGAACCGTCATCGAGCTACTCCGTGTCGCCACGTGGCAAGTGGGGAACTCTCCACCGTTGGATCGTCTTGGCGAGGGTATTTTGCAGAGCCACCCCCGCTATTTTTGTAATTTTATTTCAGTCCTGAAACTTTTATTAATAGTTTAAATATTTTGTAAAATTTGCAACTAGGCCCTCAGGTTTTAGAAATTTGCACTTAGGTCCTCTACCACGTCACCTCACGTGACCTGTTCACGTGAGGTGTGGGCATTTTGCATCGAGGTCCTCGTCCCTTTGGTTATTTCTTTTTAATACCAGAACTTGTAGTTTAAGTGTTAACTTTTTGGGAAATTGCATGTAAGCCCTCGGGCTTTGTTGAAATTACATTTTAGTCCTTGCCAGGCGCGTGCAAGTCATGCGCCTTGGTGGACATTTTGCGTCGACACCCGTGCAGGTTTGGGAATTTATATTTGGTCCATAAAATCGAATATTCAGTTCAATATTTTGTGGAAAATTGCATGTATGCCCCTGGATGTTTTGATAATTGCACTTATACCCCTACTAGGCTGTGACATTTTTACTTGCTTGATCTATTTAATTAGAGCATCTTTTTAATTCCAAAAATTCTCAAAAATTAAACTTAAGCTCCTGTGTGCTGGTTATTTGACGCCATATTTTTAGTTTTTGATTTTCTTGCATTTTCATATTTATTAAAAATCAAAAACATGCATTTTATCTACTGTCTAGCTTAGAAAATACCAAAAAAATAATAAAATATCTTAAAAAATTCCAAAAATATTCCCTACTGTCTATTTTAACCTATTATAGTGTCAGTACAAAAATCACTAAAAATTGCAAAAGAAAAACCTCAAAAATTTAAAAATACACAAAAACTTCAAAAAAATATATAAAATAATAGAAAACTCAGAAAAATAGAAACTCAGTTCTGTAGGTTCTATATTTTATCCTCTTTATTTAAAAATAGTTTGGAAAAATTTTGTGGCTGTTTGATATTTTTAATTCCCATTTTACTCACAGCCAGTAGCTAATTCCCTGTTTTACTTTATTTTGATATTTAAAAATACCAAAAACATTTTAAAAAATACCCAAAAATCACAAAAATAGTAGAAAATTATAAAAATTCAAAAAAGATTTTATTTCTGAATTTATGGCTATTTTTTCATATTTTTATAAATATTGTAGCACCTCTTTTATTACCTTGTCTATATATTCCAATATTGAAAAATAAAAAAATATAAAATATAAAATACAAAAATCATAAAATTAAAAATCAAAATACAAAATTTAAAAAATTAAATAAAAAAATTAAAAAAATTTTAAAACCCACAAAAATATTTGCTTGCATAGTGTAGACACGCTTCACACTTACACACACACACATTTGTTTGATCTGCCTTGTTTGCTCCCTGTGTTCGAACTCTCTGCATACTTGCTTACTATACATCTTTTGTGCAGAGTTAAAAATAAATTTTAACTCCGCATTTATTTCTAAGTATTTGATCTATAGTGTGGGTTAATTGTTGATTAAATACATGATTTTGTAGTGGTCACGACACCGACTGTTGAGTAGACTTGTGAGTCAATACGACCGCTCTCAATTCTGGGTTTATCAGTCCCTCTCTCTTGTTATTTGAATTCCAAGAACATAGGATGCTTCGCCCATGTCCTTCATCTCAAATTCATTGCTCAATTTCTGTTTGATTTCATTGAGCATTTGTATGTCATTGCCTGCAAGCAGAATGTCATCTACGTACAATGACATGATTGCAAACCTGCTCCCACTCTTCATGACATACACACAGTTATCCAATTTATTTGAAACAATTCCAAATTGAATAACTTTCTCATGAAATTTGAGATACCATTGCCGTGAAGACTGCTTTAAGCCATATAATGACTTTCTTAACTTGTAAACCTTTTTCTCCTGACCTTCAACCTGAGATCCCTCAGGTTGTCGCATATAAATCTCTTCCTTTAATTCTCCATTAAGGAAGGCCGTCTTCACATCCATTTGGAATAATTCCAAATCCATATATGCGACTATGGCTAAGATCATCCGAATGGATGCAAACTTAGCCACTGGAGAGTAGGTTTCCTGGAAATCTATTCCAGCTTGTTGAGTATAACCCTTGGCAACTAATCTGGCTTTGTATTTGTCAATAGTACCGTCAACTCGATACTTTTTCTTGAATACCCACTTACATCTTATGGATTGCCTACCTTTTGGCAAATCACATAATTCCCAAACACTGTTTCGCTCGATTGAGTCCAACTCATCTCTCATGGAGGCCAACCATGATTCCGACTCAGACGAAGCCATAGCTTCATCAGAGGATATGGGATATGTACAATCCGCGACATCCTCATCCACGGTGTAGCACGACGCCTTACATTCATAGAAATGGTAATCTTCCATCCATACGGGTCGTGTTCTGGGTCTCTTGTTGCCGATTATACTCGTGGGTTGTGTGGGTTCACCCACTTCCTCTAAAGGATCATCATGTTCCATAGGTTCATTCTCTGCATTTGGATGATCGATATCATCCTCAAGTTCTTGTCTAATGCTTAAGTCATCTTCATTGTCATGTATGATAATCAGAGGATCTGATTCCTCTACTTCATGCTCCTTTTCTTGATGAATTTCACGAAAAGTTGCATCACGACTTTCGATCAGACCTTTAATTTCATGGAAGAACCTATACCCTTTAGAATGTTCGCTATATCCTATAAATTCGCACTTTAATGTCCTAAAGTCTAGATTCTCTCTAAGCTGACTTGGTACCAGAACATGTGCTACACATCCCTATTTCCGGAGATGGCCCAACTCGGGCTTTCTGCCATTCCATATTCCATATGACGTTGATTCTACGGACTTGGTGGGAATCTTGTTCTGTATATAGTTCGCAGTCAACACTGCCTCTCCCCAAAATTTCTTGGAAAGTCCTGAGTGTGAAAGCATACACCTTTATGCATTCATCAAAGTTCGATTCTTTCTTTCCGCTACACCATTCTGTTGTGGTGTATATGGCACTGTAGTCTGCCTACGAATGCCTTCTTGAATGCAATAATCCTCAAAATCCTTTGAGGTATATTCCCCACCTCTATCTGTCCTAAGATTCATGATTGGTTTTCCTAATCTTGTCTCCACTTCCGTCTTATATCTCTTAAATGTTTCAAGTGCTTCCGACTTTCTTCCTAAGATGATGCCTCTTTAATAATATAAAATTGTTCGACTTTCTTCTCTTAAAGGACTTTCTTCCGACTTTCTTCCTAAGATGATGCCTCTTTATATCCATTTTATGAACATCAAATTTGCCTCTTTAATAATATAAAATTGTTGTAGTACATGAGGCGAATTTGGTTCAGCAAAAACCACAGTCCTTTAAATGTTGTGATATATTTTTACTTGGCAAGTCTACCAAGGTCGAACACAGGGACACGGCTACCTAATTCATTTATCAAATTTTGATCAAGAAGCACAAGGGTGAATTAATTTCAATTTCAGGTTCACATGATGAGCTATGCTAATTACAATGCAATACTAAGATGCATGCATTTTTTTAATTGATTTTTATGCAAGTTAAAGTGATGCATGAATAATACAAGATAATATGTATGCTGAATAAAAGATCACAAGTATACCCTAAAAAATATGAGCATCATAATAGAAATGTGAATCAGTGTCAATTTAATCACAACAATAAAAAGCGGTCATCAAGTCAAAGCAAGACAAGGAGAGCATGGTCCCATTTTTCACATAAAAAATCACTTCAACTAAAATAGTGGCAAATGAGATAATTAAACATGCTAACATGTAGAGGACAAAACAAGTATCAAAACGACACTAAAATCATGCAATTTGGACCTACGATGCTCAAGTTATGTTAAAAAAATGCAGGGGCATAATTGTAATAAAAATGCAAGAAAATAAAGGGATAAATATCGCATTTAGGTCCTTTGAGGGACCTAAATGCAAATAGTAAAAACTGCCTGGGCCCTTAGGTAATTTCTCCATTGCGTGCAGGGGCATTTTTGTAATTTCCAAAAATATGAAGGGCCTCCTTGTAAAATACCCAGGCACACACATGAGGCACGTGCCTAGGGACTTAAATGTAACTCTCAAAAAGCGTTGGGTCTTTTGTGCAATTTTCCCAGCACCACATGTGTTGTGCACGTGCAATGCTAGGCTTGGGAGGAAACCTCTGCTTCGGGACATGTGGCAGCTTCTGGAGGTTCGGCTCGAGGCTAAGGCCACCCGAGCCTGTAGGGTCAGCGTGGAGGCTCGGGTGGAGGCTGGGGCTACCACGTGGCTTGATCATAGCCGTCCGATCAGATGATCGGATGGCTCCTGTGTTGTCATCCTCCGTCGTGGCCCACCGGAGAAGGCAGGTCTCCGGCGAGCCCTTTAAAGCTCCACCGTGCTCCTGCTGCTCGTCTGAAGATCGATGGAGTTAGCTTGCAGCCTGGCGGAGATCCTGGAGCTAATGTGAAGATCCGTTGATGTCTGGAGCTGCCTGTTGGAGCGTAGTTGTCGGAGCAGAAATTCGAGTCCAGCGGGGCAGCGCGAGCTCCGGTCATTGAAGTAGATAGTCCCGCAATTGTTAGCATAGCTGAAGCGTGGATGGGTGTATGCGCTGTGAGTGAAATGGCGGCCTGAGAGGCATCGGGAGATGGTGGCCATGAAGCTCCTTCTCCGGCAGAATGGAGGAGGAGATGAATCGGAGTGTGAGGGGTTCTAGAGAAGGGACAGGGGGTTGGAGAGGATCGAAGCGGTCGGGTGGAGCTTAAGGGATGAACTAATGAGGGTGACGGTGACTGTAGATAACGTGATAAATCGGAGAAAACAAAAGAAAAAGCAAGGAGGGAGAAGACCTCGTCGGGGAGGGGACCCTGATGGAGGAGGTGCTTGGGCTGAGGCTCAGATGAACCTCGAGGTCGTCGCCCAGCTGGTCAGCAAGTCAGTGGGCTCAATCGGTGACCAGAGACACCGGAACACGACGGAGCATCGCCGTGGGTCGACACCGAGCTAGACCCATCTTCGCCTCGACGTTCAGCCCCTCCGCTATCACCGGAGGGGCGGAGGAGGCTAGGGTGTAGCCCAATAATGGTGGACGATCGTCTCAGGTGGCGGAGGGTGGCTTATATAGGGGAAGGTAGCCGGAGGCTACATGGTGTGGATGCGGGTTTTAATGGGGGTTTTAATGGAGGAGGATTATGGAGGTGGTCAATGGGAGTTACGCGAGGGAGGAGGAAGCTATGGCTACGCGGGGAAGGCATTAGGAGCGAGAGGGATGGTTGGAGGTGTCGGCCAAAAATGGATGAAACGGCTGGAGCAGGGGTTACGCGAGGAGGAAGATGATCTCCTGACCGTTGGATCCCGTGATCCAACGGCTGGGATGGGTGCGGGAGTAGAGGGTGGTGATTAAATCCATAGGATCTGATCATGTGGTTGGGAAATGGGCGCTGAAGAGCGGCTTAGATGGAGAGTTGTTGAGATCCAACGGCGAGGGTTGAAGGGGCGATGTGGTACTTGTGTAGGCGTAGGATAGGATACGATCGAACGGTGGAGGTAGAAGGGAGACGTGGCGTGAGGAGGAGCGTTGGACGGAGGTAGGATCCGAGGGTTGTGATTTAGGCGCTTACTAGCGGTTGAGATCAGATCAGGAAACTTGATCTGACGGTTGTGAGCGAGGCGAGGTTGGACGGTGGAGATGGGGGCGGAGATGGAGTCATCCAACGGCCCAGATGGGCGCCGGGTGGCAGCCGCTGGGAGCGGCCACGTGGACGACCCAGAGGGCGCCACGTGGCCCAATAAGAAAATTCAAAGCATAAATACAAAGAAAAATAGAAAAGAAAAAGTTAGAGGTGAAATTAGGAAAAAGTCAAAACATGAAAGTTGCTAGTCTCGACGAGATCTATAACTTTCATGTTGGCTAAAAAGCCAAAAGAGGTCATTTGTACAAAACATATTTTTGGGGGTATTTTTAAGGGGATAAAAACACCTGCTTTTGTCTTTGTTTTGTTTTTGTATTTTTTATCTTTTTAATGGTCAGTGATTTATGGACAATTATTCTACCTAGTTTTTAGGGGTTTTTGAGGATAAAATAATACAAGAAAAATAGAGGAAATTAAATACAATAATTTAATGGTAAATTATATAAAATATAATACAGTATAAAAATAAAGAATTAAAGGGTATTTTTATTGGATTGATTAAGCAGGGATTTTAATTAGCGGCTTTTAGCATGATGAATACGAGATTCATCATACCCCTATACTTAAACCATGCTCGTCCTCGAGCATCTAAAGAATGAAGGAGTCGGATTAATTCCTGACAGTGCGCATGGAATTTCAAGGCTTGATCTTTCGAAGACCCTTGACCTAAGTGATCCTAAAATTCTGGGTTTATCCAAGCCTTAGTCAGAAGGAATCCAACTTCTCTAATTATCAGACTCTCTTTTTGTACATATAATATAAGGATATGACTTTTAGTGTACTGCATTTCATGAGAGTCGAGTCGATGCATCACTCAAAGTTCCAGTCCCAAAGACTCTCCTCTAGACCTAATCCTCAATACTAGGGAATAAGTCTACTCTTGCTTCAGTCAACCGTCTCATTAGTTTGTCAGACTTGAAATGTTGATGGACGGCCAGATGATGGAGGTAATGGGATTGTGTCTATTTTTCTCACCCTCACATTGGAACAAGGGGCCTCTCGAGTGCCTTTTTACTCAACACATGTAAATTTTAATATTGTTGATCAATGTGTCCGTCAAAAGAGTTGGAGTCGTCTGCACTTGTTTTTCTGGGAGTACACCGGGGTGTGTCTTTTCTGAGTATCTAAGATACCTTCGACACCCAGACTTGTATCGCTTACAATGCAGAGTCCTTTTTGTGGTGTCAGCCCAACTCCTTGGTCCTAATTAGCGCTTGGTCCAAGTGGACACTTTGAAAATGTTTGGGAGCGCTCGCCATTGGTGGAAGCTCATTTGTAATTTGACTTTGGTATTTAGAGCTTTTTCTTTGACATTTCGTTTCTTTTGTTGGCTAGCTCTACTGCTTTTACCAAAAGTTGGCGCGCACTGATCAACAATTTCCATTAAGTTTCATCAGACCCTGGCACATAGGTAAATATCACAGAGATAGCATATGAATCTTGTTCACATACTGGCTAGGGTTTTGCTGACACTCAGGTCTTCTGAAGCCTTCATTAACTTTATCCCATCCTCGAATATCATTAGATCGGATCTAAACTCAAATCTCTAGTCCCAGTTCCTCAAGTGACATCTCAACTCATCTCATCAATCATGCAGTTGTGGAAGTGATTGTGCTGATCATATTTTTCTTGAAGGTAGAGATTAAGAGTGCAATATAGAGCTCAAATCTTTCAAACCAAGGAGGTGTGGATATTTAAGTCTTAAAAACCCTAATGACTAAGGCATGTTAACTCAGACTCTCAAGATCACAGAAATCAAGTGTCCTCAAAATCCTTAAGCCTTGAGTGAGTGTGGATGTGTCAGGAATACACCAACTCCTTAGTTAGTGATTTTTGTGTGATTTTTGACTTTTGCATATTTTTATGGGTTTTAATTTTGAATTTTTTTAATTCCTCGGAGAGACAATGACTGGCCCAGGCTCAAATAAAATTATCCACTCTCAACCAGTATGGGCGTAAGTACAGGCCGAGAACCGTATTACTTGAGGATGGGGCCATATGCGATGTCCTCTAAACCACCCACTCTGCTAAGGGAGACCGAGGTTCCCTCACTGAAAATGTCTACTAAGCCTAGTAGTCAGCGTCAAATTCCAAAAAGATTTTTAATTATTCAATTAATTTTTTTCAATTTTTTAAAGGACTATTTACAAAAATTGAACCCTCGATTTTAATAAACAATTTTTATAAGGCTTTTACAACACTCAGTTCATAAGCTTACCAAAACCCAACTTGAAAATAAATTTTAAAAAGTTTTAAAAACATGAGCTAAGGCTAAAGTAAATATACAGTAATATACGGTATACTCTCCTATACTTAAATTTTGCTATGTCCCCATAGCACAAGTGCCATGAAGCCAAGGCTCGATTCAAATATCGGGTGATATAGTAGAACTGAGGAGAAGGGTCCCCCTATACTTAGGCTAAAATTGACCTAAGTACAAGAAGACAGAACGAGGGAGGGATGGGCAGGCAGGTCCCCCCTATACTTAGGCTATAACTAGCCTAAGTAAGGTCTGAATTACGGGGGGTGTTCTATGTTACAAGGGTGGGGGGGAATCGTGAAATATACACAGAGATAGAGAGAGAGAGAGAGTGTGTGTATGTGTGTGTGTGTGTGAAATATACAAGGGGAGATGGTGTGTGTATGTGCAAGTGTAAGTGTGTGTGGAGGGGTAGATCATCAAGTGATCTATTTTCTTTCTTTTTTTTTTCTTTTTTTTTACAACATGCAAAACTGAAAATAAATATGCAGATGCAAGTTTTTTTTACAAAATGCAATGCAATCTGACTGCTTAAAAGACTCCAGCATTTCTTCACAAATTCTTTTGTGGCCTCTTCAGCGGAAGCTCCCGACTTCACGCCTCCATGAAGACCGAGCGTCCTCGATGATCATGGGCCCTGCCACAAAAGAGAAAAGTTAGAACACACAGACAAATTAGATTAGCAGATATGATGCAAAAGATGATGCATGAAATGAGGACCTAAAAATTATCAACAAAGAAAATCAAAATTCAATAATTAAGCAAATTCGTATCCCCGACAACGGTGCCATTTGATGAACGTCAAATTTGCCTCTTTAATAATATAAAATTGTTGTAGTACAGGAGGCGAATTTGGTTCAGCAAAAACCAAAGTCCTTTGAATGCTGTGGAATATTTTTACTTGGCAAGTCTACCAAGGTCGAACACAGGGACACGACTACCTAATTCATTTATCGAATTTTGATCAAGAAGCACAAGGGTGAATTAATTTCAATTTCAGGTCCACGTGATGAGCTGTGCTAATTACAATGCAATACTAAGATGCATGCATTTTTTAATTAATTTTTATGCAAGTTAAAGTGGTGCATGAATAATACAAGATAATATGTATGCTGAATAAAGATCACAAGTATACCATAAAAATATGAGCATCATAATAGAAATGTGAATCAGTGTCAATTTAATCACAACAATAAAAAGCGGTCATCAAGTCAAAGCAAGACAAGGAGAGTAGGGTCCCATTTTTCACATAAAAAGTCACTTCAATTAAAATAGTGGCAAATGAGACAATTAAACATGCTAACATGTAGAGGATAAAACAAGGATCAAAACGACACTATAATCATGCAATTTGGACCTACGATGCTCAAGTTATGCTAAAAACAATGCAGGGGCATAATTGTAATAAAAATGCAAGAAAATAAAGGGATAAATATTATATTTAGATCCCTGGAGGGACCTAAATGCAAATAGCAAAAACCGCCTGGGCCCTTAGGTAATTTCTCCATTGCACGCAAGGGCATTTTTGTAATTTCCAAAAATATAAAGGGCCTCCTTGTAAAATACCCATGCACACACATGAGGCATGTGCCTGGGGACCTAAATGTAATTCTCAAAAATCACCGGGTCTTTTGTGCAATTTTCCCAGCACCACATGTGTTGTGCACGTGCAATGCTAGGCTTGGGAGGAAACCTCTACTTCGGGACACGTGGCAGCTTCTGGAGGTTCGGCTCGAGGCTAAGGTCACTCTAGCTTGTAGGGTCAGCGTGGAGGCTCGGGTGGAGGCTCGGGTGGAGGCTGGGGCTGCCACGTGGCTTGATCATAGCCGTCCGATCGGATGATCAGATGGCTCCTGTGTTGTCTTCCTCCACCGTGGCCCACCGGAGAAGGCGGGTCTCCGGCGAGCCCTTTAAAGCTCCACCGTGCTCCTGCTGCTCGTCTGAAGATCGGTGGAGTTAGCTTGCAGCCTGGCAGAGATCTTGGAGCTAATGTGAAGATCCGTTGATGTCTAGAGCTGCCTGTCGAAGCGTAGTTGTCGGAGGAGAAATTCGAGTCCGGCGGGGCAGCGTGAGCTCTGGTCATTGAAGGAGATAGTCCTACAATTGTTAGCATAGCCGAAGCGTGGATGGGTGTGTGCGTTGTGAGTGAAATGGCGGCCTGAGAGGCGTCGGGAGATGGTGGCCATGAAGCTCCTTCTCCGGCGGAATAGAGGAGGAGATGAATCGGAGTGCGAGGGGTTCTGGAGAAGGGACAGGGGGTCGGCGAGGATCGAAGTGGTCGGGCGGAGCTTAAGGGATGAACTAATGAGGATGACGGTGATTGTAGATAGCGTGATAAATCGGAGAAAATAAAAGAAAAAGTAAGGAGGGAGAAGACCTCGTCGGGGAGGGGACCCTGATGGAGGAGGTGCTTATACTGAGGCTCAGATGAACCTCGGGGTCATCGCCCAGCTGGTCAGCAAGTCAACGGGCTCAATCGGTGACCAGAGACACCGGAACACGTTGGAGCAACGCCGTGGGTCGACACCGAGCTAGACCCATCTTCGCCTCGACGTTCAGCCCCTCCGCTGTCACCGAAGGGGCGGAGGAGGCTAGGGTGTAGCCTAATAATGGTGGACAATCGTCTCAGGTGGCAGAGGGTGGCTTATATAGGGGAAGGTAGCCGGAGGTTACATGGTGTGGAGGCAGGTTTTAATGGGGGTTTTAATGGAGGAGGATTAATGGAGGTGGCCGATGGGAGTTACGTGAGGGAGGAGGAAGCTATGGCTACGCGGGGAAGGCGTTAGGAGCGAAAGGGATGGCCGGAGGTGTCGGCCAAAAATGGAAGGGGGGGGGGTGCGTGCGCGAGATGAAACGGCTGGAGCGGGGGTTACGCGAGGAGGAAGATGATCTCCTGATCGTTGGATCCCGTGATCCAACGGTTGAGATGAGTGCGGGAGTAGAGGGTGGTGATTAGATCCATAGGATCTGATCGTGTGGTTGGGAAATGGGCGTTGAAGAGCGGCTTAGATGGAGAGTTGGGTGAGATCCAACGGCGAGGGTTGAAGGGGAGACATGGTACTTGTGTAGGCGTAGGATAGGATACGATCGAACGGTGGAGGTAGAAGGGAGATGTGGCGTGAGGAGGAGCGTTGGACGGAGGTAGGATCCGAGGGTTGTGATTTAGGCGCTTTCTAGCGGTTGAGATCATATCAGGAAGCTTGATCTGACGGTTGTGAGCGAGGCGAGGTTGGACGGTGGAGATGGGGGCAGAGATGGAGTGATCCAACGGCCCAGATGGGCGTCTGGTGGCAGCAGCTGGGAGCGGCCACGTGGACGACCCAGAGGGTGCCACGTGGCTCAATAAGAAAATTCAGAGCATAAATACAAAGAAAAATAGAAAAGAAAAAGTTAGAGGTGAAATTAGGAAAAAGTTAAACATGAAAGTTGCTCATCTCGACGAGATCTACAACTTTCATGTTGGCCAAAAAGCCAAAAGAGGTCATTTGTACAAAACGTATTTTTGGGGGTATTTTTAAGGGTATAAAAACACCGGCTTTTGTCTTTGTTTTGTTTTTGTATTTTTTATCTTTTTAATGGTCAGTTATTTATGGACAATTATTCTAACCTAATTTTTAGGGGTTTTTTAGGATAAAATGAATACAAGAAAAATAGAGGAAATTAAATACAATAATTTAATGGTAAATTATATACAATATAATACAGTATAAAAATAAAGAATTAAAGGGTATTTTTATTGGATTGATTAAGCAGGGGTTTTAATTAGCGGCTTTTAGCATGATGAATACGAGATTCATTAATAGACATAGGAGAACTTTGAGTAGTCATCAATGAATGTTATAAAATATTCCTTATTTCTATGTGTGCTGACGCTCAGTGGTCCACATATGTCTGAATGGATCAACCGTAGTAACTCTGTTGACCGAATTCCGGTTGAGAATGATTTTCTCGTCATTTTACCGGTCAGACAGTGTTCGCAGGGCAATGTCCTTGCCCCCGTAATCTTAGGCAACAAATTTACCTTAATCATTTGATCCATCTTAGAATTTCCTGGATGACCCAATCTCATGTGCCACAAGTCATAGTCAGACAAAAAACACAAGGAATAATCAGAAGCGACATTCATTGATTCACTAGAATTTATTACAGGAAGACAGAACAGGTCATGCTCGGGCACAAACTTTCCCATCATATAGACCTTCTTATTCTTGCCTATTGATATACGCTTATTATAAAACCTAACTTCGAAATCTTTCTTGAGCAGTCTTGGGACAGATATCAGGTTCTGACGTATCCCTGAGGCATATAGTACATCATTCAGTACCATAATGCTATCTCCCAAGTCAAGTCTGTATGTCCCAACACCTTCTACATCAAGGTAGGTGTTGTTCCCCATGAAGATCCTCTGTTCGCCTTTGCTCAGCTCCTTGAAGTCCACCAGGCCTTCCTTCGTCTTGGCGATGTGTCTGGTTGCTCCAGAGTCGATCCACCATCCATTACTGTCTGTGATGACGGAGTTGCATTCCACGACAACCGCGAATTCCATCTTCTTCTTGCCTTTATTTTCAGACAATTTAGAATTTCCTGCCTTCTTCTTGTTGGTGCAATTGACCTTAAAATGGCCATATTTGCCACAACTGTAGCAAGAGTCGCATGGGTATTTCCCACTCTTTCCCTTGAAATTAACCTTGGAGGGGCCCAACCTTTTTTTTGCGTGCACGGCGTTTGCTTCTTCTTCTTCCTCGACCTCAAAGATCTCAGTTTTCGATCTTTGTTTAGAGAGGTCATGCTCAATTGCCAATTGTGCAGGTAGGTCCGTCACGGACTTAATGTTGCCATTCATCCGCAGAGATGTGGCAACCATGTCGAATGACTGTGGGAGACTTCCTAGTATAGTTGCAATCTGCATTCTCTCTAGAATTGTGCAATCAGCAGCCGCCAGATCTTTGGCCATCACGATCATCTTGTTCACGTGCTCGAGGACGCTTTCAGATTCCTTCATTCACACGAGTTGTAATTGTATAGAAGAAGTTGGACGCTCACTTCGGATTTGGAGTGATATTTCTCCTTAACCGTGGTCCAGAGCTCGTAAGATGATTCGTAGGACTCAAAGACCTGAATCAGGTTCAGATCCATGTGGGTCTGCATAAAACTCCTAGCCCTATTATATGTTTTCTCCCACTGTTCGCGGGACCTAATTTCCTCCATAGTTGGATTCTCAGATAAAGTTGGGCCAAGTTTGTCTATAATTGTGTGTATGCTATCGTGCAACAGGCCATAGTAGATCTTCCTACTCCATAATTCGTAATTAGTACCGTTAAGGTACTCGATTTTTCCAACCTCAGTGGAAATCATCTTGCTTGTCATTTTTATTGATATGGTGTCTTAGGGTTTCGGCAGCCTCCGTGGAAAAGCAAAAAGGAAGAGAGGTGGCACCTCTCTCTCTCTCTCGATGCTTGACGACGATGGTGCCAACGACGCACGATGAGGCGTTGAGATGAAGAAGCAAGTGACGATTGGGATAACGAGCTCTGAAACCATTCTTGGATCCTCCAAGGTACATTGTTTCCTTTGATAGAGAACACGAGAGAGAGATAGGGATGGGAGAGGGCTCCCTATGGCGAGGTTTTTCACAGATGATGTTCTCCTCCCGTCGGAGGTAGATCTGTATATAGGGGCATGTTTGTCCCCTCGCCAAGTCCACCCCCTCCCCCACGCCCACGATTTTGGGTTCTCCCTCCGCGAGACTCGGTCTCTGCAACCGTCGGCCGCGCAACCGCCGCCGACGGTTCTTGACCATGCGGTCATTGAACCATTGAACCCGTTCTTCAGTGGTATGATCCATCGTAGGCAATGATCACAAAACTTTACAGAAATAATACACTACATATAAATTGTATCATTATTCATGGTGATTGTAACTCCAAGCTGATATGATTGAATTAGTGGGGCAAGACAATGGAAGTTGCTGACTCAAATAAGTCGGGATTGGAATTACACACACATGTGTCTTTGCATCCACCAATTCATTGGTTGTTCAAGGAATTATTGCCTCGGATCCTCATTAAGAGTCTTAACCATGTGCCATTAGATGCAAACCTTCTTCTTAACCATTGACTATTCTTTCTAACCTCATTCTCCCAATCTTTACATATTGAAATCAATGTATGAAACTACATCACGTTCTTCTTAATGGATGCTACATTCAATTTACATCACACGGCTAAAAATCAACGTAGACAATGTTCACTAATGACAAAGATCAACAATATCAAGAAAATATGTTCTAGTAAAAATCAACATAAGAAGTTTATTCTCAATTTACATAAGGTCATCGATGTTCTTTAGATAATCACCCTCGTAACATTGGAGAATGGCCAACAAATTAGCCTACACAAAAAAACACAAAACTTTCTCAACATCATCATTAGTTTGTCGCTGGCCTACACAAAAAAACAACTATCATAATCACCATCGACAAGTGAGGATGTCCACCTAAAGAACTCCATTAGAACCAACATATAATCTATCGTCAAGTGAGAATATCCACCCAAAAAACTCCACCAATATCCACCTCGTCATAATGCATACAACAAAGATACGTAAACGATCAATCCTTCTCCAAAAATTATTGGATGAATTTAACTTGATATGCATACCAATTTTCCAAGAAGAAAGGAAAAGACCATAAAAAACACTCCACCAATCCCAACCTCGCAAAATGGAACTATGATAAACCACCTACCATATAGAGATTATTAGTCCTTCGAGGTAAACTATTTACGATTTCAAATTTACAATACTTACAGGTTAATACGTGATTAAAGAAAGTTGAGATGATCCCCTATGGATTCTTCTTCCCCTTTGTAATGGACCTATCGTTGGAGCTTGCACTTCAATATTAGAAGATCCTTTTTCAGTACTAGGTCTTCTTTTAATGATAATGTTCTTTCTCATAGGGATTCCCTTGCAAGTTCTTACATTGTGGCCATAGTTTCCACAGTTACCGCATTTCAATTGATGTTGATGTTTTTTTAACTTGTACGGATTAGGGACCTCATCTGCTGCCCTTTTTCATTTTTTTAGGCCTCCCTGAAGGACTGAGAACATTTGAAGGTAAAATAGCATTTGCGTCCACTCTTGACCATTGAAAGCTGGCAGGCACTAGTTGAATGATGGGAGCATAACTCTTGCGATAAGTCAATATATGATAACAATCTTCAATATAATTCTCCAGCTTTTCATTAATTGCAAATATTATTGCTATCCCATGCTTGCAAGGGATTCCAGTCAGATCTCATTCCCTGCATCCATAACTTTTCAATGCCAAATCAACTTCATACGCTTTTCGCTTGTAATCTACCTCAAATTTGTGAACCCTACATATAGGACCTCTGCATCTCCAACTTCTCTTTTCCTGAATTCTAACTTCTACTGGAACATAGGGCAAATCGAGCCACTATAGTCAAGCATGGAGTCCCTCTTAGTATGAAATCTAATCATCAGCTTCTTCCTTATGAATTCGAACATCGTCATGATTGGTTTGTTACGATAATCCAACATCATTTCATTCCATGACTCGTAAAGTTTATTAATTAAAAAATTACATTTCGACCATGATCGGAAGCCAACCAGTGACCATAGAGCACTTTTGTTCTTCATCAACTAGTTGTAAGCATCCTCTCCATTTGTCTCCTTAAAACATGTCATTGTATCGTCAAATTCCGGTGGAGTGGATGCCCTAGCTTCTCTCCAAAAAATATTCTTCATGGCAATACCTTTGAATTATTTCTTGAAATTCTTGTATAAGTGTCGTGGACAAAATCTATGTTCAACAGTTCCGCAAATGCTTGGAGATAAGTACATAGCGATTGTACATTCCACGTATACTGACTTGGATATTGAGATCATATATCAAATCTGGATCTCTAGGACCTCCCATATATGTTTGATTAATCAAAGCCATAAATCTAATCTTCTCATTGCGTATGAATCACATTTAGACAATTGTCCAACATCTGGACCAAGATTAGATTACTTCTTTGTTGAGAGTAGTCACTAAAATCGAGACATGTTTCATCACTCCCTCATAATGGAAGCGTCATGATTATACAATCTTTTCTGAACACATTACCCTCAGATATTCCTAATACATGTTCATCTTGCATACTAGAAGACCTAGAATATAACCCGAAGATTTAAATCAATTTAGACTATCTTCTTCAGGATGTTAAGAATGTTGAATGCTTCCACAAGACCCTAGCATCATAGAAAAATTATACACATTAGAGTGTAAAATATTAATCTGTTTTGCTACTTGAGAGTTCAAAATATCAAATTTTCACCTTTTGTTTATTGAAGATGAAAATCCATGCAAACTCTTCAATGGAGCCAATACTTTCCACAAGTACTCCAAGAACCATATCCATGAGTCCTTGATCTCTTTTTCTACCACATTATAAAGGGGAAATAATTGATCGTTACCATCCCTTGTTATGACATTAAGAAGATGTTCTCCGCAAGGACCCTTTAGATGACAACCATCTAAGCTAATGAAGGGCCTACATCCTTCTAAGAAATCCTCTTAATTGGCTCCAAATAGATGAAAAATCTACGAAAAGTATCGTTCTCAACCTCCAATTTTACTATGCTCCCCAGCATATTCAACCTAAGAATGGTGGCATAATCCAAAAAACGTGTGTACTGCTCTTTGTGTGAGCCCTCTATCTAAACCTGTAGTGTCTTTCTTTTCATTCGGTATGCCTTAATTTTCCCAATAGTAACCATGAAGTCCTTCCTTGCTGAAGATTGTATGGTGTCAACCTTCCATTCTGTATCATCTTTAATAATGTCCAAATATTTATTTAATAACCATTTCGATGAAATCAAATGATTTTGCAATTGTCTTGGACATGTATGATGTAGGTAGAAGGACTTGATTTGAAATGACTGCTCTGAAGTCATCCATGATGCATATAACTTGTAATAGCATATGGCATCTTTACAAGCAACTTGAATTTTTTGTGGCTTGTTTGCAATGAATTTAGTATCATTGCCACTAAAATATTTGCTTGTCAAATGGATTGCTTTAATTCGTTCAGTCCAGAAAATTTCATACCAAGTTCGAGAGCGGGATGGAACATTTCTGCATCATTCATATCTTTGTATGTTGGCACACCATCCGTCTCGATGTCACTGCCATTGAGACTAAGTAATCAGATGGCAAGTCGTAGTCTGACATATCGTAGTCATTTGTAACATTCTTTCCCTTGTTACTTGGTAAGTATGATTCCAACAATGAGAGACATTCAGTACCTCCACCATCACAATCACCATCACTTGCATTCATTGGTTCATCTTGACTAAGATCCTCCGTAGGAGAGAAAATCACTGTCATCCATACTGTCATCATCACTCTCAATTGACATTTGCAATTCAACTTCATCAGCGTCTTTGATATCATCTTCAGTGGCGTGGGTGCTAATACAAATTTCATCAAGTGATTCAACAAGAATGATAAGAGGTTCTAATTCTTTGTGAAGAATAAATATCTCCAATGCAACATTATCTGAATTCATCAAGATCAAACTAGAACCTCTACTATTTGGCTTGTATCAAATTAGAACCTCTACTTGCTGGATTGTACCACATTCGACATTTATCCTTGTCAAGATCAATATCATTGAGGAAACCATGTATCTCAAATAAAGAAATCTGATATGGATCCGCATTCTCCGCATAATCCACTTTACTGCCAACATAGTCTCGATTGTCAATAATTCTCCAGAATGCCGGATCTCTTTCATGTGAAATTGTGTAGCCATTTCTGCAAAAGAAATTTATATCGTTTATTGAAAAATCAATATATAACTAACAAGATAAATTCATCATTTAACCAAAATGCACTCATGTACAAATATTAACACACTCAAATTGCTACAAAAATGGAACTGATCTTTTGACACTGTTCATGGAAGCAGAAATTGCAGGAGCAGTCCAGAGCACTGTTTAATTTTTTGCCACAAGGAATACATGAGCAGCTTCTTTTGGAAAAAGATCCCCATGGATACGTCCAGGTTTCCTTAAATTTTTCAAATTCATTATTGTCATCATTGCCATAATATAAGTGCCTATTGTTGAGTATATTTATATATGGTCAGATTGCTAAGATTGATACTAAGAAAATGTTTATCTTTGTGGTTGAGACTGAATTGGATACAAGGAGAACCACCCTTATAGTAGCACACGTATCCTCGATGAGCTATCGAAGTTAACTCAAATCAATACTTTCCCCATGTTCAATAGAATCAAATGAAGGACGATTTCACCTACATAAAAAGAGATGCACTGTTTCAAGTCGATCGAATTGCTTCACCCATAGTAAAAGATCCTAACTTTACTAAAAAAATAGGACCATAAGAAGAGGATTAGCTTTAAAACATGGTAGGAATTGCATAAAAATCATCAGAAAGACAGGAACCTATTAGCGTTAACAGAGCGAATACGTGTATCCAACAGTACAGACCCAAGGGCTAAGGGCAAATGAGCAGAACTTGTTTCCACGATCTAGGGCAAAGGAGCACCACCTCCTCCCGCAACCACACTCTCCGACCATGGCAATCACCCTCCCTCATGGGTACCCCTTTCTCGGCCACGTAAACCCTTATCTCGAACCTAACAATCCGAAAAATGCAGCAACATAGAGAAAGGGAAATCAACATACTCGGTGTGACCCAGCTTCAGGAGAGCTGGCCACCGAGAGGGCGATATTCGGCAAGCCGCGACATCCTCTGGGGTCAACGATGTCAGAGCAGTCCGAGCTATGGAGGGGAGGGATTGATCCTCGATGACTCTGTTTGGGTGAGGGCGAATTGGAGAAAGTAAAAATTGAAAAGTAAACCCTATTGGTTTGGGGTAATTTCGTCAAGTAAAACTATGGACCGAGTTGCATTCTCGGCGTTGGAGACTGGAACGGTAAGTTAAAGTTTAGTCTTATGTTTGTTATAAACTAAAGATCAATCCCTAATTTGAGAATCTATGTAAATATCGTTCCTTTTTTCAATTTACCATAAAAAATCTTCATGTTGTTCACACCAGTGTTTTTGAAATCGAATCGGACCGACCGGTTCAACCGGCGAATCGGGTCAGGACCGGTTGATGTATCCTCATTCATCACTCTTTATTCTTTTATTTTAGCTAAAAACCTTTGCAAAACTCTACGTATATGTTTGTATATAGAATAATTTATCAAAAAGCATGTATTGTGTAAATATTAATAATTAGCATGTTTTTGTGCAAAAATAAAAGAATAAAGAAATAAAGAAAAAGTGGGAAATATATAGAATAAATATTGAGTGATCTGAACCCAAGGGAAGCCTCCACAAGGGCCTGACCGCAAAATAAAATAAGTAGAGAGAGATAGGGTAACTCAACATGGTGTAAATACCCCTCTTTGTGTAAATATTTTATTTTCTAAAAATAAAAATACTTATTTGTTTCCCATATTTTGTATATATTTATAAAAATAAAATAAAAATGGGAAAATAAAAGAAAAATAAAAATAAAAACTTTCTCTCTCATCAGTGTACATATACCATGTACATAAATTAAGAGATGTATTTATTTCACCTTTGTAAATACTTAATAAAAATCATTATATATTCCAAATTTTATGATGTAAATAAATAAAATAAAAATTGAAATAATTGTACATAAATAAAATAATAAAAATAAAATTCAAAAATACATAGGTATATATACCTGTACATAGTAATAATACAACGTAAATACATAATTTATTTTTCAAAAATAAACAAATAAAAATCACTAAAAAATACTTTGAAAATAAATAAGTATTTTTTATTTTGTAATTTTGAAATAAAGTCTTTTTCTAATTTATTTTGAATTTTTAAATCTTTTTCCAATGAATTTTTCTCATTGGTCCACGGGGGATTGTTGACCCCCGGTCAACTCCCCCCCTAGGACCACTCCTTCGCGGATCTGCGCCTTCAACCCGACTTCTCCGAATTATCGCGTCACGATCCGTCACCCATTTCCTTAAACCCCGGGCCCCGATTATCCATGAGACATCTCTGATCCACGCCTGATCATCTTTTTAGGGGTCCGAGCATTGGATTACGCGCCCGACTCCATTCTTGCCGAACCCCTGGCACTATATAGTCTCGCCTCCTCCTGCCATTTCACGCACCTTCGGCCACTGTTTCATACTCCCAGGACCTCCGTCTTCTAGCCTTGAGTGACAGCAAGCCTTAGGAGGTGTTGCAGCGAGGATTGAAGCGCTCTAGCCCCTGGTCCGACGGCCACACCGTCGAGCTCCGCCACTGGCGAGCACGAGCCTCTGGAGGCGTCACTCCATCGAGGCAAGGACTCCAGGAGACGTGCCATCTCCCCCACAGACGCGTCCGATCATCATGTATCCTTGTTAGCCCTTAGATTAGCTTCCATTCCCATTTTCGATTTTTGCGTCGCCGGGCCTCGACCATCTTCCCATCCGACCATTGCATCGTCTTCACAAGACTTCATTCCACCTTGTACGCCCCTCCGATCATCTTGGTTTGCCCCGGAACCAAGAAGTAGGTCTCCTCCGCCGTCGCTTCGCCGGAGACTCCCGCTCTGCCTCACCAGACCACCCACTTTGCCCATAACCGGGTCGAGACACTTTGCCCTCTACCCAGCCTTCTTTCTATGCAGGTTTCATCGAAGAAGGACCCCATCTGGGGGTCCAACCGTTCAGGCACAGGTGCTCCTGCTCCCCGCCATCGCCGGAGCTTCTCCGACGTCTCCGGTCCCATCTGAGCACACCTACCGTTGCGGACGAGCTCCCTCGTCGATTTGCCCACCTCCGCAGCGTCTGAGGAGGTCCCCCGCGCACGCATTGGGCCGACGAAACTTGTCGGTGACTTGTTCTTCGAGGATCTCCAGCAACCGTCTGATTGAGCACCTCGCTCTAAGTCCATCACAGCCACTCATCTCTGGAGAAGACTCAGCCGTCCAATCATTTGAGGGGGCTCATCTCAAGCGTCCATCGCGAAGGGGTACCTACGCACCAGAGCCATCCGATCTTCCACGTGGCACTCCTTCAGCCGTGGATCGTAATAAAGGGGTAATTTGCACTTAGGCCCTCTTTCCTTTTTATATTTTAGTTTAGTCCTATAAATATTAGTTTCAGTTGTTTTTTTAGAACATTTGCATCTTGGACCTTGTATTTGTTTTATTTGCAAATTAGTCCCTGTTTGTGTGGAACACGTGCTTTGACACGTGATTTTGTGGAACAATTGCATGTTATATCCAGTAGTTTTGGGGTGTTACTGTTTGATATTTTATAAATAGGAATTACAAAATTACCCCTCTGTGTGCTCATCACGTGTGTGTCTCGTGCTTATTTGGACTATTTGCAAGTTACGCCCTGTGGTTTTTATAATTGTTATCAGTTTAGCCCTAGAACTTTCTTTCTTTGCACTTTGGTCCCTATGTCTTGTAACTTTCTATTGGTTGAATAAAATACCAAATAAAATCCAAAGCATGTGAAATTTGGACACGTGGCCCCTGCCATTGTGTAAAAATTTCACAATTTTTTAGGACATTTTTGTTGCTTTTTTCTATTTTTAAAAAATCATACACCTTCATTTTTGTTACTGTTTGATTTATAAATTTGATTAAAAATTTAAAAACTCATCTAAAAATTACAAAAAAATAGGACTTGTTTGTTTTAGTGTTTTCTTGCTTCTATCCAATTTTTGTTGAATTTGGATTTATAAAACCCATAAAAATTATAAAAATTTAAAACCCTTATAAAATTATTAAAAATCACATATAAATCAAAAAATGTAATTTTGGTTTCTGTAGTTTAGTTTTTGTTTTTATTTTTCATGAAAATTATCTTCAGATTTTTATATGTTAATTATCTATTTTTATTTAGCCTTTCAAATCTTACTGCACATTTCTTCACTATTTTTGCTTTTTTCTATTTTTATAAAACCAATTAAAAATTATAAAATTCTGAAAAAATCACCAAAAACACTTAAAAATATAAAAAAACATAACTATAATTTTATTTGAACTTTATGAATTACTTTGAGTGTTTAATAAATTGTTGATTGTGTGCTTTTTACTCTCTTTTTACTTTTTCTTTATAATTAAAAATATAGAAAAAAATTAAAATATATAAAAATCCAATAAAAATACCTTTTCTTTATTTTATTTTATTTTTGACTACTTCGTAGGCCGATTCGACCAACCTGTGCTCATTGAGTTCGACCCTGGTTGATATACCAGGTTAAATAAATAACGAGACCGCTAGTCGTGTTTAATGGATTTATTTTCTGATTTGGTGGTCCTATCTTCTTGTTGACTGATCTCCGAGATCCGAGTCGCAATGACCCGTGTTTTTATACCTTCACCCGGGTCTGTGGATTCTTCGGTCATCAGAATGGCGCTGTTGCCGGGGAGCACGACTTAGTAGTCTTTTTGTTTTTCGTTTTTGTTCAGTTTTCGATTCCGCGGCTTTTCTTTTCTTTCACGGCTTTCAGCAGCTTTTTCGGTTTCTTTTATTTTCCTTTTATTTCTTTTATTTTTATTCTTGTTTGTTTTATTTTATTTGTTTTTATTTTCATTCTTTGTATATAGTTTGCATTTGATTTTATTTCATCTTGCTTAGTTTTTATAATAATTGTTTCTGACCCAATCTTGTTTGACTTCTTGCGAGGGCCCGAGGATCGAGGCGGCTTTCTTCGGAAAGTCGAAGCAACCGCGGAAGTCGGAGGCAGCTCGCTTTTGTACGGAGCCGCAGGAGAGAGTGAGAATTTGAGCAGGAGAGGAGAGGACTAGTTTAGGATAGTTGTACTTTTTAGTCAGATTATTTGATTGTTGTAATAATACAGGGACAGCCAGACTCTCAGAGACTTGTGATTACGGGGTCTGTTTCGCCGAGCACCGGTGTGCTTGGGGGACCTCACCGTGATTTACGTCGGTTTTGATTTTTCGCTTTTTATTACTGCTTATCTGATTTACGCAGTTTTGGCCTTAGCTTAGGATTTTCTGCTGGTTGTGACGTAATTGATTAGGATCTAAAACCTAATTATATGCCTGCTCCTATTAGATCGTAATTGGACTAAATTAAAATTAATAAAGAAAAGGCTATCCTGGTCACTTGAGGGGTCACGTGCTGGTAGAGGCCGCATACATCGCTGGCAGGATCCGTTGTGGCGGACATTGATCTGCATCAGAGATCGGACTCCGACCCCTCCCGTTGACCCGTTAGCCATTTGTTCTTTCCGTGTAGAAATTACTTCGTCTAAGGCTGATTTTCTCGTGCATCATATAGGTAGTTTATTTTCTATCTTTATTTTTATGCACGGATCACCCTGCATGTAGAGTGCTGGAGTCAGGTACGCATTTCTTACTCTGCATGCATCATTGATTTCATCACGCATTGGCTTTTTCGTCTCCCCCCCCCCCGATTTCTGGACTTAAATAATCAGGAGAACCCGAAAATTTTGTTAGGTGTTTGTTTGCTTGAAAAATATCTAAAAAAATAAAAACCATAAAATTTGGGACTGCTAAAGCAAATTAGACCTAAAAAACGCTTCACCAAAAAAAATGTATTGGGACAGCAACCCCCTCCTTGTATGATTTGATTGGGCGAGAGAGTAACCCGCACACTAGGTAGAGCCATATCTGACCCCTTTTCAGACTACTGCTTTTGGGCTAGTCGTTCTCCAGTGAGGATCGCTCCGGTCTCATGTAAAGCGGGTCGTGATATCCTTAACAAAGCGAGTCGATCGGGTAGCCAATAAATGGTCCGTGGCTTGTACTGGCTGGGAAAGATCTAGTTCGAGATCGGGACAGTCTCTTGAGGACGTTGGATTCCCAACAGCTCGCTTAATCGCTCTGTTAGACTGTATTATCACCAAAATAAAAAAGACAAGATAAAAGACCGAACTCTTACTGTCATCAGCTCGCGTCGCATTGGTGAATTGGGGGTTTGTTTGCCTGATCATGTTTTCTTTCCAGATCCCATCCGCCTGACTTGTCAGATTACGATGATGGGTTGGAGGTCCCTTAGGCAGCCTCTGGCTGCACCGCTTACGAGCACTCCAGCCCGTTCATCTAGGTCGGTTCGTGAGAGCCAGGACCCGCTCTCCGAACCCGAGTTCACTTCCATCATGTTTCTCCCGACCACCTTTCTTCTGACAGTCCAGAGGTGCCCGATCAGATAGAGCAGTAGACAGATTATATTTCGGCACCTGAGCTTGGGCCTTTTGCCTTTGCAGAGACCATGGCCAGCAGCAGTGACGACCGCACCGGAGGCCCACGAGCAGAGCAGGCCTATGTCCTGGACCAGGGTGCGATCAACAACACCTTGATAGCTTCCCTCGAGACGATGCAGTAGCAGATCAAAGATCAGGGAGCTTTCATGGTAGCGGATGAGAGCCGACCGCAAGCAGCGCAGGCCCGCAGGAGACGGGCCAGAGATACCAGATCGGCCCGATGAGGCAGTCCAACTAGCAACAGCAGCAGGAGCCAGACCGATGCGAGAGTTGCACAACCCCGAATCAATGCCTACCCACCGGTGGATCGTTCTTCCGGCGATCGTGGGGGACTTCAAGTTCCCCCTGCAGATGATACAGCTTCTACCCAGTTTCCACGGGCTCGCGACTGAGGAGCCCCATCTCCACCTCCAAGAATTTGAGATGATATGCAGCACCGTCCATGATCGGCAGGTGGACGAGGACACCATACGGATGATTGCCTTCCCCTTCTGCCTAGTCAATAGAGCAGCCAACTGGCTGAAGCATTTGGGGAGGTTTGTCTATACATGGGAGCAGCTCCGTACCGAGTACTTGAACAAGTACTATTTATTTGGGCGGACCAATGCAGCGAGGGTCCTGATCAGCAACTTCTCCATGCTCCCCAATGAGCAGTTCCATGAGGTATGGGAGAGGTTTAGAGAGCTCACAGACATATGCCCGCACCACGACATCTCGAAGTCAAACCTAGTTCAGAGCTTCTTTTGTGAGCTGACACCAAAGCTGCAGGGCCTGGTGAATGCTTCTTGTGGCAGTTCCTACTTCTCCAAGGATGAGGATCAGGTCTGGGCCATCTATGAGGAGATGGCCGAGAACTACACCGTGATGTCCCAGACCCGACTCTACACCCAGGGACGCCCCCAGCCACAAACCGTGCAGTTTCATAGGATAGCACGGGTCGATGCCGGTCCTTCCACTTCGTTCGCGGCAGCCACATAGGCCAAGTCTACATCTGCAGACATGGGCATCATCAGCGAGAAGCTGGACCGGATCGAGTTGATCGAGAAGAAGCAGTGCCAGGGCATGACGCAGATGGCACAGGCATTGAGTGACCTGAAGACACAGATCATGTGTCTCCAGGAGGCACAGACGGCTTCTCAGCCCCGTCTCAGGTCACGAGGAGATCCGAGCAGCAGTGGTAGCTCGTCCCAGCACTCCAGTCAGCCTAGACAGGTTCACCATGTCCAGGTGGAGTCGTACCAGCAGCCACCGTAGTCTTACCAACCACCACCATCCCAGGACACTCAGATGGTGGTTTACCAGCCGGATCAGCCCCTGGCAGTATTACCTCCGCTCTCGTATGAGTAGGAGACGTTGATGGATGTCAACGAGATTTGGTACGACCGACCCCACCTTGGTATCCGACGAGACTATCCCAGATTCCGTTGGTCAGCCGGAGGCACCAGTTCTCAGCAGCAACCTCTAGTTCAGGGTGGCCAGTACGGCCAACAGCGTGAGCAGCACCAGCAGCCCCAGCCCCCAGTTCAGCAGCAGCAGTCATCCCACTACCACCAGTATGGTCCTCGTCCCTATCAGCAGGGACAACCTTGGAGGCGACAACAACCTCAACAGCAGTATCATCACCAGTACCCCTCTCACCCTCACCAAAAACAGCAGCCTCACTACCAGCGAGGCTACCCGTCAGGTTCTCATGGGCCGACCTATGAGAACCTCGCCTTGGATGATCTAGCATGCCTCATGTCCGAGCAGCAGGCTACCTTTCGACGGGAGATGGACGAGTTCCGTCAGGAGATGAGGGAGATAGTGAGAGGGAAGGCCGCCATCCCTACCCAGATCGAGCCGAACCCCAACAGCCTAAAGAGGAAGTCTGAGCAGGTAGAGTTCACAGAGTTCACCACTCCTAGTGATTCACTTGGTGACATTTCTGCATATCTGTTTGATGCTGACTTTGTTACACTTAGGAGCGGTAGGATGCCAGCAGGCGGTGTCTCGTCTGAGCGACGACTCGATGCTACTACAGGAGCGCCAGGTGAGGAGGAGAGCGGTGCTGATGCCGCCAGAGATGATGACGGTGGTACTGACGCCACCGCGGATGTTGATCCAGCCGACGGTACTGAGGCGGTCGTTTCACCTGATGGAGAAGGTGGTACTGATGTCACCAGACTTGTTGCCGAGTCAAAGTGCGGTACTGATGCTGCGGATCCAGATGTCGAGGGTGGTGCTGAGGCCACCATTACTTCTACTGCTAGTCCTGTTGTTTTTCCTTTTGTTCATGTACCTCAGGACGTTTCTGTGAATAAAGGAAAGGGTTTCATTTTTTCTGATCCACATGTGGTGATTGATGATGTATGTGTGGATTCTGTCGTGCTTGAGCAGCCCAGACCCTCTCCTAGTCCTTCATCTGAGAATGACCCAGCAGTCCCCTTCCCCCAAGCACTCCGCTTGGCTAAGGGGCATAAAAAAGAAAACCCAAAAAAGTCCGACCAGCTAGAGTTCAGCCAGCACATGATGGACCGTTTTCATATACAACTGACTCTACAGGAGGTCTTGGAGCACATCCCTCTCTTCTAGCGATCACTCGAGATAGGACCATAGTTCAGAGGAAGAGGAGGAACCACCAGTCAGAGATCCATGTGCTCACTCGCACCACATGCTTCGCGATCCAGAACCGTCTGCCAGCCAAGAGGCCAGATGCAGGAGCCCCGTATGTTATATGCCACATTCAGGAGCAGAGGTTCGATCGTACTCTCTTAGACAGTGGGTCTTCGATCAAACTACTTCTGGCAGCCCTACTCGACCGCTTTGAGTTGGGCCCTCTCAGACAAAGCAGGACGGTCCTTCAGTTTGCTTATCGATCTGTCAAGAGGTCGAAGGGGTTGCTGAAGGACGTTGTTGTCACGATTCAGGGCCTGAAATTCCCTGTGGACTTTGTTGTGTTGGACATGGAGATCCCTGAGTCCGTGACCAATACCCCCATCATTTTAGGACGCTCGTTCTTGGCCACAACCAAGGCAGTGTCCGATCATGATAGTGGGAAGGTATACTTTTGCGTCGAGGACGAGAGTATACAAATAGAGATGATCGAGGAGACTAGAGCCCGAGATTAAGCTTGCTCCGAGCAGACTTCAGATTCAGAGCAGATGACAGAGGCAGGGCGAGACATCCACCAAGACTGCGACTTTGTGATCACAGATGACGAGGCAGTTTGGGCAGACCCAGTAGCACAGGCCATCCTCTCACCTTCAGAGTTTGCTTATGCACAGATGACAGCTAAGGAGATCTTGGATAGTGCACCCCTGGTCCAGGATACATCTCAGGCAGCAGAGCCGGTTCCCGATCGTGAGGCAGATTTTTGTGATTCCGATACAGATCCCTCGGAGTCAGATTTCGACTAGGCTGAGTTTGATGACTTGATACCGTGTCTGACTTCCACAGAGCCTACAGCTAGGGAGGAGGCTGATTCTACACAGAGCAGAGATGCACCAGCAGAGCAGCCTGCGCCTGATTCAGATTGCGAGAGAGAGTTCTCATTCTCCCATGCAGATTTGGTCGCATTCACTCAGACCTTTCAGAGGCCAGATCCACCAGCACAGTGTTGTCCAGAGCTGAAGCCGCTTCCTTCATCGCTGAAGTATAGGTTCCTTGCAGGTGAGCATGAGATGTACCCAGTCATTATCTCAGCAGATTTGACTGGAGAGCAGGAATACCGTCTGATGGGGGTTCTTGAAAAGAATCGCAAGGTGATTGAATGTAACGTAACCGATCTCCAGGGGATAAATCCAGCCCTGTGCTCCCACCATATCTATCTCGAGGATGACGCGAAGCCGTCACGTGAGTTTCAGCGGCGACTTAACCCGAACCTTCGAGATGTTGTCATGAAGGAGATCTCGAAATGGTGGAGCGCTGATTTTATCTACCCCATCTCCGACTCCAAGTGGGTCAGTCCGTTGCATGTGGTGGCTAAGAAGACGGGCATTACTACAGTTGTCAGTGAGTCTGGAGAGGAGATCGCTACCCGAGTACACACTTCTTGGCGGGTCTGTGTGGACTACAGACGATTGAACTAGGCCACCAAGAAGGATCATTTCCCATTGTCGTTTATTGATCATATTATTGAGAGACTCGCAGGGAAGAGCCATTACTGCTTCTTGGACGGGTACTCCGGATACAACCAGGTGGCAATTGCGCCAGAGGACCAGGAAAAGACTACCTTTACCTGTCCCTTCGGGACATATGCTCTCAGACGGATGCCCTTTGGATTGTGCAACGCTCCGGCAACATTCCAGAGGTGCATGTTGTCCATCCTTTCGGACATGGTAGGGGAGTGCTGGGAGGTCTTCATGGATGACTTTTCGGTCTACGACGACGGATTCGATTCTTGTCTTGACTGCCTAGACCGCATCCTTCAGCGATGTATTGAGGTGCACCTGGTGCTTTCTTGGGAGAAGAGTCACTTCATGGTGACTCAAGGGACGGTGCTTGGCCATATCATCTCCAACTGGGGCAAGCAGGTTGATCCGGCCAAGGTGAATATCATTAGGAAACTCAGTCCACTGTCTAACTTGCGGCAGTTACGGTCTTTTCCGGGGCACGTCAGTTTTTATCGACGATTCATTCATGATTTCAGCCGGATTGCCCGACCGTTGACTGATCTGCTGACGAAAGACACCGAGTTCATTGTGGATGATAAGTGTCTAGCGTCATTTGAGACTCTCAAGAGTCTAGTTGTAGAGGCTCCTGTCCTTCAGCCGCCTAATTGGTCTCTCCCATTCGAGATCATGACGAATGCCTCCGATTTTGCCATAGGGGCCGTGCTGGGACAGAGGAGGGATGGAGTCCCCTTTGCTATTCACTACGCTAGTCGGACTTTGGATGCAGCTCGGAGGAAATACACAGTCACTGAGAAGGAGATGCTAGCCGTAGTTTTCGCCCTAGATAAGTTCAGATCTTACATCATTGGATCTAAAGTGACCATCTCACTGATCATACCGCCATCAGGTACCTCATGGCAAAGAAGGATGTCAAAGCCAGATTGACCAGATGGATCCTTCTTCTCCAGGAGTTTGATATAGAAGGACAAGCCTGGAGTCAAGAATGAGGTGGCGGATCATCTCTCCCGATTGGAGTATCTTGAGGATTCTGAGCAGATCGAGCCTATTTGTGAGACCTTCCTAGATGAGGCGATCCTTGCTATCGCCTCTCTCCCATGGTACGCCGATATTGTGAACTTTCTTGTTGCCAAGAGGGTCCCACAAGATTGGCCCAGGCAGAGACTTGAGACCTTCCTCGTGAAGGCCAAGTTCTACCACTGGGAGAATCCCGTCCTTTACCATGAAGAAGGGGACAGTGTCTGGTGTAGGTGCATTCCTCAGGAGGAGCACCACAACGTCCTCACTTACTGCCACAAGCTTGAGGCAGGAGGACATCACTCTGGGAGGAGAACGGCACAGAAAGTGCTCCAATCCGGCCTATGGTGGCATACCCTCTTCAAGGACTCTGATGAGTTCGTGAAGAGGTGTACTGACTGTCAGAGGATGGGCACTTGTGGACAACGTGATTTGATGCTGATGCAGCCCATTCACTTCTGTGAGGTTTTTGACGCATGGGGCATCGATTTCATGGGTCCATTCCCTAGGAGTAAGGGATTTGAGTACATTATGTTGGTCGTGGATTATGTTAGTCATTGGGTTGAGGCCATCACTGCCCGAACCGCAGATGCTAGGAATGTTTGCAGATTTTTGAGGAAGAATATCATTTCACGGTTCGGAGTTCCTAGAGTGTTGATATCTGATGGGGGTCTCATTTCGTCAACGACAAGGTAAAGGCCCTTGCTAGCGAGTTCAGCATAGACCATCGAGTAGCCACACCGTACCATCCTCAGACCAATGGTCTTGCTGAAGTGTCGAACAGGGAGATCAAGACTATATTGCAGAAGGTCATCCACCCTGACCGAAAGGATTGGTCACAGCTTTTGGACTCGGTCTTGTGGGCATATAGGACGTCCTTCAAGACTTTGTTGGGTACGTCTCCCTTTCGCCTCGTTTATGGCAAGCCTTGCTATTTATCTGTTGAGCTTAGACATAGATCACTCTGGGCAGTCACATACATTATCATGGATCCAGTGAGTGTAGGAGATCAGAGGAGGGCAGAGTTAGCAGCCCTGGAGGAGCTTCGTGATGCATCCTTTTCGAGCAGCCTACAGTACAAGGAGAGAGTGAAGGAGTGGCATGATTCTCATATCAGCCACAAGCAGTTTGAGCCAAGACAACGATTATGGTTGTTCGATGCCAGGTTGAGATTATTTCCAGGGAAGCTACAGAGCAAATGGAAGGGACCCTATTTGGTTAGAAAGGTACACAACAATGGGAGTATTGATATATCTGAGTTGTCTTCTGAGAGTACCTTTCGTGTTAATGGGCAGCGACTCAAGCCATATCTAGATCATGAGCCGATGGTCATTGACGTCTCCCCGATTCATTTTGCGTGAGATGTGGTCTCTTGACTCACATCTATTGCATCTCACGCCTGATTATCACTGTTCCTCCGACTTGTATAGATCCAGTTGTCCATATCACACTATTCTTCAGTCCGACACCCCATTTGCATCTTCGATGTTGCTATACTTAGGGTGCACTTTACCCTAAGTATAGGGGGGTGTGAGACTCTTGAGTTTCTTTTGATTCATTTCTACCTCTGTTTGCTGCCTATACTTAGGGATATTTTACCCTAAGTATAGGGGAGGTAGACCCTGTACATTCTCACTAGGATTTCCCTTCGTGTATAGCTTGTTATACTTAGGATTACTTTGATCCTAAGTATAGGGGGAAACCCCGAGATCTCTTGCATTTCTATTCTTTCATTCGTCTTTGTATATAGCCTTCCTTTTCACTTCCCTATACTAAGCATGAGTTATGTCTTCTTCATCGCTCTTGACTCTGAGGACATCGTTCGAGCTAAGTATAGGGGGGGTGTATATTTCATATATACTTTAGCCATAACTCGTACTTTGCGTGAGTGTGTTAATAAATAAAAAATAGCTAAAATCCAAAAAAAACATAAAAATTAAAATTGTTCCTTGTAAATAAAATTCTTTTATTGCACATACATAGCTAGTTGTACAAATTATTTTTGTAAAAATGTTTGTAAAAATCTTTTGTGTAAATAGCTTGTAAATATTTTGATATCAAAATTATGTATATAGTACAAAATTTTTGTAAAATGTTTTGAAAATCAAAAGTTTGAAAAACCTCGTGTAAATTTGTGTAAATATTTTTCAAAACTTGCATCCATGCATACATCCATCTTTTCAAAACATTTTTCAAAATTTTTGCACATGTGTAAATATTTTGTAAATCGTATCTTTGTAAATACTTGTATAGTTTTTCCTAGAACATAGTTGACATTTAAACTAGCCTGGAATTAAATTGAAAAATGGAGCTTGGTTAAGATCTTAATCCACCTAATTCTAAGAGAAACCTTATAGGGCTTAGGGTTGAGACTTTTCAGGTCCATGGTGACTTAATTCTTTGAGTCCACTAGGCTATGATCATATGTCATCTTGATGAGCCTAAGTAGAGCGCTTAACAACACACACATGACTCACATAGACACTGGCTTTACTTGGACCTGCACTTTACACCGAGCTCTCTACGGATGAGGTGGTGAGGAGGCAGTCTTCCTTGACTTGGGGTAGCATATGAGGGTAGTACTTCTAGGCGAAACCTCTCTTCTTCTTATAGTGAAGGAAGTTCGTCTCAACTTGGTATGGTTGCCATGAGGTCTAACGACAGGAGTTGTGGGTTGCAATAATGCTTCAAAGAGGGATAGTCTACTTGCTCAAGAGGAAAAACTCCTTATGTATATATGATGCACTTTGTAGATATGTTGTATATATGCACATCAAAAAAATATGCAAAAAGAAAAGAACTCCAAAAAAAGTGGTGGTTCTTATAGAAAATGATAATCCCACCCGAGTGTATATAGTGCAATAAGCAAAGCTTGAGACTCATGTTCCATCTTATGTAGCTTGCAGCAGGGAGACTTAGCTGCATTGGTTAAGCTCCCAGGGATACATGGCTACACTGGCCATGGTCCATTCTCTTCTTCCTCCTTTTCTTGAGCCGGTTGAACTTGAACTTAGAAGGGAATACCCCGCTCCTCGAGGAAAGAGTGGCCAGACTAGGGAATTAGAGTTACCTTGTTGGGGAGGGTTGTCATTTTGCTACTTCTGAGGTGGAGAGATATACCTCACTTACACTGTACAAGGAAAGATTCACGGTCTTCAGGATTTGTGTATGTAGACTTGTTCTGATAGGGATTATTGAGGAGTCTTGACTATAGAATAGTGGAACTTAGAGGTTGTTAAGTTTTAAACCTAAGTCCAAATAAGGTTCCGACACATTAATAATCCAGAGATCTGACTAAGCTCCATACTTCAATTTAATGAAGGCAGGTTTAATATTCATCATTGATTAATTCATTTTTCCCCTCTTTTTCTTTTTCTTTTCTTTTTCACTTCTTTTTCAAATAAGTGTTTGCTAAGGGACTAGCAAAGTTAAGTATAGGGGGGCAATGAATCATCATTCATCACTCTTTGTTCTTTTATTTTAGCTAAAAACCTTTGCAAAACACCATGTATATGTTTGTAAATAGAATAATTTATCAAAAATCATGCATTGTGTAAATATTAATAATTAGCATGTTTTTGTGCAAAAATAAAATAATAAAGAAATAAAGAAAAAGAAGGAAATATTTAGAATAAATATTGAGTGACCTGAACCCAAGGGAAGGCTCTACAAGGGCCTGACCGCAAAATAAAATAAGTAGAGAGAGATAGGGTAACTCAACATGGGGTAAATACCCCTCTTTGTGTAAATATTTTATTTTCTAAAAATAAAAATATTTATGTGTTTCCCATATTTTGTATATATTTATAAAAATAAAATAAAAATGGGAAAAATAAAAGAAAAATAAAAATAAATACTTTCTCTCTCATCAATGTACATATACCATGTACATAAAATAAAAGATGTATTTATTTCACCTTTGTAAATACTTAATAAAAATCTAATAAAAATCATTATATATTCCAAATTTTATGATGTAAATAAATAAAATAAAAAATTGAAATAATTTTACATAAATAAAATAATAAAAAATTCAAAAACACATAGGTTTATATACCTGTACATAATAATATAATGTAAATACATAATTTATTTTTTAAAAAAACAAATAAAAATCACTAAAAAATACTTTGAAAATAAATAAGTATTTTTTATTTTGTAAATATTTTGAAATAAAGTCTTTTTCTAATTTATTTTGAATTTTTAAATCTTTTTCCAATGAATTTTTCTCATTGGTCCACAGGGGATTGTTGACCCCTGGTCAACTCTCCCCCCAGTACCACTCCTTCGCGGATCTGCGCCTTCAACCCGACTTCTCCGAATTATCGCGTCACGATCCGTCACTCATTTCCTTAAACCCCGGGCCCCGATTATCCATGAGACATCTCTGATCCATGCCCGATCATCTTTTTAGGGGTCCGAGCATTGGATTGCACGCCCGACTCCATTCTTGCCGGACCCCTGGCACTATATAGTCTTGCCTCCTCCTGCCATTTCACGCACCTTCAGCCACCGTTTCAAACTCCCAGTACCTCCGTCTTCTAGCCTTGAGTGACAGCAAGCCCTAGGAGGCGTTGCAGCGAGGATTGAAGCGCTCTAGCCCCTAGTCCGACGGCCAGACCGTCGAGCTCCGCCACCGGCGAGCGCGAGCCTCTGGAGCATCGCTCCATTGAGGCAAGGACTCCAGGAGATGCACCATCTCCCCCACAGACGCGTCCGATCATCAGGTATCCTTGTTAGCCCTTAGATTAGCTTCCATTCCCATTTTCGATTTTTGCACCGCCGGGCTTCGTCGGTCGTTTCGCTCCTCTCCGATCGACCATCTTCCCATCCGACCATCGCATCATCTTAATGAGACTTCGTTCCACCTTCTACACCCCTCCGATCATCTTGGTTCACCCCGGAACCAAGAAGTAGGTCTCCTCTGCCGTCGCTTCGTCGGAGACTCTCGTTCCGCCTCACCAGACCACCCACTTCGCCCATAACCGGGTCAAGGCACTTTGCCCTCGACCCAGCCTTCTTTCTGTGCAGGTTTCATCGAAGAAGGACCCCATCTGGGGGTCCAACTGTTCAGGCACAGGTGCTCCTGCTCCCCTCCATCGCCGGAGCTTCTCCTACGTCTCCGGTCCCATCTGAGCACACCCACTGCTGCGTACGAACTCCCTCGTCGATTTGCCCACCTCCGCAACGTCTGAGGAGGTCCCCCGCGCACGCATTGGGCCGGCGAAACTCACCGGTGACTTCTTCTTCAAGGATCTCCAGCAACTGTCCGATTGAGCACCTCACTCCAGGTCCATCACAGCCACTCATCTCTAGAGAAGACTCAGCCGTCTGATCATTTGAGGGGGCTCATATCGAGCGTCCATCGCGAAGGGTACCCACGCACCAGAGCCATCCGATCTTCCACGTGGCACTCCTTCAGCCGTGGATCGTAATAAAGGGGTAATTTGCACTTAGGCCCTCTTTCCTTTTTATATTTTAGCTTAGTCCTGTAAATATTAGTTTCAGTTGTTTTTATTTTGGAACATTTGCATCTTAGACCTTGTGTTTGTTTTATTTGCAAATTAGTCCCTGTTTGTGTGGAACACGTGCTTCGACATGTGATTTTGTGGAACAACTGCATATTATATCCTGTAGTTTTGGGGTGTTACAGTTTGATATTTTATAAATAGGAATTACAAAATTACCCCTCTGTGTGATCATCACGTGTGTGTCGCGTGCTTATTTGGACTATTTGCAAGTTATGCCATGTGGTTATTATAAGTGTTATTAGTTTGGCCCTGGAACTTTCTTTCTTTGCACTTTGGTCCTGTGTGTTGTAGCTCTTTTATTGGTTGAATAAAATACCAAATAAAATCCAAATCCTGTGAAATTTAGATACGTGGCCCCTGCCACTGTATAAAAATTTCACAATTCTTTTGGAACATTTTTGTTGCTTGGTATCATCTTTAGTGGCATGGGTGCTAATACAAATTTCATCAAGTGATTCAACAAGAATGATAAGAGATTCTAATTCTTTGTGAAGAATAAATATCTCCAATGCATCATTATCTGAATTCATCAAGATCAAACTAGAACCTCTACTTGTTGTCTTGTATCAAATTAGAACCTCTACTTGTTGGATTGTACCACATTCGACATTTATCCTAGTCAAGATCAATATCACTGAGGAAACCATGTATCTCAAATAAAGAAATCCGATATGCATCCACATTCTCTGCATAATCCACTTGACCGCCAACATAGTCTCGATGTCAATAATTCTGCCAGAATGCTGGATCTCCATCATGTGAAATTGTGTAGTCATATCTGCAAAAGAAATTTATATCGTTTATTAAATAAATAAATATATAACTAACAAGATAAATTCATCATTTAACCAAAATGCGCTCATGTACAAATATTAACACACTCAAATCGCTACAAACATGGAAATGATCTTTTAACACTGTTCATGGAAGCAGAAATTGCAAGAACGGTCCAGAGAACTGTTTGATTTTTTGCCACAAGGAATACATGAGCAGCTTCTTTTGAAAAAAGATACCCATGGATACATCCAAGTTTCCTTAAATTTGTTAAATTCATTATTGCCATCATTGCCATAAAATAATTGCCTATTGTTGAGTATATTTATATATGGTTAGATTGCTAAGATTGAAACTGAGAAAATGCTTATCTTTGTGGTTGAGACTGAATCGGAGAAAAGGAGAACCACCCTTATAGTAGCATGCGTATCCTCAATGATCTATCGACATTAACTCAAATAAATACTTTCCCCATGTTCAATAGAATCACATGAACAACGATTTCACCTGAAACTACATAACGTAAAAAAAGATGCAATGTTTCAAGTCGATCGAATTGCTTCACCCATAGTAAAAGATCCTAACTTTACTAAGGGAAAATGAGCAGAACTTGTGTCCACGATCTACGGCAAAGGAGCACCACCTCCTCCTGCAACCACACTCTCCGACCATGGCAATCGCCTTCCCTCATGGGTACCCCTTTCTCGGCCACGTAAACCCTTATCTCGAACCTAAATATCCGAAAAATGCAGCAACATGGAGCAAGGAAAATCGACATACTCTGTGCAGCCTAGCTTCAGGAGAGCTGGCCACCGAGAGGACGACGTTCGGCAAGCCGCGATGTCGTCTGGGGTCATCGATGTCGGAGCAGTCTGAGCTATGGAGGGGAGGGATTGATCCTCGATTACTCTGTTTGGGTGAGGGCGAATAGGAGAAAGTAAAAATTGAAAAAGTAAACCCTATTGGTCTGAGGTAATTTCGTCAAGTAAAACTATGGACCGAGTTGCCCATTCTCGACGTTGGAGACTGGAACGGCAAGTTAAACTTTAGTCTCATGTTTGTTATAAACTAAAGATCAATCCCTAATTTGAGAATCTACGTAAAGATCGGTCTTTTTTTAAATTTACCATAAAAAATCTTCAAGTTGTTCACACCAGTGTTTTTGAAATCGGACCGGACTGATCGGTTCAACTGGCGAATCGGGTCAGGACCGGTTCTTGCCGGTTCAGTTCCAATTTCAAATTTTAAACAACCTGCCCGGTTCGAGTTATTATTTTTAACCCAATTAAACCACATTTAATTTTAAATTTATTTTAAAAATAATGTTGGTAATAAGAGTTGAACCCATGACCTTTAGTCAACAATTTCAAACTCCTAACCAACTACTTTAAGAAGTGTGTTCTCAATTTACATAAGGTCATCGATGTTCATTAAATAATCACCCTCGTAACATGGGAGAATGGCCAACAAATTGGCCTACACAAAAACACAAAACTTTCTCAACATCATCATTAGTTTGTCGTTGGCCTACACAAAAAACAACTATCATAATCACCATCAACAAATGAGGATGTCCATCTAAAGAACTCCGTAAGAACCAACATATAATCTATCATCAAGTGAGAATATCCACCCAAAAAACTCCACCAATGCAATATCCACCCTGTCATAATGCATGAAATAAAGATACGTAAACGATCAATCCTTCTCCGAAAATTATTGGATGAATTTAACTTGATATGCATACCAATTTTCCAAGAAGAAACGAAAAGACCATAAAAAAACACTCCACCAATCCCAACCTCGCAAAATGGAACTATGATAAACCACCTGCCATATAGAGATTATTAGTCCTTCGAGGTAAACTATTTACGATTTCAAATTTACAATACTTACAGGTTAATACATGACTGAAGAAAGTTGAGATGATCCCCTATGGATTCTTCTTCCCCTTTGTGATGGACTTGTCGTTGGAGCTTGCACTTCAATATTAGAAGATCCTCTTGCAGCACTAGGTCCTTTTTTAATGATAAGCTTCTTTCTCATAGGGATTCCCTTGCAAGTTCTTACATTGTGGCCATAGTTTCCACGGTTACCGCATTTCAATTAATGTTGATGTTTTTTTAACTTGTGCGGATTAGGGACCTCATCTGCTGCCCTTTTTCACTTTTTTAGGCCTCTCTGAAGGAGTGGGAACATTTGAAGGTAAAATAGCATTTGCGTCCACTCTTGACCATTGAAAGCTGGCAGGCACTAGTTAAATGATGGGAGCATAACTCTTGCGATAAGTCGATATACGATAACAATCTTCAATATAATCTTCCAGCTTTTTATTAATTGCAAATATTGTTGCTATCCCATGCTTGCAAGGGACTCCAGTCAGATCTCATTCCCTGCATCCATAACTTTTCAATGTCAAATCCACTTCATACGCTTTTCGCTTGTAATCTACCTCAAATTTGTGATCCCTACATATAGGACCTCTGCATCCCCAACTTCTCTTTTCCTGAATCTAACTTCCATTGGACCATAGGGCAAATTGAGTCACTATAATCACGCATGGAGTCCTCTTAGTATGAAATCTAGTCATCAGCTTCTTCCTTATGGATTCGAACATCGTCATGATTGGTTTGTTACGATAATCCAACATCATTTCATTCCATGACTCGTAAAGATTATTAATTAAAAAATTACATTTCAACCATGATCGGAAGCCAACCAGTGACCATAGACCACTTTTGTTCTTCATCAACCAGTTGTAAGCATCCTCTCCATTTGTCTCCTTAAAATATGTCATTGTATCGTCAAATTGGATGCCCTAGATTCTCTCCAAAAAATCTTCTTCGTGGCGACATCTTTGAATTATTTCTTGAAATTCTCGTATAAGTGTCGTGGATAAAATCTGTGTTCAACAGTTCCGCAAATGCTTGGATATAAGTACATGACGATTGTACTTTCCACGTATACTGACTTGGATATTGAGACCGTATATCAAATCTAGATCTCTAGGACCTCCCATATATGTTTGATCAATCAAAGCCATAAATCGAATCTTCTCATTGCATATGAATCACATTTAGACAATTGTCCAACATCTGGACCAAAATTAGATTACTTCTTTGTTGAGTGGAGTCACTAAAATCGAGACTTGTTTCATCACTCCATCAGAATGGAAGCGTCATGGTTATACAATCTTTTATGAACACATTACCCTCAGGTATTCCTAATACTTGTTCATACTGCATACTAGAAGACCTAGAATAAACCCTAAGATTTAAATCAATTTAGACTATCTTCTTCCGGATGTTAAGAATGTTGAATGCTTCCGCAAGACCCTAGCATCATAGAAAAATTATACACATTAGAGTGTAAAATATTAATCTGTTTTGCTACTTGAGAGTTCAAAATATCAAATTTTTACCTTTCTCTTATCGAAGATGAAAGTCCATGCAAATTCTTCAATAGAGCCAATACTTTCCACAAGTACTCCAAGAACCATATCCACGAGTCCTTATCTCTTTTTCTACCACATCATATGCAAAGGGAAATAATTGATTGTTACCATCCCTTGCTATAACACTAAAAAGATGTTTTCCACATGGACCCTTTAGATGACAACCATCTAAGCTAATGAATGGTCTACAACCTTCTAAGAAATCCCCCTTAATTGGCTCCAAATAGATGAAAAATATACGAAAAGTGACGTTCTCAACCTCCAATTTTACTATGCTCCCCAGCATATTTAACCTAAGAATGGAGGCATAATTCCAAAAACGTGTGTATTGTTCTTTGTGTGAGCCTTCTATCTGAACCTGTAGTGTCTTTCTTTTCTCTCGGTATGCCTTAATTTTCCCAATAGTAGTCATGAAGTCCTTCCTTGCTGAAGATTGTATGGTGTCAACCTTCCATTCTGTATTATCTTTAATAATGTCCAAATATTTATTTGATAACCATTTCGATGAAATCAAATGATTTTGCAATTTTCTTGGACATGTATGATGTAGGTGGAAGGACTTGATTTGAAATGGCTGCTCTGAAGTCATCCATGATGCATATAACTTGTAATAATATGTGGCATCTTTACAAGAAACTTGAATTTTTTGTGGCTTGTTTGCAATGAATTTAATATCATTGCCACTTAAAATATTTGCTTGTCAAATGGATTGCTTTAATTCGTTCAGCCCAAAAAATTTCATGCCAAGTTCGAGAGGGGGATGGGATATTTCTGCACCATTCATATCTTTGTACGTTGGCACTCCATCCGTCACGACGTCACTACCATTGAGACTAAGTAAGTCATCAGATGGCAAGTCGTAGTCTGACATATCGTAGTCATATGTAACATTCTTTCCCTTGTTACTTGGTAAGTTCAATTCCACCAATGAGAGACATTCAATACCCCACCATCACAATCAGCATCACTTGCATTCATTGGTTCATCTTGACTAAGATCCTCTATATGAGAGAAATCACTGTCATCCATACTGTCATCATCGCTCTCAGTTGACATTTGCAATTCAACTTCATCAGTGTCTTTGATATCATCTTCAGCGGCGTGGGTGCTAATACAAATTTCATCAAGTGATTCAACAAGAATGATAAGAGGTTCTAATTCTTTGTGAAGAATAAATATCTCCCATGCAACATTATCTGAATTCATCAAGATCAAACTAGAACCTCTACTTGTTGGCTTGTATCAAATTAGAACCTCTACTTGTTGGATTGTACCACATTCGACATTTATCCTAGTCAAGATCAATATCACTGAGGAAACCATGCATTTCAAATAAAGAAATCCGATATGGGTCCAAATTCTCCACATATTCCACTTTACCGCCAACATAGTCTCGATTGTCAATAGTTCTGCCAGAATGCCGGATCTCTATCATGTGAAATTGTGTAGCCATTTCTGCAAAAGAAATTTATATCATTTATTGAAAAAACAATATATAACTAACAAGATAATTCATCATTTAACCAAGATGCACTCATGTACAAATATTAATACACTTAAATCGCTGTAAAAATGGAACTGATCTTTTGACACTGTTCATGGAAGCAGAAATTGCAGGAACAGTCCAGGGTACTGTTTAATTTTTTGCCACAAGGAATACATGAGCAGCTTCTTTCGGAAAAAGATCTCCATGGATACGTCCAGGTTTCCTTAAATTTGTCAAATTCATTATTGTCATCATTGCCATAATATAAGTGCCTACTGTTGAGTATATTTATATATGGTCAGATTGCTAAGATTGAAACTGAGAAAATGTTTATCTTTGTGGTTGAGACTGAATTGGAGAAAAGGAGAACCACACTTATAGTAGCACGCGTATCCTCAATGAGCTATCGACATTAACTCAAATCAATACTTTCCCCATGTTCAATAGAATCAAATGAACGACGATTTCACCTGAAACTACATAACGTAAAAAAAGATGCATTGTTTCAAGTCGATCGAATTGCTTCACCCATAGTAAAAGATCCTAACTTTACTAAGGGCAAATGAGCAGAACTTGTGTCCACGATCTACGGCAAAGGAGCACCACCTCCTCCTGCAACCACACTCTCCGACCATGGCAATCGCCTTCCCTCATGGGTACCCCTTTCTCGGCCACGTAAACCCTTATCTCGAACCTAAATATCCGAAAAATGCAGCAACACGGAGCAAGGAAAATCGACATACTCGGTGCGGCCTAGCTTCAGGAGAGCTGGCCACCGAGAGGACGACGTTCGGCAAGCCGCGACGTCCTCTGGGGTCAACGATGTCAGAGCAGTTCGAGCTATGGAGGGGAGGGATTGATCCTCGATGACTCTGTTTGGGTGAGGGCAAACTGGAGAAAGTAAAAATTGAAAAAGTAAACCCTATTGGTCTGGGGTAATTTCTTCAAGTAAAACTATGGACTGAGTTGCCCATTCTCGACGTTGGAGACCGGAACGGTAAGTTAAACTTTAGTCCCATGTTTGTTATAAACTAAAGATCAATCCCTAATTTGAGAATCTATGTAAAGATCGGTCCTTTTTTTTAATTTACCATAAAAAATTCTTCATGCTGTTCACACCGGTGTTTTTGAAATTGGACCGGACCGACCGGTTCAACCAGCGAATTGGGTCAGGACCGGTTCTTGCCGGTTCGGTTCCAATTTCAAATTTTAAACAAAACCCAGTTGAACCACATTTAATTTTTAATTTATTTTAAAATAATGTTGGTAATATGAGTTGAACCCATAACATTTAGTTATTAACCAACTACTTTAACATAACTTTTTTTGCTTGTAATGGATTTTAATATTATTAAACTACAAATATGTTATAAAGCAACTAGTCCAAATAATATATATATAGGGAAAAGGGAGTATGCACCGGCGGGTGCAGCTAACTAGCTGCACCCGGCCATTTTTCTTATTGGTTTTTTATTTATTTTTTGAAAATAACTTATGGAGATTTACTTAGTTTATTGACAAGAATATGTGTTTCAAATTTCATGCAAAACAAACACTCCTAGCATGCCCATCTAGATATGGTCAATTTCAATAATTCTGAAATCGTTAAAATGTCATAGCCTTGATGGAGATGATAGAAATGTCGAATTTAGTTGAAATTGGTATGATATCATAGTGATATATGATGATTTAAATCCCCCTAGGTTTCATTTCAAAAACACAAAAAACCAATGAAAAAAATGGTCAGTGCAGCTAGTTAGCTACACCCGCCGGTGTAGCTTCCCCAACCCCATATATATATGTGTGTGTGTGTGTGTGTGTGTGTGTGTGTGTGTGTGTGTGTGTGTGTGTGTGTGTGTGTGTGTGATATGTCTGACATTTGATGGTGCATACGAAAAAAAATTATATATAGTGTGAAATATACACACTGTCTATGTATTTTACTTGTATTTCAAGTATATTTGAACGTATGTTATATATATTATTATACTTCGTTTTGATTATCCGGTTCACCCACTTTTTCTCATCGGTCTGATTTAATCTGATTTAAAATAATGATGACGTCATAATCTGGTTGAACTAGTTTAATTACATAGTTAAACTCAATTAGACCATTTCGATAAAATTTCCGATACGGTGTCCGGTTAGATTTAAAAAACATTGGTTCGCACATAAGTTCGCATATAAATCAGTCGCCGAGGAAGTACATATCCCATTTCACCCCTGCATGTATGAAGTACCAAGAAGTAAACCGCTAGACAGCGACATGATCAGTATCTTTTCCCATATAGCAAAATCCAGCGGCAGTCGTCGACATCAGACTGTGACATGATCAGTATATTCTCCCGTATAGCGAAATCCAGCGGTAATCGTCGACAGCAGAATCTGATGTTCACATTACAGAAGCCGGTCCCAATACGAGAAGAGATGGATCCAAACGCAACTCATCGTCAAGAGGGCCATAAATATACCGTCCCTCTCCCTCTGTCTCTCATATCGGGCCTAGTCATGGACGTCTCTTTGGTTCTGGCGACGTTTGCGGTGGTGGTGGTGGGCTTCGTCGGAACAAGGGTGGCGGTGTGGGTATGGCTGAGACCGAAACTGGTGGAGAGGAGGCTGAAGGAGCAGGGGCTCGGGGGCACGCCCTACAGGGTCCTCGTAGGGGACATGAAGGAGATGACGAGGATGGCCATGGAAGCTCAGACGAAGCCCATGCCTCCCCGTTCCCACGACATCGCCGCCCGTGTGCTCCCTTTCTACCTGCACCAGAAGAACCTTCATGGTGAGTAGTGAGTACACCCTTAATTTGATCCCTTTGCGCCTTGCTCAATTGATCTATCATCTCTGGATAGAGATCTGTAATTGCGTCTGGATCGTCTGTTGTGGTGCTGCAGTGCTATAGCGCGTCACAGCCGCTCGATCGAACTTGATCAAGCGGCTGTGGCATGCTACAGCACTGCAGACGACTTTTGGTCTTCGCCGAGAAGAGAGGGACAGACCACTTTTTTATGGTCTTTTGCACTTGTACCCCTCTACTTCGTTGAGGAGTATTACATTACTATCTTACAAGGGCCAAGCAAATCAAATGAGAGCTTTTCATCCGCGTGTGATTTGGAGTCAACTGTGATTATTGCAATCCACGGGAGATTTTGGTGGTGCGGAAAGTACGATAAATATCCTTACAAAATTTACATTTGCAATAATACCCCTAAAAACTCCTGAATTTTTTTCGTGGTTTTGCAATAATATCCTTTTCATTAGTGTGCATTGTTGATAACCATGTCAGGGTTAACTTTTTATTAAATAAATACAGCTGTGTTGTGCTTGTACCCCTCTTTTCTTTCCTCGTTGCCAACTCCCTCCCTCCGTCATAGTGTAAGTACTTTGATTGCAAATTAAACTACAAATCATGCATTTCATCATCGCAGACGGTTGTGACAAAGATCTTATGAACATTTTCAACTTGCAGGCAACATGTTCTACACTTGGAAAGGGCCGACCCCCAGGGTGATTGTCGCGGATGCGGAGGTGGCGAAGGAGGTGGTGTCGAACAAGTCCGGTCACTTAGGAAAGCCGGAAGTGACCGGATTGATCAAGCTTCTGGTCACGGGGCTCGTGAGCTACAACGGCGAGAAGTGGTCGAGGCACCGGAGGATCATCAACCCTTCCTTTCAGCTCGAGAAGTTGAAGGTCACACTGATTAATCACTTCTTACTTAACCCTAATTACTGTCAACTAATGATATATGATCGTTAGGTACTTAGCTGTGGAACAACAGATGGTTGCTGAGTTCTATATATTTTGATTTTTTTTTCTTCTACTTCAGAGGATGATGCCAGCATTCTCCGCGAGCTGCGACGCGATGATCGATAGATGGGAGAAGCTGCTCGACTCCAACGAGAGCGTCGAGATAGATGCTTTCTCCGAGTTCCAGAACCTAGCTGGGGATGTGATTTCCCGAACTGCCTTCGGAAGCAACTACGATGAAGGGTCTCGCATATTCCAACTCCAGAACGAAGAAGCCAAGCTTCTCGTCCAGAGCCTGCGATATGCAATGATACCCGGTTACAAGTGAGATTAGTTCCATAACAACATGATCTAATTAAATGGTTTAGTAGTTGAGCAATGCGCTTATAATCCAAAAGTGATTAATTTAGGTCTAATCGGTTCCGGTTAACAGTTTTGAAAAGGAAGAAAAACTGTTAACTTCCTACCATGGAAACTACACTCTAATTCCCAAGCTTTCGTCGATCGATCTAGGTACCTACCAACTGAGATAAACAAGAAGGTGAAAGCGATCGAGAGGGAGGTGAGGGCGATCATTGGCGGCATCATCGACAAGCGAGAGAAAGAGATGAAGGAAGGAATCCAGCGCGAGGATCTACTAGGATCCCTCATAGAATCCAACATGAGAGAGCTGCAAGGGAATGGAAACAACAGGAAGGGGGTGCTGACAAAGGAGGAGGTGATCGAGGAATGCAAGCTGTTCTACTTGGCGGGGCAGGACACGACCGGCAACCTCCTCACCTGGACCATCATCTTGCTGGCGATGTATCCGGTCTGGCAGGAGCGCGCTCGCGAGGAGGTCGTGCAGGTCTTCGGAGGAAGTGAACCAGATTTCGACGGCCTCGGCCAGCTGAAGATCGTAAGCATACGGTTTCATTAGATATCTTACAACTAAAACCCCTTACTTTAGTAACCACAGGCGAACTTAACGTGTTCATGCAATATATATGAACGAATTGGGACAGGTAACAATGGTATTACATGAGGTGCTTAGGCTATACCCTCCCGTGGTTTTCATCAACCGATGCACGGAGGCCGAAACCAAAGTTGGGCAGTTGAGCCTTCCCAAAGGCACCGAGGTCTTCCTGTCCGTGCTCTTCATGCACCACGACCCCGATCTCTGGGGCCCCGACGTGCTCGAGTTCAAGCCGGACCGCTTCGCTGACGGTGTGTCGAGGGCCTCCAAGAACGGGAAGGCGTTCTACGCCTTCGGCGGCGGCCCTCGCGTATGCATAGGCCAGAACTTCGCCCTTGTAGAGGCCAAGTTGGCATTGGCCGTGATATTGAAGCGCTTCTCCTTCGAGCTGTCCGCTGCGTACGTGCACGCGCCTTCCGCCGTCCTTACGGTCCAGCCCCGGCATGGAGCTCAGGTCGTCTTGCGCCGGATATGACGTCATTATGGAAGGAAGATCCGTGAATTGCAGAGGAGATGATGAGCTGGTTATAGTTGGTGTTGAAAGCATCAGATTATCCGATGTTGAACGTATAGGTTAGAACTTAAGTAATTGTATATGTTGTGTATTTTGGGACTTGCATGTTCATTGAATCGCGTGAATAATTGCCCAATCACCTACGTGTGTGCCCATAGGTTAGATTGGATATCGACTTTGTACGAAAGCAGATCGTCTACTGTGTCTACTGTGTTGCAGACTATGCAGTAAAATCTAGATCCGCTCAATCTTGATCGAGCTGTTGGTCCGAATTTATACAGTATGGATCCACAAAAAGTGAGATTTCCTCAATTAAAATCGAGCGGCTTTCATGATCGAGGATTTTGCTGCCAGTCTGCGACCATCCACTCACGACTTTAATATACAATGATCAGCGTCTGGATTGTCTGTTGTGGTGCTGTGATGTTGTAGCGCACCACAGCCGGCTGTGGTGCGTTACAGCACACTACAGCAGCAGAGAACCCACTCCCTGATGATCAAATTCAAGTTATCAAACAGTAAATATTATATTATTTTTGGAACGTCACATCCTCGTCAATTCTATATACGATGTCTTCGTTGACAAATTCTGGGAATTTTTAAATGGATTAAATAGAACCTTCTCATCAAACGGAACCAAATTAGGGTCTCGAAAAGGCCCAACTTAGCTACTGAGTAACGTGGGTACGGATGCAAATGGATAGATATGTATCCGTAGTTTGGAAGGGTATGCGAGCTGAGACTGTCGAGTGCAGAGAAGCGTGCGAACCGGCGAGGTGCCCGCGATAATGAGCAAACTAGAGCCCGTCCACCGTCAAGGAACTCAACTTTCTGACTAGGGGAGGCTAAGAGCGAGATCTTTCCTCTTCCCCTCAACTCTCACTATAGCACTGTCCCTAGCTGTCTCCTGACTTTTCAACGGGTCATCCTCCTTCGCATACCTCTAGATCCTGCCTCTCCTGCTGGACAATGCTTGCTTAGAGTTGGTTTTGACCTGCCCTATTCTAAAGTTGTAGGAGAGAGAACTGGTTAGATACATTTACATTCTCTTTTGAATATTTCTTCTAATAGCCCGATTCGATCTGCTTTGCAAACAACAGCGCTCTATACATCAAAGCGAATTTTCATATTACAAAATGAGGCTCTTTCCCTATGAATCAGGGAAGCAGACGAGGGAAAATGAATGAAAAGAGGGAAGCAGTAGATTTCCCTATTTTTCAATCGGAGGGGCGAGTGAGATCAAATGTGGATCCCTGGTGCTCGCACCATCCACTCGTATTTCACATCCTTCTTAGTAAGTTGAGTGAGTGGTAGGCTACGAATTCCTTGAGAAAGATTCTGTAGTACCCTTCAGCCCCGAACCTCAGTGGGTATTCTTGGCTGATCTGTCATCATATTCGTTTTATACATATTTTGGTATAATGGATACGAATACGAATATCACTTTGATATCCGCAAACATTTATATCTGTATTTTTATATTCGTTTTCATATATAAATATTATTATATATTTATTTTTAACCATATATATAACATAATTTTCTACCAATTTCAAAATACTTGATATAATTATTATGATAAAAGCATATTTAGTTTTTTAATGATAAAAGCATATTTCAATAAGGTTTAAATTCAATACTTGATAAAATACTTGATATAATTATTATGATACTAATCTATAAGGTTTTCTAATATTATGCATATGCGATCAGTATTTGTTTTAAATTCACATTCGTTTTTTAATGATATGGTTTTTTTGATATCAATATACGTGTCTGTATTCGTATTTAAAAGAGATTTTTACCCCCATGAACCTTAGAAACTTGTTAAATTACCTCTATGACCTTTTGCGCAATGTAATTACCACGTTGATCTCGTAAATTACCCCAAGAACCCCCACGAGTTGTAAATAGATTAACCGCAGGGTTCCAGGGGTAAGAGATAGCAAGTTTACAAGGACGATGAGAGAATTATGTTGTTTCAAAAGTCGAGAAAGTAATTTACAAAATCTATAGTATTCGTGAGGTAAAAATCCCTATTTAAAAATAGATATTGATATGGTAACATTTCCATTCCTAAATGTGGGCGTAAAAGGATGAGGGTCGACTAAAAAATAGGAAAAATCGAGTTCTTTAATGGTGAAAACTAGAGTTAGGACGTGTTCGACAGGAGAATTAGCCCTGAAATAAGGGGTCAATTCTCCTCCCGGCACGGTTTCCAGAGATACGACTATTTCTCATCATTTCATCTTTATCCCATCTTATCTACCTTTATTTCAGTTATTCTCCTTATTCCTATCCTCCAGTTGAACAGAGAATAAATCCTTATTCTTCTTATTCCTACTTATTGCCTAACCAAATACCCTCCTTAGGAAAATTTTAATTGGTTGCTCGCACTTCTTAAAGTTTATATATTTAGGATTTGTAGGATTTGTGGAATCTCCCTTCCCCTCTCGTGAATATCAATGTATAGAAATAATCGGATGCATCGTCAACAACTATATAAAAGTAATAAGTAAAAAACGCATGACAAATCACCGGAAAAAGGCAGGTACTTTCTTTTCATTCCCCATTCTCTTCTTTTCTTTCCATCGCTCTCTTGTTATTCTCTTCCTTTCTATCACTCTCTTGTTATTCTCTTGTGTTCAAATCCTACAATTTCTTCAATTTGGATCAAAGTGTATATGCATTAGCCTCATTTCAAATGTGATTTTACAGATTCTTATCTACAAACTGTCAGGCAATATATACACTTGCTCATACGTAAACTCACATTCTTCATTGTTGAATTCTAGGTTTAAAAAAACTAGAAGGTGTAGCTCTGATATTACTTGATGGGAATAAATTCTCTTCATGGAGATCGAATCGCAATCATAGGCAGAGCCTGTGCACGGTATAAAAAACCATAAATGTGAAGGGAAAAACCACGAGGTTGGTCTCAGTTTGAAACCATACATTGTAATCAAATATGTTTTCCTTGAGGGGCTTACACAAAGCTAACCCTCACCAGACAGTAGACAATTAAATCTACTTGCTCCGTTGTACTCTCTCTCTCTCATGACCATGGGTGTCCCTATAACATTGAAGTTCAACACTCCTCACTCTAAGTGGAGGTGTAAACAGACTTCACCTTAGCGAGCCTACAATTTTTAGTTTCGGCTCGTTTATTTGATCGAGTTTAAATTGTGTTCATATTCGATTCATTTATTTTCGAACCGAATCTGAATCGGACCTCAATTTTATTGAATTGAACCTAAGCAAATATAGAACTTAGAGAATTCTCTAAGAAGAAATAGAAATATATAATATGTATAATTAGAATAAGTACTCATTCGATTTTTTCCATTATCTAACTCTTCTTCATCATTTAAAAAAATAGATTAATAAGGATTCTTCTCTTTGAAAAAATATAATTGTAATAAATTCTTAAATCCATTGGGATAAGGAATAAGGTGAAAATAAATGATAAATAAAATTTAGATTTTTATCACTTGTGCCCTTCTGAGATATCGAAATTTTAGTTATGCCCCTACTTTTTGGTAATATCTGTGCCCCTCATTTCTTTCTTCGTTATCACTTGTGCCCTTCCATCAGATTGACCGTCAATGAGCTGACATAACCATAGTTTTTTCAAACTTTGGTGCAGTTAAGAGGGGTATTATTGTCCAGACTTCTTCATCTTCTTTCTCCTTCATTTGTTCTTCTTCCTTTCTCTTTATAATTTCTCTCTTAGTGACACCTTCATGCATCCATCGAATCTCTAAAATTTTTGTATTTTCACGGATATATCACTCATTACGAATCAAACGGTGAATTTTATTGAAATTTTTTTATGAATCAATTAGTAAAAAATTTATCTTAACTTAAAAAATAATGAAAGCTCTCATGTTTAAGCCTTTCCTCTCCAGGTTATCGACGACGGCTGGCAGGGGGCGACCTGGGCGCGGGGGGCGGCAGGGCAGGAGGAGGCGCAGGGACGTCGCGGGCCGGGGAGGGGTAGGTTGGGGCGGCGGAGGGGCAGCAGGGGGTGGGGGTGGTCGGGGCGGAGGGGCAGCAGGGGGTGGGGGGAGGTCGGGGCGGCAGGGAGGCTAGGGCGGAGGGGCGACAGGGGGTGAGGGGAGGTCGGGGCGGCAGGGAGGCTGGGGCGAAGGGGCGGTAGGGGGTGGGGGAAGGTCAGGGCGACAGGGGGTGGGGGAGGTCGGGGCGGCATGGGGCAGGGGGAGGTCGGGGCAGGGGGCGGGGGGAGGTCGGGACGGAGGAGGGGGTAGGCTGGGGCGGAGGAAGAGGGCAGGCCGGGGGTGGGGGAGGAGTTCCGGGCGGAGAGGGAGGAGGAGGAGGTTGGAGGAGGAGGAAGAGGATGGGGAAGAGGATGAAGAGGATGAGGAAGAGGGTGTCAAATGACCATTGAATCATTTCTTTAAAATTAATTCCGCTTATGTCCTCAAAGTTAATGTTCGTTGCATTGTGGATGGACGACAACTAACCCAAAGGGCACAACTGATAGAGCGTCAAGAAGCGAGGGACACAATTGATATTACCAAAACGATAGGGGCATAACTGATATTGCGATATCTCGGAGGGGAACAACTGATAAAAACCCATAAAATTTATACTTATTCTGTTGATTTGAGGACTAAAGAGAAAATTATTGACATATAGGTAATTGATGTTTTAACACGATGCGACCAGTTATTTTGGGATAATAAAAACCGAGATAAAATCTTGTAAATATTCAATAAAGTTTGGTGCGTTGGACTCAACGTGGGGATCGTGTGCATCCATGCATTTTGCGGAGGGGCGGCAAAGGGTGGGGGCGCCAGCTGTGAATGGGTCCGCAGATGGTAGTGGGAGAGAATTGGTAGCGGAACCGACGCAGACTTTGCGAAACGCCAGGCACGTTGCAACAGTTACGCATTGGATGGGGGATACAATTGCGATGGGTCCCGCAGATATTGATGGGGATGCAACTTCGGTGGGAGCCATAGAGATTAATGGGGATGCAATTGTGGTGGGGCACGTGGGATTTAATGGGGTTCCAGTGGAATCCTTGGAGATTAATGGGGGTATAATTGAGGTGGAGCCCGCGGAGGTTAATGGGGGGCCATTTGCTGTAGGGCCCACGGAGATTGCCGAATGCAGTTGTGGTGGGAAGGGCCGCTAGTCGGCAGTGGAATGTGCGGCAGTGGGGTGGGGTCTACGGGTTCTTTCTGCTGAAGGCGGGAGGGATGTCGCCGGGAGCAACCAATCAGGTCTGTCCTCTACCCTATGTTCTTTCCAGGTGCCAGACCAAGCGAGATTGGTAGCTCAGCCTCAAATCCAGTCGGGCACGTGCTCTCGTGGTGCTCGTGAAGAGGGGCTTGGTGCGCCTTTTTTGACGATGGATTCGCATCAGGAGCTTGCTGATTTACTGGTTGCGGACCAAGGCATTAACTTGGTGGTGGACCTTCGGAGGTTTGCAGGAGCGGAACTCTCAGGGGGCGGGACATATTGCTGGTCCGAGCTAGATGGTGGGGGCGCGGATAGGGGGGTGGTCTCAGTCCGAACATGTGGAGAAGTTCCTAAGGAGATCCCGTGCTCTCGAAGATCAGTGTTGGATGCGCCCGGGGCTGAGTTGGTGTCTGGGGAGGATGTTAATTTGAGGTCTGGGGCGCAGGGGGGCAGTTTTTGCCCAGGAGAATCTTCGAGGTCGGCGGAAGGGGGAGGGGAGGTCAGGGTTGCTGGTGGAGATGGTGGGGGCAACAGTGATGGTTTGATAGTTTTGCAGGAAGAGGAGCAGCTAGGCAAGGAGGGAAAGGACGGAGGTGGGAGAAGGCGGCATCGAACTTGGGGGGGCGACAAGAAGCTACTAGGTGGTGCTAAGAAGGCAGATCGTTGTATGGGGCGGGCGGATTTACTTTCAAATCATGAAGATGAGGCCGTCCCCAAAGATAGTGAGCCCGTTTTACTTCAGTTTGCTTGACAGGAAGTTTGCAGAAAGCGTGGGCGTCGTGCCGCCTCGTGGGAGGTCGAATGATGTTTATGTATGAAGATTTTATCCTGTAATGTAAGAGGGTTGGGCCGCCCTGAGAAACGGCTGGAGGTGAAGAAATTGATGTTGGAGGCTCATGCTGATATTATGTTGATTCAAGAAACTAAGTGTTCGACTCCTAGGGGGGATGGTTGGCGAGAGATGGGCGGAGGCTCCATTTATGACTTTGTGGAGGTGGAATCTCAGGGTGCGGTAGGCGGCCTCCTATCTGGCTGGAAGTGGGATGATTTCGAGAAGATGGATATATGAAGATCTATGTTTTCGCTTTCAGTGACTCTAAAAAGGAGATCAGATGGGGTTATCCTTATTGTGACTAACATATACGGACCTACATCTCATGGTCTGTTTTCGCTGGCTGAGGATCTTACAAGGGTTACTGCGGGAAGAGATGTTGGCATTTGGCTTATTGGGGATGATCTAAATCTGACTTTATTCCCGAAAGACAGGCCCAGATTGGGAGGAGGGAGAGACGGGGGTTCGGAGGACTTTCGGAATCAACTTCATACCCTTGGGTTGGAAGTGGTGGATGCTGCTGGCTGTGCATACACGTGGCGGAATTCCAGGACGAGATCGAGGCTTGACAGATTCCTCCTCTCGCAGGAGGGGCTGGAATTTTTTCCGTTATCCCGGGCGTGGGCGTTGTCGCGGGCTCACTCCGATCACACGCCGCTGATTTGGTCATCTGAGGAGGGTAATCGATCTAGATCCTTGTTTAGATTTGAAAGGACTTGGTTGTTGGAGCCTGGTTTCAGGGAGGAGGTGGAAGCGCAGTGGAGAAGGTTACAGGTGGATGGTTCGGCGGTAGTTTGCCTAGCCAAGAAATTGGTTATGCTAAAGAAGTTCCTCATTGTTTATGGTCAGGAATTGAAGATGCAAAGAAGAGAGCGTCGGCATGCGGCTCAGCAAGGGGTGGCCAGACTGGATGGCTTGGATGATGAGAGGGGCCTCATCCTCGAGGAGGTGGAGGAACGATCGAGGCTGCTGGATATTATTCTGCAGGAGGACAGGAAGGAGGAGGTGGAGTGGAAACAGAGGTCTAGACAAAAGTGGTTACGGGAGGGGGATGCAAACACAAGATTCTTCCACTCTATAGCGTCGGGTAGAAGGAGGAGGAACTTCATTCAGAGCCTCGAGGTAGGGGGTGAAAGAGTGGCAGGGAATGCATTGTTAGGGTGTGCCCTAAGGGATCACTTTGTTAGGATGTCGAGGAGGAAACAAGGTACTGGTTGGGGATGGAGGGGGGAGGGGGTTGAGTCCCTTTCAGAGGCGCAGGCACAGGAGCTGGAGTTAGAGTTTGAAGAGGAGGAGGTTCGAAAGGTTGTCTTGGGGTTGAACTCAGACGGGTCCCTCGGACCAGATGGTTTTCCTGTTTTTTTCTACAAGGAATTTTGGGGTATGTTAAAGGAAGATATTTTGGGGCTGCTTAACGAATTTAGAGAGGCCAACAGGGGATTCGAGAAGATTAATCGTGCGCTGCTTTTCCTTCTTCCGAAGAAGAATGCTCCCTTAAGAGTGTAAGACTTCAGACCGATAGCAATGTCCAATGCAATCTATCTTATCATTGCTAAAGTTCTTGCTAACAGATTAAAGCGGGTAATGGATGCGATTATTCTGCAAAATCAAACAGCTTTTATCCCAGGACGGCAAATGGCAGAAGGTTTAGTTACGGCCTCTGAGATCTGTCTGCAGTGGCGACGAGAAGGCAAGAAAGGTTTGCTTTGGAAGATCGATTTTGAGAAAGCATATGACTGCATGGATTGGAGGTTTCTTTGGACGTCTCTTAGATGTCGAGGTTTTCCAGAGCTTTGGATTGCCTGGATGAAGAGGTGTGTCACGACCGCTTCCTTCACAATCCTGGTGAATGGGAAGCCTGAGGGTGGTTTCTTCCAGCCACAGAGGGGGTGAGACAGGGATGCCCGCTCGCTCCGATGCTTTTTGTTTTGGTAGCTGATACACTGGCGGTCATGTTCAAGAGGGATGTTGATGGCGGGTGGTGTGAGGGCTTTCGTGCAGAGGCTTTTTCAGTGCCTTTACTTCAGTATGCAGATGACACGGTAATATTCTTAGGGGGGTCAGAGGAGATGGACAGAAGGGCCAGGCAGTTAGTTGATATCTTCAGTAATATCTCAGGTCTCAAGATAAACAGAAACAAGTCTGTGGTCATTCAGTTCGGGATGGATGAGGCGGAGAGCAGAAATAGGGTGGCGTGCTTGGGGTGCCCCTTAGGGAACATGCCCATTACATACTTGGGACTCCCTTTGGTGGCAGGCAGACTTAAAAAATCGGATTGGGATGTGGTTCTCCAAAAGATTGAACAAAGATTGGCCGGTTAGAAGGCGGTGACACTTTCAAAGGGCGGGAAGTTGACGCTTTTGAAGCATGTCTTATCGGTGATACCCGTTTTTTTCATATCAACTCGTCTGATGCCGATTGGTGTAAGAAAAAAGATTGAGAAAATGATGCGAAGATTCTTCTGGTCGGATGGGAAGCAATAGAGGTCTGGCATTCACCTTGTTCGATGGGAGGAGATCATGCAGAAGAAAAACAAGGGAGGTCTGGGTGTTAGAGATATTTGCAGTATGAATAAGGCTCTTCTGGCCAAATGGGTGATGCGGATCTGGGGCAACAACAGTTTGGTCATCAACCTGCTTTGTAATATTTATGGAGTTAGGGGCTCTCTTAAGACTAGGAGATTAAGGTTTGAATCTTCGCTTTGGAGCGGTATTCGAGACATCCTGTCGTCGTTGCAGGAGGGATTAAGGCCTAAGGTAGGGTCTGGAGAGGTTTTCAGATTCTGACAGGATAACTGGACGGGCGAGGGGATCCTTAGCACTAGGTTCACCAGGCTCTTTGCTTTGGCAGCAGACAAAGGTAGTTCTGTGGCGGATGCTTGTGACTCTGGATCATGGAACCCTCGATTCATTTCTGTCATCCCAGAGCGGAGGTTGGAGGATTTTTCGAGGCTGTGTGCAGAATTGCCATCACCGTCCTGTATTACGCAGGGAAGGGATCATTTTCTTTGGGAGGGGGGCAGATTCTCAGTGAAGAAGGCCTACGATATGTTTAGGGAAAGCTCGGATTTCATTGATCCGGATGAGGTTCAGGACATGAAGATCATATGGGCTAGCAAGATCCCTAATAGGGTGAAAGTATTCCTCTGGTGTCTTAGGAGAGGAAGGATTTGTGACAAGGCGAGAAGGGGAAGATTGTTTGGGATTGCTGACACGAGCTGTGATAGATGTGGGGAGCATCTCGAGGACGCGAAACATCTTTTCTTTAAGTGTCCATTTTCGCTTCAGATATGGAAGGAGTTGAGGGCACCGTGGGCCTCTATTGGTGGTGAGTATGATTTCTGGAGGATAATAAGGTCGCTTGGGGGCAACTCGATGGACGACTGTGCTCTTCCTTTTGCGGCATTATGGTCCATTTGGGGAGGAAGGAATGATTTGGTGTTTAACAACCAAAGATTTAATTCTGAAAATGTAATAGCCTTGTGCCTCTCCCTTTATCGGATGTGGTCTTATAGTTAATGTATCTTTTTTTTAATCTGGTTTTAATATAATTTCAGTGGTGAGTCCCGCCTTGGGACTTCACCCTTTTGCTTCTCAAAAAAAATGTATCTCCAGATGAAGTCCACTTATCCCAAGACAAAATCCACTTATCCAGAAATAAGATCCGCTTATCCTGATAAGGATTTGTGAGTATGTCTACATGTGTGTATTGAAGTTTAAACGAATCAAACCTGAGCAAACCTACGATTTTTTGGTTTAGTTCATTTATTTAATCGAGCCTAAACTTGTGTTCAGTTTCGATTCATTTATTTTCGAACTGAATCGGAATTGAACTTTTAACGAGCCGAACCTCAATCGAAACTTGAGAATTTTTTGACACCCCTGCTCCCAAATAGTTCAAGTTTTATCTCCTACAGTGTTAGATACTTGGCACCGCATCACCTACCATTATCGCTGATCATATCATGGTGCCACATTGCACATTCCACCATCTCTCCATAGTTGCTACTTGCTATTGGAAATGGCCTATCGAGGTAGGTGGTGGATGATAGCAAAAAAGTTCGTCCCACATGTCTGGAATTAAAATTACAAAGCTCCCTTTATTACAGGAGGTGGATGCTCGAATAACTCCCGGGGGTGAAGTGACTGAGAGCGTGCCCTCATCCGAGTACTACTTCTGAAGTGTTCTAAACCCTAAACCTCCTTCTAAATGAGGTCTCTAATCATGATTAGCGAGAGGTAATTTCTCCAGTATTTAACCTCTATAAACCAACAAAATACTGATGCCCTGCGGTTCACCTCTCAGAGTTGCTTAATGGATCACATGAAGGTTTAGGATGGTATAACCCTGTTCTTGACAGGGAAGCCAATATCCTCCTTCAAGTAGCCCCCATTTTTTTCCTTCTTCCTACTAACATTTTTACCGTAGTTCAAAATCAAACTAATATGCTTACATCACCTTAACATGATCAGACGACCTTCACTTAACAAAAGCACCAATCTTCACCATGTAAGCCTCCTCTCCATTCAGCAAATGGAGGACATTGCCTTGACACATCTTGGCATCAAAGAACTTAAAAGGCAACAGAAAGCCTCTCTTCCTAAGCATTGCTCTTCAAGAACAATAATTCCAATGCATCATGCCTCTGATGCCAACTCTGTCCTAGCCAGAAACCATCTCTGCCATCACGACAAAGTTATCCGATATACATTTACCCGAGGTAAATGCACACAGTACGAGGCTCACCAAATCTCAAGGCAAGAACCTTTGCAACAATGAAATATACCAAGTTAGATAATGTGATCATCCTGGAATCTTCACACTTCTTCGGGAATCCTTCTTTGGTGATATAAAGAGGGAAAATATGTCAAGTTGCTCGAAACCAAAATTCCCTGCAGAGAGCTCGTTGATCACCTGCATCACATCAGATCCAATCACTCCCAGGAATTCCTTATGAAGGAAGGCCGAGAACATGTCCAGTCAAGGTAAACCCCCTGCTTCAACGTGCCGGTTTAGCCTTGCCTCTTCCTTCACGACCTCTTTATCAAGGCCGTCCAATTGCTCATCTGACAGCCCGGTAGTTGACATGTCACCACTACCATGTCCCATCTGGCCTCGGCAGAATAGCATGACATTTGTATCTCAAGGTTGTGATTGTTTACTTCCCCACATCAACCAGGTCATATACCACGCACCCGTGTGTGCGCGCACATAGCTCCCATCCTCACTTATATCATGAGATAACCTGATTTTCAACCTCAATGTGATAGAGAAAAAAGATCAACGCATATCATGCTCGAATAAAGCATTCTCAAGAACACCATTTTACCATATGGTATGAAACAAACTTACACGAACCTTTGTGAAAGTTCTCAAGAGTGAACCATACAATGCCACAAAATTCACACCCTCAGCATGAATCTAATATTAAACAATGAGGGAACATATAAGAGCTAACACTACTAAATCTCGTTTATATTAGATACATAAATCTCAAAATTACAAAATCTACAGGAGCCAATAAGTTAACAGTCGATCTAAAAATCCAAACAATGATGAATCACAATGATAGTGATAACACAAAAAAGAGCTGTGCACATCAAAAAACTTACTTTATTGCACCATTTTAACTGACAGAATGCACTTATTCTTAACCATGAAGATGTTCCGCAATAATCTATTAGGGACTGAATCGAATATTACCAATGCTCATCATACTTGAAGGGAGTGAAGAAGATTCATGACAGCTGCCCGGTCAGGCATGCTTGGCATGGCTCCCTTCACCTGGATACAAAGCGATGCTGCAGCGGCTGCAGTATTGGAACAATGATCAATGAAGGGTATCGGGTTGAAGACAAGCATATTAAGATAAAAACCCAGAAATTAGTACCTGCGAATTGCAAGCAATCCCTTCTGGTTTTCCCTTCCACCAGGGCAACAGCAAATGCAGCAGTAAATGTGTCTCCAGCACCAGTAGTGTCGAGAACTTTTGGAGCCTCCACAATAGGTTGCCAGATTGGCTCTTCACCTTCTACGAACAAGGCAGATCCTTTTGAGCCGAGCTTCACAAGGATTTCTTTAACACCCTACAGCCATAACTTTTTTATCAATTTGCATTATTTAGGCAAGCAAATGCCAGCATTATGAGAAAAAAAATAAGAGATGAAGATATAGTTATGATAATAGAGATTATAAAGTCCGTGAGCATATAATATATATCAGTCTTCTTCTCCTAGAGTAGGTGAAGGTAGATTGTGATAGAAAAGGAAATATAAAATAGTTGTTACTACTCTATTCCAACTCAGTATATCCCAACATTAGCAGTAAAACTAGGGTACATACCTGCGCTTCGGGCTGGCTATATGCATTTGTTCTAATATTAAGAAAACATTAAAACAACAAAGATACTAAATTGTATATTTTTCATATAGTAAATGTGTGAGTAGATCATATTTTCAGAATACATAAATATGATCTTTCATATCATTTTTATTTCATATCAGTGTTTTATTTCTTTTTTTGAAGCTCATCAGTGTTTTATTTCTATTGTTGTTTCTATGTATATTAGAAATTCCAATATGAATTACTTAACAATGATTGATGATTGGAAACAAATTTTCATGCAATTACATTCCATCTTTATTTGATATTTTCTTTGAAATCAAATGTTATGTAAGCTATCATCTACGCCATTGATATTAATTTTGTAAGGTTGTATATCAAAATATATTAAAAAAATAAAATACTTACAATGAAGAAATGACAATGGAAAATGGAACATAATTTCAAAACAATAATGTTTAACATCTATTATTTTTTATCTTTCATTGTTATGATATACATCAAATATAACTTCAGCGTATTAATTACAATATGCATGCATAGCGTATATTAATATTTTCTTATGATAATATTTATTTCTATAAATTTTGTTTTTTACTAAAATTAAATAAACTTTAAATTTTATCTATGTTTATATAATATACGAAAAAAATGAAACTCAGTAGATGCATGCCACTCTTTTAAAATTGCGTAAGAAAAAATCATATAACTTGTATATTTAAAGACTATTATGCCAACATATTTATATATTTGATGAAGTCTTTTAAACATATTTTACAAAAAAAATTAATGGATTAAATTTTTATTTGAATTTATAATTTATTGAAATCATTATGATAAATATATTCATTCATTTTTTCTTGATATATTTTATATATTCGATATTACTTTTATTTAAGTTATTATTTGTTTAGTAATTAATTGATCTATGATTGTACATATATACTTTAGAAATCATTATACATATAAAATATATAAGAAATAGTGTGAAAAGACTTCTAATCTATTCGATTGATGGATATAATTAAAATGAAATCTAATATTTATATATCATCCTAATTTCAAAAGATGAGAAAAAAGTTATGTGTTACATTAAAAAATAGTATTTACTATTATATTATTTTAGATTTTTTTAAAGTTTTATTAATGAACTATTGATATAAGTACACTTTTTCCATTATCATATTCATAAGTTTTTTATTTTTATTATTTGTTGAATTATTTGTATTTCGTAATAAATTAAGCATCAATATGAAATTATTTCCAAATTTTATTTTTTATTACTTTATTATAATGTTTATATCTGCAAATTAAGTTTTTTGTAAACTATTTTTTAATTAGTATTGTATTTCAAGATTTTAACATCACATAAATATAAACTTATTTTAGTACAATAATGGAATATCTATATGGAATTTTACCCGCATTCATTGCTAAAGTTGAATTTGAATTAATTATTAAGTTTGAAAAAAATATAATTTTGAAATAATAGGAGAGAGAGAGGGGGAAGAGAGTGGGTAAAAAGACGGAAAGAGAAAGGGAAGAGAATGGGTAAAAAGGAGAGGGAAAGTGACGTAATTTGAGGGAAGGAGAGAGAGAAGGGGGACACGTGATTTGAGGGAGTGAGAGAGAGCGGTGGGCATCTCGCCCAATGGAATTAGAGAGAGAATGAGAGAAAGGGGAGAGAGACATGTGTCATGTGTGGCAGGTAGTGGGGAGGGAAAACCCCATTTCGAGAAGGGAGAGTGAGAGAGCGGATGAGAGACGATAGAGGAAAAGCGGAAGAGGGACGCAGGGAGGATTGGGAAGGAGCCACATGGCTAAAGCTGAGGAAAAAACTCAGCTTTAGTAAGGTTATAGATAGATATGCTCGTTCCAATGCCTGCTTGCAAAATGCACGGTACTTATTATAGATCAATAACATGTGAAATAAATTAAAAGGGTTACTTCTACATGCAACCAAAACTGCATCAAAAAAAAAACAAGTGACAAGCATTCTGAAAATCTCAGTCATGTCAGAGAAGTTCAATGCCATAAAAAATTACATTTGTAAATCCATGAGAATGTTTTCATTTCAAAAACATTTCTATGTTATACGGACACAACAATAACATCAGAACTCACCAGTTTATGGCAAGCGGCAGCAGCCTGGCTGATATGCTCAGAAGTATCGGTTGGCAGTCCAGTCAATCGAAACAGCTCCGATTCATTTGGGCTCAAGATGTCGACGAATTGCAGCAGATCTTTTGGGACAGAACCCTCCATGCCTCCAGCATCGAGAATAACTGGAACTCCAGCACCCTTTGCAGCCTAAAGATGGCCATGTTTTAGTTGGACTAGGTCGGTCTATCATAAAAAGAAACCCAAACACCAGAAAAAAGAAAGCCTTTACACAATTCCATAACAAGTTGATAATTACAATCCTGCATGAGCTATCAGAAATCCTTATGGCATGTTTCGTTTGCAGGAATAAGATAGTGTTTGAATGGAATCAATAGAGGATGGGAATATATAAACGGAAGAGCATGGTTAAAATCTTTTCCATTGTTTGGTTCAACATGTCCTCAGATACGTTTGTTACAGCATTAGATGATGAGTAGAGACATGTTTCTATGGTTTTGATCGAACGACCACAAAATGAAATGTTATAATAACTTTTTATATAATAGCCTAAAAAACTCTTATTGGCATGGCAAAAGCACTGCAATATATATTAGAGCCACCTTCCAACTTCTATTCTCCAAGATAAACAAAATTTAGTTAACTGACCATGAAAAAAATCTATCCAAGAAAGATACTGGTATATTCCTTAAACCAATATAACCATGATCTTAGAAAAAAGGTACTGAGAAAACACCATGCTTCCCCCAAGGATTTTTTTTAGTAAGGCCAATTTTCGTTCAACAAGAGAATGGTCGAATTAAGTTTGGAAACACCGAGGAGGAGATAAGTTCTATTGTGATAATAATAATCATCTAGTATTTACTTTATTTGGAAGTAGGGATGAGCATTGGGTTGAGTCGGCCCGACCCAGCCCACAAGTCCCATCCAAAACCTGGCCCAACTTATATCAGATCGGGCTTGGGCTGAAAATATGGCCCATTAAGTAAATGGGTTGAGCTTGGGCTAACCTCGGCCCAAACACATTAGCCCACCAGCCACACCCGATAAGGGTCGAATAACATCCCATATAATAATCCATAATTCCAAATTATTATAGTACAATTCTATATATTCTCATCAATCTTTACTACCTACATACACATAATTGTCCACTCTTTTCTTAAAACATACTCATGTATAAGCTTTTCTCATTATCTTAATCACAACATCACTTTTCTCACTACGTGATGAGTATCACTTCTCCCATTGTTCCTCCTATGTGTATCTCGAATAATACACTATTTTATTGGTGAATCGTCGGTTTTGAATCAATGCTTTATATAACAATAATCCTCATATATCCATTCATCCCCATTGTTTCATCAATAGCAAAGGTACTTTCAATCATTCATTTTCCTTCTCCATCCTCCCACCCAATGTTTAATGGATCGGCCCGACTAGAACCCGAACCCATGTTAACTGAGCCAGATCAGGTAGTGTGCCGAGCGAGACAGAAAAACTCGGGCCTCGGCCTAGCCTATTGTCCATTAAGTTTATCGGGCCTTGGGCCGAGTCACCTTGGACCCGAAGAGGCCCGACCCGATGCCCATAACTACTTGGAAGCTACAAATGGATTCCCTGCAAATATTCTCGAAAAGAGCCAACTTTTATATGGTAACCTAAAAGTGAATAAAGACCATATCAGAAAGATCTTTTTATTGAAGATAAAGGGGAAACGATGCAGGAGTATGGGGATGAAGAGGAAACTCGTGTTTTTATTGAAGATAAGGGGGAAACTCATGTTTTTTATTCCGAAACAGTATACATGCGAAAGAAGTGTTCAAAATGGCTACTTTAACGGTGGCCTTTACCAACAAGAGGACCAATATTTCAATATTGGATAAAAAAGGCTTCAAGGATTTAGTAGGTCATCCTGAGATGGAGTCAAAAGATGGACATGAAGGAATCCTGCATGAAGCACGGTTCAAAGATGAGATTGCGGAATTCTAGAGAAGACTATGGAATCGCCCTACTTAGAAAGGAGATTGATTGGAAGAAGTAATTGATAGCAAGCCCAAATACCAAGAAAAGTAGGCTTACAATAAATAAAAACAATTTTGAGGGGTTACTTTGTGTTTCACGAGACTTGATTGGGAGGACTTCTTAGACATCATCTTACTTCATATTCTTTCTTACTTTAAGGTTATTCGGTCATTACTTTAGGCATCCTTTTGCTTTCTTCAAGGCATTTTAACCATAGCTAAGTCTTAACTTTTCTTGATGTAAGGCCATATGTCCCTCCCCATATGGTGCTTTCAAGTAAATATCTTCTCAAATTAGTGAAATTGGTTACCCAAAACCGCACAATATCGAAATATTAGTAATAGAAAATATCGCACTTGAAATATTTCAATATAAAATCCAACCGGTTTGGATGTAGGAGAGATACGAACTAAAATCAGCATATAATCCAATTGAAAGAAAAAAGAATCTGCTTAAAAATATGTAAAAATAGATTGAAAATTATCTCTTACCAAACACTACCTATTTTGAAAAAGTTTATATTTAAATTCTGCAATTGTTGTGAATAGAATACAACAATGGATCACACAGATTGGGTCAATGTGATGATGATGATGGGTTTAAGATAGCATCGAAAATGTATTACATTAAAAACCGCATGCTGATACATAGAAAAGTGCCAACAGAGTCCCATAATTTGAGAGCTAAGGGTTTTAAGTGGTGGTATATGGCCCTTCTAGTGATGGGATAAGGCAAAGAAGGAGAAGCTTTTGAGGAATTTGCGAAGGGTTGTAGACAGAGGTTGGTGGTGCACCGGGGGTTTGTTTGGAGGGAACTTTGAACTAGCACTGGATTTATGACATACGTCAGAGAAACGATGTGGTAAAAATGTTGCAACGGTTAAATATTAGGATGTTTTTTTAAGGAAAAAGAGAGTATGACGTCGAGATGATGTCTATCATGTACTTCTATATATTCACAGTAATATAAAAAGAATACAAATACCAAAAAAAATTTGCTCTTAGCATGTTCAATCACATTTTCCAAGTAGCATTTGCGCCCCCCCCCCTCCCAAAAAAAAAAAAAGATAGACCCATTCCGTGTAAGACAAATAGATCACAAGATAGCTGACATCCACACTTTGGTCAGATAACTACCACATCCAAGAGCATCAAGGGACCCAGAGCTCATTCCAACCCTCAGTCTATATCCTTTCCACCATGACCGCAACCCACATCCTTAGCAACAGGGCATCCCAAGAATAGATGTGCATCACTCTCTTCTGCCAAGCAACACTCACAAGTGCCATCACACCCAGGAAAGAACCAAGCTCGTCTATCACCGGACATAAGCCGTTTCCTCCTCAATAGCCAAACAAATATCTTAACGCATAACGACACCTTCCAACTCCAAAAGTTGCTAAACTGATCGGATACCAACGACCGATCCAAAACCTCCAAACAATAGAAAGCCAGGTAAGCCTTCCACGCAGTAAAACAACCATCCGACTATGACCAATGGTCCATAGGCCACCCATCCTCACAACAGCTGATAATGCCTCCAGCAATAGCAATAAGTCCTCGAACCGTTGATCCAACAACTCCGTACGAAAATCAGGCATCCAGCTACGCCAACCCAACAAGCTCTAGCGGAGATCTCTGGGTCAGCTGCCAACACATATATGCACGAAAATGAACTTGCAAAGGTCCTAGTCCAGTTCAGTGATCTCTCCAAAATATGAAACCACGTCCATCCCCTAAAATAGATTTCATAAGATGCGCCTATGCGGAAGCACAGAGCAAATCCCCTTCCAAAAATTGAAAGGTAAAGGTACATCATTAGCACACACCAAGGGATCAAGGGATATCTCATAGATTGAGCACAAACTCTTGCAGAGCAGATCGGACCCTCCTCCCCAAATTCGGGTCACCCACTTTACTAGAAGAGCATTATTCATCACATGTAGGCTACGTATTTCCAGCCCACCGCCCTCTGTTGCCAGCATCAAAGTTTTCCACTTCACCAAAGGCATCAAATGTCTCTCCCCAGAAGACACCTAGAAGAACCACCTCATAATCGCCTCCAGTCTCGCTCTCAACCCAACGGGCAATAGGCAAGTAGAAAGGAAGAAAACAAGAATCGCCAACAGAATCGCCTTTAATAGCACAAGGAGACCACCTCTCCACGGACAATCAACACACCATCTCGCCAACTTCTTCTACATCTTCTTAATAAGAGACACTCGATCTGACTGTTGCAACTCAATGTTCAGGTCAATCGGAGAGGTCACTGCATAGAGAGTATGCGGTATGCAGGAGAGTATGCGGGGAGTATGCGGTTTTATGTAGATTAGTATTTTTTATTATAAAAAATATATACAACAACAAAGCATTTTCCCACAATTAAGTAGGGTCGACTACATGGATTCTTTGCCTCCATCCAGATCTATCTTGGGTCAATCTCAGGCTTATATCAAAAAAACTAAGATCCCTTTGTATAGTCTCTTTCCAACACTTCTTGGGCCGTCCTCGCCCTCTCTTAGTCGGCTCAACATCCCAACACTCGCATCTCCTAATTGGTGCATCCATTGATCTTCTTTGCAAATGACCAAACCATCTTAAGCGGTTTTCTCGCATCTTATCCTCGATCGGAGCTACACCAACTTTCTTTCTGATTGCATCATTCCGAATCCAATCTTTACGTGTGTGTGTGTGTCCACACATCCACCTTAGCATTTTCATTTCTGCTACAGCCATTCTCTGCACATGTCTATGGTTCACAGGCCAACATTCAGATCCATACAGCATAGCAGGTCTCACGGCTACTTTGTAAAAGTTTCCTTTAATTTTTAAAGGAATTTTCTTATCACAGAGAACGGCAGAGGCTCCTCTCCACTTTAGCTAGCCTGCATTTATTCTATTAGTAACATCTCCATCAATTTTCCCATCCTGTTGCAAAATATATCCCAGCCATGGCTGGTCCCAAGCCTGGGTAAATGAGGGTTGTGTTAGGTAGACGACAGCCAACGTAAAACAATTGAAGACAACTTCCTAAATATTATTTTAAAAAAAACTATTTAGGAAGTTGCCTCACGACAGTCGGATCTTTTCAACATGGATTTAAGCAAACGTACATATTATTAAAAAATATAAATAAAATTTAATATTATGTCAATATCATCGGTCGGGAGAGAATACGGGGAGTATGCGGGAGAGTATGCAGTTTTATGCAGGGAGTATGCGGGAGAGTATGCAGTTTTATGCAGGGAGTATGCGGTTTTATGTAGGAGTGTGTGGTTTGATGTTATTATGCGGCTGGGATTATTTGGGTTTAGGTTCAGTAAAAAATTTTGTATTTTCATCATACTCGGAGCGGCAATGCTATCGAGTATGATTATGCGATCAAGTATGCGGTTTACTCGGCCGCTTTCCTGAACACTGCTGCAACTTACCGCCCACTAGAGGCAACCCAAGATAAGTGATGAGGAGAGCCCCCTCGCTGTGTCTGCAAAGCACTCTCGCATGACGCCACCTCCTCCTCACCCATGCCAAAGGCACAAAAGCAGACTTTGCATGATTAATCTTCAGATCTGACCAACCTAAAGAGCTACAGCACAGTCGCCACCCCATTCGCGGCCGCAGCCCCCATCCACAAAGAAAATAGTATCGTCAGCGTACGGAAGAAGAGGAACCGAAATCACCCCTGTTCGGAAACCTGCAAGAAATCCGCCTTCACAGCCTTCCACCACTATCTTGGCCAGCATATCTGCCATCACCACAAAAAGTAAAGGCGCCAAAGGCGTCCCTGCTTAACTACATGTAGTCACTAAAAGAAACCTCCCTCATGTATGTCATTCACCAACACCACATAAGAAGCAGTAGTTACGTACATGGTTCTAAAAAGCGTGCCTCGAGGTGCCCGCCTCAAGCAGCACATGTGAGGCGTGCCCCTCAAGGAGTCGAGGCGCTGAGGCGGTCTTGAGGCGCCACCTCGAGCTGCAAAGGTTTGGTACTTTATATTTTATATTTTTATATTAATTTTTTTATGATATCTTAAGTATAATATTAATTGTTAACAATTTAATTTGCTATATAGTCATATATATCTAAAAATTATGCATTATCATATAAGAAATTCGTTTCGGGACAGGGACGTTGCCCCCTGCAACCCCCGCAAGGGGGGAGCGCACATGCTCCCCCCTAGCCCCCCCTCAGGCTCGCTGACCGGGCAACGAGACCCCCGTGTTGTAGGGTATGGTGCGACAGGGGAGCATACAACGATTCTTCAATTGAGTTTAGCAAATTGGATGGTTATGATTCAAGACATATTAATATATATGCTAGTCATATAACACATAAACAACATAGATATATTATATATTGTGTATGTTAATAATATATGTTAGTCACATAAGTTTGCTTCACCCATGCACATAAAGGGAAGTGTTATATATCGACAAGAACTTCACCCGCCAACATTAATGGATGTCATAATAAGCTTTGCATTTTATATGGATGATAATACGAATTAGGATTCAAAGTAAATCATGTAAAGAATACAATATATTCTCATGCTCGTAGCATATATGGTGAATATGTTGGGGATATCTAAATTTGTGATTTTATAAATATATATAATTATGCTTCATTATATGTTACGTATATTTTTCTATATAAATAGAGGCTTACACCTCGCCTTGTCAAGGGAAAACCGCCTCGATCCACCTCACGTTTTTTAAAACCATGGTTACGCATCTCTTCATCCAGCCAATCCAGTTACTCAAAAATCCCCTAAAATATAAGGATGACGACAGGAATCACCATCAACGTAGTCATATGCTTTCGAAAAATTCACCTTCCAAAGGAACCCCTTGGTCTTCTTCCCACGTCACTCCGCACCAATCTCTGACGCCGGTACAACCCCATCTCACATAGTCTATTGATCACTACATCTCCACAAACAAATAAATGCCACTAAACAATGCAATAGGGTGTAAATCATCCATGTGTCTCACTGCCTCTTTCTTAGGAATAAGGAAAAGAAGAGAATGGTTCAACAGTTCAAAACCATCATTCACCTACTGTAGCTCATCCACCACCCTAAGCACCTCCTAGCCAACCAAGTTATAAAACTCACAAAAGAAGAGAACTGAGAAACCACTCGACCAAGGGGATCCTTCCATATTCATACCAACAAACGTCCGCTTGACCTCGGACAATAGGAATAATCTCAATCACTCCTGAGACTGCAGGTCAATAGGATATATCCCTTCCCAGCCACCTCGCCCCATTGTTATGCCTGCACCTACTAATCTCCATATTATGCCTTCTCACTGCATCACCAATGGGACAGTTACCAACAAACTCCTCGCCATCGGCCTCGATCGAGAGGATCATGTTTCTCCTTCTGCGGTCACTTGCCATCGCATGAAAGAAATGTGTATTCACAACCCCCTCCTTCAGCCACTTCTCTCTCGATCGTTGTCTCCACTTACATTCATGTTTCTTGTCCTCCTCCATGAGGATGCAAAAATGCTTGCATCTTGCAGATACATCCTCCTCCAACATCTCCCTGGAGTCCTCAACCTGATCAAGGCGCACAATCGCTGCCCACGCAACATCCCTCCTCTGCCCACAAAGTGTCTGAGACTCCCTCATAAACTGAATAAGCATGCAACACAATGCCAAGAGCTTTACTACCTAAATATGAGATGTCGAACCCACAACCTCAGCTTCATGCCAACACCTAACGACTTTCTCCAGAAAGCCATCCTCATGCAACCAGGGACGATTAAATCGGATAATTCTACCAGGACATTGATCATCCCCTGAGTCACAGCAGATGGGAGTATGATCTGAATGCGACCTAGGCAAGGTCCTAACAACCCCCAAGGAAAAGCGCTTCAGCAACCCAACCAAACCAAGGAAACGATCCAAGCGAGATCAAGAGATGGAGTTCCTCCAAGTAAACTTGAGGTTTGTCGCATCCAAGACCTCCATCTTCGACTCTCTAACAAACTCAGCAAAAGAAGAATGGCCAAGATCAACCCCACCCCTGCCGGAAGGTTGATCAGTAGCAAGCAGAATGATGTTGAAGTCACCATCAATCAGACATGCATGGTCCGGAAAGCTCATACGCACAAACGAAGCTCCTCCCAAATCACTGAAAACGAAGCGTTTGTAGGACCATAGACAGCATATAGTAGGAACCGAAGACCATATGAGGTTCTCTACAGCAAAACCAATAATACCATGGTGTCACATACTGCCTCAACAAGCTCCAAGAACTCATTGTTCCAACCAATAATCATGCCACACGATGCTCCCGCTGGCGGCATCATTCTGAAATCAATAAAGCAAGATCCAACCAAATCATACTAGTTGAGACAGTCTCACTCCCCCACTTATGTTTGTGATAAACAAACCATGTATGCTTTCCTATCTTCCGAAAGAATCCTCACCACTTTCCACTTGCCCATCTGGCTAAGGCCTCGGACATTCCAAAAGACAATCTTCATTTAGCAACAGATGGGGACGCTCCCAACCAACAAGACCACCACACAAGACACAATCTCTTCACGCTTCTCCAGTTTCCTGAGGAGGCACCCACCAATTCTTATCAAGACATCGCCCATCAAAAGCAGCACTCCCCTGCCCCTCCCCCCAAGCGACAGTCCATCATCACCAATCTACACCAGCGGTACCTTTAACGAAAGCTGCCATGGCCCCAGCGATTTCCGCCTGTGATGACGAACACACACCATCCGACGATATACCTTATTAAAGGCAATGGCAAGTGGCTTCGATCACTGAGTCGTAGGGTCCTCTTCTTTCATGTCGTGAAGCGCGCATCCACAAAATCAGAACCCCTGATAGGAGTAGCCACAATCTTTGACGCTCCACACTAGCTCACCTCGTGTGGCATGCCAAGGGCAGGGATAGGGCTACATGACAAGTCGCATCACGTGCCATACCTACCCAGAAATCCCAGGTTTACAATTGTCAAACATATAGGGAAGTCGATCCCGAATAAAGGGTCCAAAACCCAATCAGATGTCATGTTTACTGGTCCGAAAGAGATGTATGTAATTTTCCATGACCTTGAACAATGCCTCTCCTATAAACCATATGCTAGGGTGCTTTGCTTAATACAATTTATTTTCCAACACATCAAGTACACCAAAATATGGCAACAAGCACATCATGTAACAATAAAAAAATGAGCATCACCCCAGATTTATCAAAACTATTGAAATTGATTTGATGCATGCAGGCCAACTGGAACCCATTAAGGATTAAATATAATGCTATGATATCTCAAAGTATGGCTTAAGGCTCCTCATGAGGGTGAAAGATACATACTACATAAACTTCATTTTTCTGTCTTAGATTACCCTCAAATTCTCACTGAAAAAATAAAAAGATAAATAACGATACTGTTGATATGCCTTGAATCCTAACCATCTGATCCATGTTGAAGAACCGTCTAATATCCCCCGCCACCATACCCTACCAGTATGGAGAACTCGAAAAATTTTCTTATCTGGGTATTCAGATCCGCCTGACCTTGGGATCTGTTTTGTATGGGAGTAATATATAAACTCCCTCGGGTTAGGGATCTATGTATCTTTTATACTTTCTTCTTTCTCCACATAGTGAAAACCAATCACCGCCACACAAGGATGTAGCCCATTTAAAGGTAAACCTTGTAAATCTGTATGTGTTCATGTCTCAACAACAACAAAGCTTTTTCCCACATTAAGTAGGACCAGCTACATGGATTATTTACCTCCATTCATATCTATCTTGGGTCAATCTCAGACTTAGATCCAAAAAATTAAGATCCCTTTGTATATTCTCATTCCAACACTTCTTGGGCCTTCCTCGCCCTCTCTTAGTTGGCTTAACATCCCAAAACTCGCATCTCCTAACCAAGGCCTTAAATGTCAGTTTCGATCACGATTTCGGTGATCGACCAAAATAAAATTTCGGTCGAATTTCGACTGAAACAAAATTTCGGTCGAATTTCGACCGAAATTTTGATCATTTTTGTACTAGAGCCCTGATGAATATGTGATTCATCGCCTTTATTGTTTCACTTTGGCTAAAATCCTAGGTAAAATGCATGTAAATAATCACTAATTTCCACCCATTAACCTAACCACAAATGTTAATATTATATATTTAGCACTGTTTATCCAAAATAATATAATAAAGAGAAAAATAAAAATAAAAGAAAACGAAGGATGTATATAACATATATACAGACTGATCCTAACCCCGAAACCAGGTCAATATTGACCAGGTCGACAAAATAAATAAGTAGGGGGGAATAAGGATCTTAATTTATAAAAATGTCAGAAAACCTAGATAATTAATGTACATAAATATATTTTACACTTTGTAAATATTTCACCCAATTTATTTATCAAGAAAATTCCAAACCAAAATACTTTCTTTACAAAAGTTGTTAATAAAAATATATATTATTTTATAAAAATATCAGAAAAATTATTCAATACAAAAATAAAATATTACAATGAACCAAATATGTCGTAAAAGCCGACTTCTGAGGTTCATAATTATTTATAGAAAACTTCAAATTGACTAAACTCACTTTTAAACTTCGTTTTATACTTGATACTAATTGCTAAAAATATCAAAAAATATTAGAATAAAATGAGTGTTGGCATTTGAGCCCCGTTGTTTATATGTACTATATGTAAAAGTTTCCCGATTTTCTAGTTAATTAACCGTAACTCTGTTTAACTTAATTTCTTTTCTAAAATGCTTCTAAAAATCATTAGAAAACAATAAATCCCGAAGCCACAAAGCCGTTACTTAAATTTTTCGGACCTCATAACTTGGCCACATGGACTCCGAATTGGGCAAAGTCAGTTTTAAAGTTCGTTTTATTTAATTATCTACCAAATGACACTGATTTCGCTAAAATCGGAGTTAATATGCAAAATGTGGATTTTGGGACCATATTGGTATATATTGTACAATGTACCTTAAATTATATTATTTAATACATGTTATTTATATACTTCATTAATATTTTATTATTAAATTAAATTAAATTAAACTATTTCTTTAGTTATATTTATTTATTTATTATTCATTAAGTTATTTAATTATTTAATTAAGTATACATTTAGTTATATATTTAATTATTTAATTACTTAATTACTCATTTAATTATATAATTATCTATTTAATTAACTCTTAAAGTAGTTCATTTAATCTAAATTTATTTATTTATTTATTATTTTTCTCTCATTTTCTCTCTTCCTTTTCTTTCTCTCTCTTCCTTTCCTCTTTCTCTTCTTCCTCATTGCTTTCTTCCTCCTCCGCCTCCTCTTCCTTCCGTCAACCAACGAACGGCCTGGTCGTTGGCCGTTCGTCCAACCACCTCCGTCCTCCGTCGGCGGAGACCGCATCCCTTTTATGGGCTCCAAGGAACCTAAGCTTATAAAAGCCCTAACCCTCCTTCATTCGGCATCCGCCATTTTTGATCATCCACATCTCCGAGTTCCGTCGAGAGAATGCTCGGTGACAGAGAGTCGTTTCTCCTTCCGTCGAGCAAGGAATGGCGAGGAGCTGCGAGATCATAGCTTCGGCGTCATAGCTCCGTCCTTCGCCGAGAGTTCAGCCACCGCGAGCTTCGCCCTCGCGTCGAGGCTACGACAACCATCGGAGCTTCTCTAGCTCCGAGCCACGGGCGAACCTCCATCTCCATCCAGGTCAGTTCTTCTTCTCTAATCCTTTCTCTTCTTCTTCTGATTCCTCTTTTCCCTCCGTTCTTCCAACTCGATTCCTTCCTTCTCCGTCAATTCTTCTCTGATCATGTGGTTTCTCCTATCAATATATCTGACCCCTACTCGAAATTCTGCCATAATCGTCTCACCTCCCTAATCCGATTCTACTTCTCCATATCATCTCCAACCCCCTCATCCGCTAGATCCGTATCCTCCAACTTCGCCATAGGATCCCCATCCATCTCCTTGTTTTTGCTAACATACTGGTCGAGGAGTCACACCTCGAGCCATTTGATTGAAACCTGCATATCCAAAGCCTCAGATCCGGGAATATTCATCATCGCCGAATACCTGGAGCAAGTCGCACATCTGAAACAATTACCTTGGGATAGAAGGGTGAATTGAAGAATCGATCAACTTGAGCAGAAGCAGATCAAGGACACATCTGAGATCTGCATTGATTGTTTAAGACACGAATAGTAGCGGAGTCGAGAATCACTGGAATATCCCCTATGCCATTCGAGCCCCGTCGCTTCATCTGAATCCACACCATCTGATCGAAGCACGACTCGGAGATCTAAGATTCCACCGTGAACACCAACAAGCAACAGAGCCTTCTGGAGATCTAAATCAGTCGCTGCTTGTAGCGGGGAGCACCGCAGCTTCTCACGCATCTGAAGCATCTGCCGCTTGAAGCCATCTGGTTCGAATCGTCTCGAGGACCGTCGCCGCATCCGCGAAGAACCGTCACGACTTCCCTTTGAATTCGACGCCATCGCCCCTGGCAATTTGGGGAAGAACAAGCGTGGTCCAGATCGATTCTCACCCTTCGGATCTGACTTGATCCGACATCCTAACATCTCGACACGTAGCATCTCCAGAGCATCCACGCCGACCACCGCTTAATCCCTGGGCAGCGCAATTGTGCCCAATATTTTTGGGTAAATTGCAGTGGTGTCCTTGGATCTATTGCTTTTTACGAACAGGCCCGTCTCAGGAGGAACACGTGAGCATCACGTGTTCATTGGAAATTTTACAAGGACGGCCATAACCTTCTGCGGATTACAATCAGTTGCAGGTCGGGCTTGAGCACGTGCAGGCGCACGTGTTTACTGTGAAATTTGTGTCGATGCCCCTCCATAGTTCTCAATTTTTACACGAATACCCCCAGTTTTCCTACTTATTACAAAAACACCCTTATTCATTGTATACATTATACTATACTTTATAATACATAATAAATAAAAATACAAAACATAAAAATATGTTAAAAATACATAACAATACCATATACTATACAATATACAGTACAAAATCAGTTTTGAAAAAAAATAAAAAGATTTTCTATTTTTATTAAATCATTTAAAAATAAAAAAATATATAACAAACTTTAAAAAACCATAAAAAATATAAAAACATCTTTAAAAATCCTATAAAAATTAGTTACAGTATATTTTATTGTATTATACACAATAAACCAAAAACAAAACAAATATTAAATATTAAAAGCAATAAAAAATTAAAATACATAAAAAATTTAAAAAATCATAACTAATTCAATAAAAAACACAAAAATAAGCACAATATATTATTTTAAAGATAATTTCACCTACTTTTGTTAGAAAATCGGTAGCGGAAGCATAACATGGAATAAAGATAATTAAAGAAAAGAACAGCGGGATTTTACGTGGAACCCTACACCGTGAGGAGCGGGATAAACCACGGGAGAAGCCCTCAAAGAGGCGGATACTTCATTCCTTTTTCTCAACTGTTACAGGAGGTCTGGGGCTCTTTATATAGCCTCTCCAGAGCCTCCAAGTCCCACCACTGGACGATGTGGGACTAAACAACTGGGTGGGGTAAATGGATCTCCTCCAGGATCCATTTACCTTGCTACAACACAATAGGCGCATACAACTAATGCTCCAACACTCCCCCTCAAGCTGGAGCATGAAATGCTCAGCTTGGACAAACAGAAATAAACTCAACTCAACGCTACAGAACACTACGGACAATATCAACCCAACGCGCACATTGCTGCAGTCGAGGACGTTGCTTCTCATGCCGTGCAGGTGAGGAGGACGAACGGGCTGGAGTGTGAATCTTCTGAATCTCCTCGTCGGAGAGCATGTGCTCTGAACTGCGCCTGTCAGAGTCACTGCAATTGGAATGAGTCTCCTCGTCTGAGTACTCCGGTCCGCCACAATAATGTGGACAACTGCTCCATGTCTGAAAAGGGCCGAACTGAAAAGGCCGTGGCTGTGCAATCCTCGTCGGAGTCCACGGTCGCTGGAGAATGGAGTCTGAAAATAGTCTCCTCGTCGGAGAAGTGGGTCTCTCCCACCTGGCTCAGAGAATGGTGCACTGCTTTGGTGTACCTATGATACCACATGAAAACCCTTGCCCTCAAGGGAATGGTCCTCTGCTCTGGAGTCCCTATGTCTCACATGAAAACTCTGGCCGAACAAAAACAAGAATGATGGGGACCTCGAACCGATGATGGCAACATATGCTCATCTGAAAATGACTGCACACTCGTGCGTGTCTGAAACTGGAGACTCGGAAACAATTATCGTCGAGTCTGAAACCGAACTGTAGAGTCTGATCAACTGGCTGGTCTGGAAATCTGTATCTGGATCTGAAGAATATAAATAGACCTGTGACTCTACATATACTCCCCCTTTCTCCCATACTTGTCGGAAAGCAGAGAAATCGACCAAGTTGGGAGAAGACAACACAATGGGGAAAACAAAACATGAACATCAAAAAAACTTGCGGCTTTTTTTTTCATTTTTTTAAGCCGTCATAACTTTTTTTTAAGCCGTTCCATTTTTTTACGGCTTTGGCATCCTCATTTTTTTTAATTGTGTGCGGCTCTTTTTTTTATATATACTCACGGCCAAAATAGGCCCTCAAAGAAGCCTCCTCCTTTTCTTTTTTTATTGGACTGCCTCTCTCCTTTTTCAGCCCTTTCATTTTTTTTAAAACGCACAGAACGCTATTTAGGGTTTTCCTATACGGGAACCCCCTTTGATGAAATAATCGGCCGCCGCCCCCACTGGGGTTTTGAAAGAGGGGGACAGCGGAGGGCAGGAGCTCGCCGCGTGCGCCTGAGAATACCGCCGGGAGAAGGCGGCAACTGGAGGGCTTGCTTTGCACGCCTGGAGATCGCTGCGCCACTGGATACTGCTCGCGCGGGGAAGGAAGCCCGCGCCTGGAGGTTTGCTCCGCCAAGGGAGGTGGAGCCGCGACCAGTTGCGGCCTGAAGGGGCGAGAACGGCGATGCCGCGTCGCCTGCCGGATCTCAAAGCGCGCCTGGATCTGAGGAATCGCCGCCTGCGACCTGGAGGATGCGCCTGCTGGATCTGGATCGAGGGGCAGAGCGCTTTCTCTCTTGCGCTAGGGCTCTGCCTGCGCAGGTTCGAATCCAATGGATCTGGATCAGGGCCTGGGGGTGCTCGCCTGTGGCTTTGCGGCGTCGAGTTAGCCGCAGAGTTCCTTCTTCTAGCTTCTACTCGTTCTGGGGATGATCGCCGATGGGTCTGCGCTCAATGAGTGTGCGCTCATTGATATGGAGGGTCGACCGCCTCCTCATGCTGGGACTCGCAGTCTTCTTGAAGCGTGCCTGGACCTGTGATGGAGGAACGACCTGGACCTGTGATGGGGACGAAGGATGTCCTGTGGGTTGCGCCGTCTGCAACCGGATGAATCTTGAACGAGCAGGAATAAAACTCCAAAAAAATAGGGTTTCAATAGAAACCCTAAAACTTACAAGACTTGAACAAATAACAATAATCGACAATCGAGTCTCGAATAAAACTAATGAAAAATAATTCCTCGAGAATCGACCCGCTCTGATACCATGTTAGAAAATCGGTAGCAGAAGCATAACATGGAATAAAGATAATTAAAGAAAAGAACAGCGGGATTTTACGTGGAACCCTACACCGTGAGGAGCGGGATAAACCACGGGAGAAGCCCTCAAAGAGGCGGATACTTCATTCCTTTTTCTCAACTGTTACAGGAGGTCTGGGGCTCTTTATATAGCCTCTCCAGAGCCTCCAAGTCCCACCACTGGACGATGTGGGACTAAACAACTGGGTGGGGTAAATGGATCTCCTCCAGGATCCATTTACCTTGCTACAACACAATAGGCGCATACAACTAATGCTCCAACAACTTTCTATAAGAAAAGCAAAATAAAAATATTTTCACTATGTTTTCTATTTTAAAAATCGAAAATACTTCACAACTTTCAATAATAGCATTATTTTTTACCATAAAAATAATTCAAAAACCATAAAAATTCTAAAAACTTCTTAGAAATTCATAAAAACAGTAAAACAAAATAAAACCATAAAAATAACAAAATAAAAATCAAATAAAAATTACAAAATATTTTCTAAAATTTAAAAATACAAAATACTTAAAATCACAAAAACAATATAAAATTCACAAAAATTCAATAGAAATCCAGAAAAATCCCTAAAAATAAATAAAAATTAGGAAACCTAATAAACCTAAGTTTTCTACTATTTTTCCCTAGTTTTCCAACAGTTTGTCTCCCTGAGTTTGACACTCCCGTACTAAACACTATACGCATTAGTTTAGGAGTCTAAATAATAAAAATAAATTTTCTGCTAAAATTCACCCGACCTACACAGCGACGATAATCTCTTCTTTTAGAGCTATCAGGTTAGGTGGTTTTTCAAGCTCCCCATATTTCGGTCATTTTGGTCATTTCGTCCGAATTTCAGTATCCTGTTGAAACCTAAATTCAACCGAATTTCACCGAAATTTGATGCCATTCTCCTAACTGGTGCGTCAGCCGATCTCCTTTGCAAATGGTCAAACTACCTTAAGATGTTTTCTTGCATCTTATCCTCGACCGGAGCTACGCCAAGTTTCCTTCTAGTTGCATCATTCTGAATCCGATCTATACGTACGTGTCCACACATCCACCTTAGCATTTTCATTTATGTTGTTGACATTCTCTGCACATGTCTATGGTTCACATGCCAACATTCAAATCCATAAAGCATAGCAGGTTTCACAGGTGCTTTGTAAAATTTTACTTTGATTTTCAAAGGAATTTTCTTATCACAGAGAACAGTAGAAGATCCTCTCTACTTTAGCCAACCTGCATTTATTCTATTAATAACATCTCCATCAATTTTCCCATCATGTTGCAAAATAGATCCCAAGTATATAAAAGAATCTCTCTTCTGAATGTTATCGTCACCGATCTTCATCTCGATTCCTTCACCATTGCTTCCATCAAAAGTACACTCTATATATTCCAAGGCCCTAAATGTCGGTTTCGGTCACCATTTCGGTATCGACCAAAACAGAATTTCGATGGAATTTCGGTGGAATTTCGACCGAAATTTCGGTCATTTCGATCATTTTTTGTACTAGGACCCCCATATTTCGGTCATTTCGGTCGAATTTCGATTTCGACTGGATATCGATATTCGACAGAAATTCGACCGAATTTCGCTGAAATTTGAGGCCATGATATATTCAATCTTCGCCCCACTTATACGAGATCCTTTAATCTTCAATGCATGTCTTCAGACCTCAAGCTTCTCAGTTACTCCATCTAGTCTCACCAATCAATACAATATCATCAACGAATAACATACACCAAGGTATCTCATCATGAATGTGACTTGTCGACTCGTTCATAATCAAAGTAAAAAAGAATGGACTCAAAGTTGAACCTTGATGCAGACCAATGTTGATGTCAAAATAATCAGTCTTCCCAGATTGGATCCTGACACAAGATGAAGCTCTATCATACATATCCTTTATGATGTTAATAAATAGGATAGGTACTTGTCTCTTCTTCAAAACTCTCCACAATATCTTCTGTGGGACAGAAACATAAGCCTTCTCCACATCAATAAAACTCACATGGATGTTCTTCCTTTTAGCTCTATAAATCTCCATCGTTCTCCTCAGCAGGTGGATGGCTTCAATAGTTGAGTGACCTGGCATGAATCCCAACTGGTTTTCTTTTACTTTGGAAACTTGCCTCAACATTCTTTCGACTACACGTTCCTAAATTTTCATAGTGTGACTCATCAGCTTGATACCTCTGTGATTTGAATAATTTGGATGTCTCCTTTATTCTTATAAAGAGGCACCACGATGCTTCTCCTCCAATCTTCAGGCATTTTCTTGCTTCGTCAAATAAGATTAAATAAATTTGTAAGCTGAATCAAACCAAGGCCCTAAGGTGTCATTCGGCAAGAGGGGTAAACTCAGGGGAGTTTACCCCCCTTAACCCACATCTTCTCTCTCCATTCGGGCCCCACTTTATTTCTTTTTAAAAAAATTAAATAAATCAATTCTCCATCATCAATTCCATCAAAAAAATAATATATTATACCATCATATCATATAAAAATTATAAACTACTCCACTTCTACTCACTTTTCCAAACTTCAATATAATCACATCACAATAACTACTCACTTTTTCAAACTTCAATACAATCATATCACAACAAACCTGATGCAGCATGATAGCAACTTAATTTTAGTAGACATTTATTTGGTCTAATTAGTATTTATTTTTGTTTATTTATTCCCTATGTAAAAGGCTCATTATAAAAGGCCTTGTTATCCTCTTTTTATTTTCTTTTTATTTTCCCCTAGTTTTTAGGAATAGCTGTTATTTAGTTTGAGGGGAAATGACCTCTATAAAAGGTCCCCTTATTTTGTAATTGAAATTAAGTTGAATTGAGAATAATTTTTACCCCATCCCTAATTCTCTCTCTCTCTCTCTCTCTCTCGACCCGCGTTCTCTCTCCCATCCCCGATTCTTCTTCTCCCCCGTAACCCTACTTCCCCCCCCCCTCGCCGCTAATCCTCTTCGCCGCCTCCCTCCTCTCCACCGTGCTGCCCCCCTCTCCTCTCTCTCCGTCCTTCCCAGCCTCCCTCTCCCCTTCTCCCCTTCGAACCCTCCCTCTCTCCCGATATCTCCTCTCTCCCCGCGCGCCCTTCCACAGGCCGACCTCCACCGCCAACCATTCCAGCGCCGCCAACTGCAGCGCCGCTCCCTCGCCTGCGCCGCTTCGCCCAGCGCGCCTTCCCTTTCCAGTCGCCTCCGTGCCGCCTCCCTCCCCCTTTCCGCGCCTCCGGCCCAGAGCTGCTCCCCTCCCGACTTCCCCCTCACCCGGTGCCCTTTCCCCCCCTCCTCCCCAGACCCGTCTCCTGCAGTCGCCTCCGCCATCTTCAAGGACCCCCTGCCTTCCCGTGGAGCCCCTCACAGCCGCCAGCCCCATTCTGGGCGACTGCCGACCTGTGTGGCCGACCGTGGAACCCCTCCAGGGCTGACAACAGCCCTCCGATCACCCAGAACGACGCGGACCAGATCTGAAGCGTTGCTCCAAACTCCGTGCCGGTTGTGGTATGAGCGACAACTCCACCGTTTAAAATTCCTTTGCTTTATATTAGTTGTGGCCTGTGATATTGTTGATTCGGTTTGGTGAATCGTTAAGATCCCTAGTAGTTGCAATATCGTGATAGCTTTCCTAATATCCTTAACTCGTCTATTTGCCCTAACTTTTGTGGAACGAATTCGGTGCTATAACGCAAATAACTTGGCTACTTTGTTGCTGATTTTGGCCTGTCGTGCATCATTTTTGTTCATTCGTCGTTTTGTTTCAATAATTCCATAGCTCGACTCATCACTTAGGTTATTGAACACTTAGGTTGCATCAATTTGGTATCAGAGCCTCCCGATTCTGCATTTCGTCCGCATCCCATTCATTCGTTGCATATAAAAAAAACACAAAAAAAAAATCCACAAAACAAAACCCTAGAATCCATGGCCGACAAACCTAGTGGCTCTAAACCCCCCTACACTCCACACCCCGAATTAACCCTAGAAGCTTTGTTTGCCCAATTACAGCACATGAACAATCAACTGAGTACCCAAATCGCCGGACTAGATCGTAAAATCACCAATGCCCATGAACAAATTGCTACATTGAATAGCCGCGTGCTAGGACCTGACATGAGTGATGAGAACCCCAACAAAGGTCGACGCAATGGCCGGAAACCACACTCCCGGAATAGCACGTCCCGTGACTCTAGTTCATCCACCTCCGACGGACATGTGAGCGATGATCATTCACCAGAAAGTGAAGAAGAAGAACCCAGAGAATACACCCCTTTCCTCCCCAAAACTCCAGATCAATACACCTATGGCTATACTCCACAAACTAATGGTGAACATCAATTCCAACCCCGAAATGGACCCAAGTCCGACGATGGATGGGATCGAGGTATCCGTCTCGATGTCCCAGAATTTGACGGAGGACGAGATCCTGACGTTTTTTTGGACTGGCTCCAAGCCGTCGAGCACTTCTTTGTGTGGAAGTCCATGCCTAGCGAACGTAAGGTCCAATTCGTCACTATAAAATTAAAGGGACATGCTCTGCTATGGTGGGATCGTTTGCAGTCTGAACGCAAACGAAAGGGAAAAAGTAAAATCCGCAGTTGGAGCAAAATGAAAGCTAAACTGAAAACCAAATTCGTGCCTGAAGATTACAGACGCGATCTGTACGCGCGACTGCAGTCCTGGAGACAAGGCACCATGAGCGTAAAGGAATACACCGAAGGGTTCCAATCCCTAGTCCACCGCAACCGTTTGCAGGAGACTCCTATTCAGGAAGTCACTCGCTATATGCAAGGCCTCCGCCAAGTCATCCAAGATGAACTCTACCTCCACAACTGCCGAGATGTCGACGAAGCCTACAAGCAGGCTGAACGGGCTGAGACCAAGCTTGCTAAAGCCCAGACAAGGAAGATGCCTTTCTCGGCGAACTCCGCCCCTCGTACCAGTACTCCGATGATGTACTCCAAACCGATGGGCTCCTCATCAGTTGTGACGGGTAAAACTCCAGCCAAACCATCAACTCCTGCCGTCACCCGACCACCCCCTGGAAACCCCGGCCAAGGCATCTTGGGAAGCCGACCCATTGTAGGACCTGATACTTGCTTTCGATGCTATCAAAAGGGCCATCGAGCAGCAGAGTGCCCAAACCCTAAGGCTAGACCCGTCCATCTATGCACCACCGACGAACCTGAAGACCCCGACCTTGACCAACAGGAACCCCCTGGAGAGGATCCGACTGCGCTGACTACCAACACCATGGGAGCCGACGACTACGAGCTTCTAGGAGTGGATGGAGACGACTCCGGTCCGTTCCTGGTAATTGAACACGAGAACTTTATCGCTCCTGACAACGCGCCCACCAACATTCTGCTCACCCCCGCTGCCTCCGATGCTGATAGCTGGCTGCGACGCAGCATCTTCCGAACCACATGCACCTCAGGAGGACGACGCTGTTCGCTGATCATTGATGGAGAAAGTGTTGAGAACTTCGTATCACAAGAGATGGTCGACAAGTTGGGTCTGCCAACTCAACCTCTCGAGAAACCGTACAGTGTGGCATGGTTTCGTGGTGGTACTCAACTCCCGATCCACCGTCAAAGCCTCGTTAACTTCTCTATCGGTCCTTCATATAAGGACGAGGTGTGGTGCCATGTAGCCCCTATGGATGTCTGTCACATCCTTCTAGGGAGACCGTGGCAATTTGACCGAGACACTGAACACCGAGGAAAACTGAACACTTACACCTTTCTCATTGACAAAGTTCGTGTCACCCTCAGGCCCCAACGTGAAGCCCTTAGCCCTCGCCAAGTGGCTACACTCCGAGCTGCGACCACCCAAACTGGTAACAAAACCCCACCGGCCAAGCCTGCGACTACGGGCTCCGTGTTGTTGATGGAAGCCCAAGCATTCCAGCGTGAAATTCAAGAGAGCCCCACCATCTATGCGTTAATGGGACGTGAAGTGGCCAACCAAGAGACAACTCCTCCTGAAGTCCCGCCTGAGATAAAGCCCATCATCCAAGAGTTCGCTGACATCATGCCTGAAGAATTGCCTGAAGGACTGCCCCCGTTGCGAGACATTCAACATCACATTGATCTAGTCCCTGGAGCCAGCTTGCCTCACCTACCCCATTACCGAATGAGCCCAAGTGAGCATGAAGAGATGAACCGACAAGTTACCGACCTGCTGCGACGTGGGTACGTTCGAGAGAGTATGAGCCCCGTGGCGGTTCCCGCTCTACTTACTCCAAAGAAAGACGGCACATGGAGAATGTGCGTGGACAGTCGAGCTATCAACAAGATAACGATCAAATATCGTTTTCCCATTCCACGCCTCGATGATATGCTCGATATGTTATCAGGCACCAAATTGTTTTCCAAAATGGATCTCCGCAGCGGCTACCACCAGATCCGCCTGCGACCTGGAGATGAATGGAAGACAGCTTTCAAAACCAAAGAAGGCCTGTATGAATGGACGGTCATGCCCTTCGGCTTGTCTAATGCCCCGAGCACCTTCATGCGGATAATGAATCATGTTTTGCGACCCTTTATTGGCAAGTTTGTGGTCGTGTACTTCGATGATATCCTGATCTACAGTTTGACCAAAGAAGACCACATATCTCACTTGCGACAAATCTTCGAAACCCTGAGAGACCAAAAACTGTACGTCCACCTCAAGAAATGCTCCTTCATGTCTGACACGGTCCTCTTCCTAGGATACATTGTCACCGCTGATGGACTTAAAGTTGATCCCTCCAAAATCCAGGCTATTCAAAGCTGGCCCGTACCCAAAACACTCACGGAAATTCGCAGCTTTCTGGGATTAGCTTCTTTCTACCGACGTTTCATACGGAACTTCAGCACTTGTGCAGCTCCGTTGGTAGATTGTACGCGGAAAGGCGCACCCGCCTGGACTCTTGAAGCAGAAACGAGCTTTCAAAATCTGAAACATCAATTGACGCATGCTCCTGTTTTAGCACTCCCCGACTTCACCAAGATTTTCGTGGTCGATTGCGACGCCTCACATGTCGGGATTGGCGCTGTCCTAAGCCAAGAAGGACGACCTGTCGCCTTCTACAGCGAGAAATTGAACGATGCCAGATCACGGTACTCCACTTATGATGTTGAATTTTATGTTGTGGTCCAAGCCCTCAAGCATTGGAGACATTACCTGATCCAGCGAGAATTCATCCTTAACTCTGATCATGAAGCCCTGAGATATTTGAATTCCCAGAAAACTCTTAATAAGCGTCATGCTAAGTGGGTTAATTTCCTCCAAGAGTACACCTTCCACCTCAAACACAAAGCTGGAACCCTGAACCGTGTGGCCGACGGGTTGAGCCGGCGAGCGCATGCCCTGACCACACTGACCGTCAGCACGACCGGATTTGAAACTCTCAAAGACCTCTATCCCACTGACCCTGACTTCGGTCAAATTCATGCCGACTGTGTTGGTACCGGGCAGGACCCAACAACCACTTTTGTTCTTCATGAGGGTTTCCTATTCAAAGGCCGCCAACTGTGCATTCCTGCCACGTCCCTTCGTGAGAGTTTAATTTCAGAACTACACAACGGAGGTTTAGCTGGACATTTTGGACGAGACAAAACTTTGACTCTACTCCAAGAGCGTTTTTATTGGCCGCAACTGCGCAAGGATGTGACGAAATTTGTACAGAAATGCCAAACATGTCAAAGATTCAAAGGCCACCGACAGAACACTGGACTATACTCACCCCTGCCCATTCCTCTGCGACCCTGGGAGGACATCACCATGGATTTTGTGCTAGGATTACCCCTCACTGTGCGAAAAGTTGACTCTATTTTTGTGGTGGTGGATCGATTTTCCAAAATGGCCCATTTCATTGCATGTAGGAAAACCTCAGATGCATCTCATGTCGCCGATTTGTTTTTTCGTGATGTCGTCCGTTTGCATGGTGTCCCTCGTTCTTTTACCTCGGATCGCAATACTCGGTTTTTGAGTCATTTTTGGCGCACTCTTTGGTCCCGTCTTGGTACTCGTTTGCAGTATAGCACCGCTTATCATCCACAAACAGATGGGCAAACTGAAGTAGTTAACAGGTCATTAGGAAATTTGTTGCGATGTCTTGCAGGGGACTCTCCGTCCAAGTGGGATCTAATTCTTCCCCAAGCTGAATTCGCATATAACAGTTCCACTAATAGGTCCACCGGAAAATCCCCTTTTGAGAGTGTGTACGGCTTTCCACTTCCTCAATTTCTTGACCTAAAACCCACAACCGTGCAAGGGAGAAGTAGTGCAGCTGCTGAGGATCTGGTCGAACACCTAACCAGCATCCATACTGAAATCCGAGCCAAACTCCAATCTATGACCCAGAAATACAAGACCCAAGCCAACCTACACCGAAGAGAGAGCGAGTTCAGAGTTGGAGAGTTAGTGATGGTCCACCTGAAAAAAGAGAGATTCCCTTTGAGAGTCCACCAAAAATTGAGCGAACGAAAGATTGGCCCATTCCGAGTCCTCAAGAGGATTGGGACCAATGCTTATTTACTCGACCTGCCGCCAGACGTCCAGACATCGCCAGTATTCAACGTATCAGATCTCTTCTTATATCATGGAGATGAACAGACGGATGCCACTACTCCAGCAGTTCCTGATGATGACATGCGCCACCCGCCAGCCGCAACCGATGCTGATCAAATTGAAGATATTGCAGATATCCGCGACATGACTACTAGACGTGGTCTCTTCCGACGATATCTAGTTAAATGGAAGGGACGACCTCTTACCGATTGCACCTGGATCGACGAAGACGAACTCCAACAACTCCGCCCCGATCTACTTCAGAACTTCCACGACGCCATCTCGACGGAGCGAGATTCTTTTCAGCAGGGGGGAGTTGATGCAGCATGATAGCAACTTAATTTTAGTAGACATTTATTTGGTCTAATTAGTATTTATTTTTGTTTATTTATTCCCTATGTAAAAGGCTCATTATAAAAGGCCTTGTTATCCTCTTTTTATTTTCTTTTTGTTTTCCCCTAGTTTTTAGGAATAGCTGTTATTTAGTTTGAGGGGAAATGACCTCTATAAAAGGTCCCCTTATTTTGTAATTGAAATTAAGTTGAATTGAGAATAATTTTTACCCCATCCCTAATTCTCTCTCTCTTTCTCTCTCTCTCTCTCGACCCGCGTTCTCTCTCCCATCCCCGATTCTTCTTCTCCCCCGTAACCCTACTTCCCCCCCCCTCGCCGCTAATCCTCTTCGCCGCCTCCCTCCTCTCCACCGTGCTTCCCCCCTCTCCTCTCTCTCCGTCCTTCCCAGCCTCCCTCTCCCCTTCTCCCCTTCGAACCCTCCCTCTCTCCCGATATCTCCTCTCTCCCCGCGCGCCCTTCCACAGGCCGACCTCCACCGCCAACCATTCCAGCGCCGCCAACTGCAGCGCCGCTCCCTCGCCTGCGCCGCTTCGCCCAGCGCGCCTTCCCTTTCCAGTCGCCTCCGTGCCGCCTCCCTCCCCCTTTCCGCGCCTCCGGCCCAGAGCTGCTCCCCTCCCGACTTCCCCCTCACCCGGTGCCCTTTCCCCCCCTCCTCCCCAGACCCGTCTCCTGCAGTCGCCTCCGCCATCTTCAGGGACCCCCTGCCTTCCCGTGGAGCCCCTCACAGCCGCCAGCCCCATTCTGGGCGACTGCCGACCTGTGTGGCCGACCGTGGAACCCCTCCAGGGCTGACAACAGCCCTCCGATCACCCAGAACGACGCGGACCAGATCTGAAGCGTTGCTCCAAACTCCGTGCCGGTTGTGGTATGAGCGACAACTCCACCGTTTAAAATTCCTTTGCTTTATATTAGTTGTGGCCTGTGATATTGTTGATTTGGTTTGGTGAATCGTTAAGATCCCTAGTAGTTGCAATATCGTGATAGCTTTCCTAATATCCTTAACTCGTCTATTTGCCCTAACTTTTGTGGAACGAATTCGGTGCTATAACGCAAATAACTTGGCTATTTTGTTGCTGATTTTGGCCTGTCGTGCATCATTTTTGTTCATTCGTCGTTTTGTTTCAATAATTCCATTGCTCGACTCATCACTTAGGTTATTGAACACTTAGGTTGCATCAAAACCTATTTCAAACCCACCTCCAGTTTAACCCTCTATCCAAACACCAAAACACAAAAACGGGTTACTCCCTACCAGTTTAACCCACCTTAACCCACATACCAAACACACCCTAAATGTCGATTTCGGTCACCATTCCGGTGACTGACTAAAATGGAATTTCGGTCGAATTTCGACCCAAATTTCGATCATTTCGGTCATTTTTGTACTAGGGCCCCCATATTTCGGTCATTTCGGCCATTTCGATTGAATTTCGATTTCGACCGGATATCGATATTCGACCAAATCGTTGAAATTTAAGGCCATGAATCAAACCACGCTCACCTATAATATTGAGTTGTGTGTCTTCGTGTTTGCGTGAAAAAATTGAACGTTGGTGCGTAATTCGCTTCTGCGATTCGTAACAGATACAACTCCAACATGATGATAAATCCTCCAAGAGCATGCCAAGACATGTTATCGAAAACTACATTCTCCATATATGACTTCTCCACCCTCGACGTGAAAAGAAGAATGGAGGTCGTAGAATTAATTTTGCCTTCTTGCAACTTCTTTAGTATCTACCTCACCATCAACTACATTCTGGGGCGGTCCCCTTATGGATAATCGTAATCGATGTCATCACAACCACAACACACCCTCACACACAAAACACACACTAATAGCTCTCATTAGTGTTCGAGAAATCAGTCGTGATCTGCATATGCCCATGCTGCCTGAAGACCATGCCGACTTCCTGAATCTATCTATTATGTGCTCATCTGCATATATGATCCTATATGTGATCCGAATATGCCCCGATTATGCATCCAATTTCCTGTTGTTGCTCATCTGTGTTGCTCCACCTCCTTTGTGGATCCGCATCTCGTTGGTGCTTCTCTTACGTTCCCAATCATTGTTGGGTGATTGCCATCACCTCTTGTGCACAGTAATCTCATAACTTATATTATTCATGTTTTTTTACATATTTAAGTAGTACTTCAGTTATAATGCTATAACTTATTGAATATATGTATTGAAACTTATATGAATTGAAACGTAATCATAAAAAATATTGTAAGTATAGTTATTGGATGTGTATTAAAATTTAAAACTATAAGCAGAAATTGAAATTAGTGTTGTTAGACATGCATATAGTCTCATATCTAATATTACAATGAATAATTGTTGGATATATATACTTTTTGAATATATGCATTAAAGTAAAGACATAGTTTTTGTGTACTTCAATAGTTACTGGATATATATTTCTTCTACTTAAATAGTTGCTAGATATGTATCAATAGTTCCTAAATATGTACCATAAGAAATGGCCTTTTTGTTAAGTGTTCCTAGGAGAAATACCATTTTATACATCATTTACACATCAACTGTAGTATTTTTTATATGTTTATTAATTTTAAATTAAAAAATTAGGAAACCACATATACCTCGCGTGTGCTTTCACTTACCGCTTAATCAATATTCAGTGGCCTATCTGAACATATAATCATACCACTTTCATGAATCTTGGCTATTGTGCCACAACCTACAAGTATTTCACAAGTCCTGACAAAAGAGAGGAAGAAATGAACGCCTACCATTTACCCATTCAAACCAATCAAGGGATTCTCTACGAAGACTCCATGGTCAAAGAGATAAGGAGGATTACAGTACATAATGCAGATATAAACAAGAACAAAAATCATTAGTTACTGTGGAGAAGAGAGACAAATGGGATATCTATTCCATAAGGCTAGGGTCTCTTATATAGAGAGAAACCCTAGAGAGTACAAGAGGAAAAATACATAAATATCCACTGTTGTAAAAGTCGGCCGACTAGGCCGACTAGTCGGCCCGACTAGTCGAGTCGGGGGGGTATCCGACTCGACTAGGCCAAATCGGCCTATAGTCGGGTCGACCCGATTAGTCGCCCGAGTAATCGGCCTAGTCGGCCGACTAGTCGGCCGACTTTTGCATAGAATTTTTAAACTGTTTGTATACTGTTTTGTATACTTTTTTATATACTTTTAATTGTTTGTGTTGTTATTACTTATTCATTATTACTATAAATTCAAATATATATGAAGTGGTTTTATACTTAAAATAATACAAAAATATACCTCCTTTTGCCTTAACATCCTTGTGGACACATGAAAGTACGGTGTAAACTAACAACGTTCTAACAAACATTTAGCATCCTTGACTACAACAGATATGTATATGAATTCTTTTACATTATCAAATTATGTCAATAACTATAAGGTTATATAATTATTAAATCTTTTTATTTATCTTTTGTGATTTGTTAATTAACTTCGTAATTCTTAATTACAATGATTAGTAACATGTGAGTTTGTTAATTAGTAACTTGTGAATATGGTTAGCTTTGTGTTTGTATGTATTAAAATTGCTAAATTTGTGTATATATATGAGAGTGTATGTATTAAAAATCGATTTATATATTTAAAATAATTAAAAAAATCAAAACCGACTAATGCCCGACTAAATCCGATTACTCTCCCGACTGCCGATTAATCCTTAGTCAGTGACCCCGCCGACCGAGTACCGACTACCGCTTTCTGCAACCATGTAAATATCCCTGAGGGGTTACGAAACCCGAAGGGTTAAAGGTTACGGAACTCGAAGAGTTACAAACATAATTGTAATATAATAATTCTAACACTCCCCCTCAAGTTGGAGCATATCTGTCGATCATGCCCAACTTGGATACTAAGTACATGAGGCACTTCCTTGGAAGAGCCTTTGTGAGGATGTCTGCAAGTTGAAATTCAGTGGAGATGTGTGGAGTGTTGATCCATCCTCCTCGTACTGCATCACGAATAAAATGGCAATCAACTTCAATGTGTTTTGTCCGCTCATGGAAAACTGGATTGGTGGCGATGTACGTGGCAGACTTGTTGTCGCAGTATAAGGGTACAGGAGTGGCGACTGACATGCCAAGTTCTGTTAGGAAAGAAACAAGCCATGTGATCTCACATGTGGCCTGATCCGTTGCCCTGTATTCTGCTTCCACACTGGATTTGGATACCATTGTCTGCTTCTTGCTTCGCCAAGTGACAAGGTTATCCCCAACAAACATGGTGTATCCTGTAGTGGATCGACGATCCTCAAGAGAGCTAGCATAGTCAGAATCTGTATAGGCTGAGATATTAGTGTGTCCATTCACCCCATAGAAAAGTCCACGTCCAGGAGATTCCTTCAAATATCGAAGGATCAAAAGAACATCCTGCTAGTGACTGTAAAGAGGCTTCTCCATATGTTGATTGGCTCTGCTCACAGCATATGATATATATGGCCTAGTAACAGTGAGATAGAGTAATTTTCCCACTAAGCTTCTGTATCGTGTTGCATCCTCAAAAGCTGGATCAGTAAATGCTGAATATTTTCTCACTTCTGCAGGGATGCCAGATGGCTTGCATCCAAGAAGTCATGTCTCAGTCAGAATATCGAGGCAATACTTTCTCTGTAAAAGATGGAGCCCCTCCGTAGTGCGTATTACTTTGATGCCAAGAAAATAACGAAGTTGGTCGAGATCTCTTTCGTGACAAAGACCTTCTGGAGGAAGGTCTTGGTCTCCTGAATACCATCTACATCATCTCATGTGATAACCATATCATCGACATAGACAGCAAGGATGATCGTGCCAATAGACCGTCGTCTAATAAAGATAGAGTAGTCAAATGTTGTCCTCTGAAAACCAAGTGTGTTGATCTCCGTACTCTAGAATACCATCTACATCATCTCTTGTGATAGCCATATCATCAACATAGAGAGCAAGGATGATCGTGCCAGTAGTCAGATGTTGTCCTCTAAAAACCAAGTGTGTTGATCTCCGTAGTGAGCCTGTCAAACCATGTCCTTGGGCTCTTCTTCATGCCATAAATGGCATTGCGTAGTCGACATGCATGCTCCCCCTCGACTACATACCCCGGTGGTTGCATCATGTAGACCTCCTCCTCAAGATCACCATAAAGAAAGGAGTTCTTCACATCAAGTTGATAAATGGGCCAAGCCTTGTGGGCAGCAACAGAGAGAATGGTACGTATCGACCACATTCTGGCAACAGGCGAGAAGGTCTCAAAATAATCAACTCCAAAAGTTTGTGTGAAACCTTTGGCAACAAGTTTGGCTTTCAACCTGTCAATAGAACCACCAGGCGACTGTTTGGTCGTGAAGACCCATCGACAAGCCATAGGGCGAACTCCCGGGGGGTATGGCACAAGATCCAACGTGCCCCGGGAGGTAAGTGCATCCATCTTCTCATCCATGGCATGTCGCCAACCATCATCTTGCATTGCACTGAAATGATCTCTTGGAATGGTAATAGCATTCAGAGCATCTGCAAATCTCTTGTCACAGTTAAATAAACCATCTGTAGAAGTAAAATGTGACATGGGGTCATACGTACATTTCCTTTTTTGCTTGCGTAGAGCTATAGGAAGCTCCCCAGGTACATCCGGGACAGCAGTGGCAGGAGCACTGGAAGTGGTCATATCATCCTGCATAAAAGGGACAGTCAAAGGTACAGACACTGTGTAGAAGGTATTGAGGTACGTTGGCGAGTATAGACGATTGGTGGAGGGAGGTCCAGAGGAATACCACTCACAGTCTGTGTGAAATAACTTGTTTGCTCAAAGAAGGTGACATCAGCAGACACATAGTATCGACGTCTAGCAGGATCATAGTAGCGATAGCCTTTCTGGGTACGAGAGTACCCAAGAAAGACGCATTTGATGGCATGAGAGGATAATTTGTCAGATGCATGAAAGTTATGAATAAAGGCAATACAACCAAAAATCGCAGAGGTATGGGAAAAAGAGACTCAGCAGGGTAAAGTAAGGAAAATGGAGTTGCCCCTTTGAGAACAGATGAAGGAACACGGTTGATGAGATATACTGAAGTGAGGATAGCATATCCCCAGTATTGTTTAGGAACACTCATTTGACTAAGAAGAGATCTGGAAACATTTAGCAAGTGCCAGAGTTTCCTCTCAGCTATACCATTCTGTTGTGAGGTATATGGACATGATGTTTGATGAACAGTTCCCTGGGATGCAAAGAAAGAGGTCAAGTCATGTTGGGTTAACTCAAGAGCATTGTCGGTACGAACGATCTTAACAATGCTAGAAAAGTAAGTTTTAACATATTGAAAGAAATTTCTGACAATTTGATTAATCTCTGAATGCTCCTTTATTAGATATACCCAAGAAGATCGACCATAATCATCAACGAAAACTATAAAATAGTGATGACCACGTAATGTGCGGATCGGACAAGGTCCCCATACATCACAATGCACAAGATGAAAAGCAGCAGTACTACGAGACTCGGTACGAACAGGAAACAAAGTTCGATGGTGTTTCCCGAACTCACATGCCTCGCACTGAAAGGACTTCAGAGCAGAGAGTTCAAGAAACATCATGGAGATGGCCTTGGCAGAGGGATGCCCAAGGCGCAGATGCCATAGGAGCGGATCTTCGAAGATAGACGCAACAACAACAAAATTGGAGTCTGAGGGTATGCAACAACAACAACAACAAAGCCTTTTCCCACAATTAAGTAGGGTCAGCTACATGGATTCTTCGCCTCCATTCCCACAATTGGAGTCTGAGGGTATGCCAAGGTAATATAGGTCGTTCTTCTCATGACCCCACCAAAAATCAGCTTTGTCTGAATGTCCTGAAAATAACAACAAGATTCGTCAAATACCACACGACAATGAAGCTCAACACAAAGCTTGTGAACTGACAACAAGCTAAGAGGAAAATCAGGAGCACAGTGAACCCCCGAAAGTTGGAGCTTGGAAGAGAATTCCATAGTTTCGACAGTAGTAATCTGTGATTGAGTCCCATTAGCAACTGAACTGACTTCACAGAGATAGAGGGTATGGATTGGAAGAGGTGAGCAGACTACCTTCTCCAGTGAGATCAGTAGAGGCGCCGGAATCAATAATCCAAGCTGGAGTAGGAGTGATAGTAGAATTGGCTATTGTGCCTCAAGGAGTAGCCAGAGCAGCAGTTGTAGTGTTACTAGTGATGGTAGGCTCTGGAGTCTGAAGGATCTGCATTAGGCGGGAGTAATCTGCATCATTAAGATGAACAGTCTTGCCACTGGATGTAGGCGATGCCTCTTCCACATCATAGGCATCCTCATAAACATTATTGGCATGATAAGAAGGTACACCAAACTTTTGCCAGCATCGTTCAGTCGAGTGGTTCCACCTACCGCAGTGAGTGCATCCCACGACCACGACCAAAGTCACGATTTCGTTCAGATTCCATCCACGGCCACGACTTGGATCACGATCGCATCCTCCTCACAAGTCGTATTTGCCTCCTCGCCCAAATGAGGCGATGTGTGCAAAGCTCTTTGTTGAAGGTAAGACAGGAAGCCGGGCAACGAATGTCTCGAGCTCCTCAAGTCGGCCAAAGATAGCCTTCATTGTTGGCAGTGTGTCTGATATAAGAAATTGCTCCTTCAATTTATGGCGTCTAGAACGCAGGCCATCAAGGAAGTGGTATACCTGCCAGTCAGAACGCTCTTGTATCTGTTTGGTGCAACATGAGGGCTGGAATATTGCAAGCTCCTCATACAGGCTGGATAGATATGTGTAGTACTCGATGAGGGTGAATCACCCTGAGATGCCGACCAGATTCGCCTGTAAATGTCTGCAAGGCGTGACTTCGTCTTCTTCTGGGAGTATGTTTGCTCGAGATCCTCCTACATTTCCTTAGTCGTATTTTTTGTAAAGAAGATTTGAGGCAATGTAAGCCTCAACACTGTTAGTCATCCAGTTGTTAATCAAATAGTTGTCAGTCAGCCAGTTGTCATACTCTTTGTCCTTTTCATCTAAAGGATCTTTAGTCAAAATGTAGAGTTTCCCCTTACCACCAATGAACACCGTAAAAGATCGAGACCATAGCACGTAATTTTCTGTGCCCTTGAGTTTGATAGTTGTGCCTTGTGCCATAATATTCATGGCCAAGGGCTTTATCTCGGTAGAAGAAGACGCCACGGTGGTCTTAAAATAGAAAGAAGATCATGTGATCAACTAAGGATGCATATAAGAGCTAAAAAATACCCTACAACTCACGTTTGCCCTTGAAGAAGTGTTGAAAACCCTCAAATGGACGGCAGATCTGAATTCTTGGAAGCAGTCCGTGATGAGTTTTGGATCTCCAAAGAGTCCTACGATACCCGTGGAGGGTAGCTGTGGGGTTGACGACCTTCGTATGAGGTCCTGAAAGCGCAGGGTAGCGTTAGCGGGAGGGCCGTTGCACTGGAGGCGATTGGAGAGCCTTGCGTGGGGCCCTAATTAAGGGAAGAGGGCCCGCGTAGGCTTTTACGAGGCTTGAAGATGACGATGGGGATTTTAGGTCAGAACCCAGTCTAGGACCGTTGCCCTGATACCATGTGAAGAAGAAAGACAAATGAGATATCTATTCCATAGGGCTAGGGTCTCTTATATAGAGAGAAAACCCTAGAGAGTACAAGAGAAAAAATACATAAATACCCCTGAGGGGTTACTGAACCAGAAGGGTTAAAGGTTACGGAACCCGAAGGGTTACAAACATAATTATAATATGATAATAATCTAACAGTTATACTTGGCTCCTTACTATTCTACGTATTGTCCTCTTCTCTTCTATCAAATTTCCTCTATACTACTAATATTGCAATTTCGCTTGGAAGGAGTTGCTATTAAGGTGGAAAAGTCTACTGTAACTGCCACCTTTAGCTAGGGACGCAAACGGATGTGGTTATATTCGTATTCGTTTGTATTTGTATTCGTTTTTAAGAGGATGTGGTTCTTGTTTTTCTAAAATAGGCGAATACGAATACGAATACGAATATTCCAAACGATTTTTTACGGATATGAATACGAATACGAATCTTGGATTAACGAATGCGAATATGAATACGAATACAGAAAAAAATGAATCCGGTTACGAATACGAATATTCGTTATTTATATTTATATATTAAAATATACACTTAGGGTTTATTCCCCCTCCCCCCAAAATTTTTCCCCTGCCGCCCACTCCCACCCCCCCACGGCCCCGACTCCCACCCCTTTTGGCCCCGACCTATCTCCCCCCTCCCCCCTTGCGGCCAGCCTGCGGCCCTCCCGACCTCCACCCCTATTACAGCCATCTTGTGCCCACCACCCATCGCCCTGCTGCCTACCGTCCCCCTTGCGACTAGCCTGCCGCCCTCCCGACCTCCACTTTCCTTGTGCTCAACCTGCGCCAACCGCCCTGTCGCCTACCGCCCCCTTGCAGCCAGTCTGCCGTCCTCCCGACCTCCTCCCACCTTGCGTCCAACCTACGCCCACCACCCACCGCCCTGTCTCCTACTGCCCCCCCCCCCTTGCGGCCAGCCTGCCGCCCTCCTGACCTCCACCCCCGTGCGCCCCACCGCCCACCGACTGCCGCTCTCCCTCGCCCTTCCTCGTAGCCGCAACCTCCCTCCCTCACCTCCCTCATCCTCCCTCATAGCCAGAGGCAGTCGCCTCCTTCGTCTCCCTCGCCCTCCCTTGCAGTTGTAACCGGTCTGGTATAGCATCTTAATCTTCTAATGTTCATTGCATTCTACCATTTCTTATGTGATTGCACAAGAGGATCTCTTATATTATGGCATATAATGTAGATTTTATATACCATATGTTGATTGTTTGAATCATGGAATGTGGTTAAACAAAAGATGGAACTTTTACGGAAGTGGTCACCAAATAATCTAGGTACTTTTTTTAAAAATTTAATATTCATGTTAAAGTTAATTCGTTTGTATATTCGTATTCGTTCGTAAAAGATTCGTTTCGTATTCGTATTCGTATTTTGAGGATATGGATCTTGATTTTTTACATTCATGTAACATTCGTATTCGTAAAATAATATGGATATGGTTATGGTATGACATGAATTCGCATTCGTATTCGTTCGTTTGCATTCCTACCTTTAGCAATGCTTGTTACAAGTGAAATATCAGCTGTATACAGACCTCTTAAAAACGAGAACTCTGTGCTGCATAAACCATTTAGTCATTCTCAAGTAGAAGATGAACAAAATAGCCTTGGATGAACCTCACTCCAGTAACAGAAAGGAGCACGAACATGATTTAGAATAGCAAAATGACGTAAACAACCTGACAACTGAGCATAAGCTTAATACATGAGATGCAGATGGCACTCCTGGTTGTTCACGTCCTCGGGGGCAACGAAAGGGCGTCGCTTGTTACACCTCAATCCAGAAATAACTATGCGCAGCATATCCGGCAATCTAACTGAAGCAGCAAACCCCTCAGACCAAACATACACTTTCTGCTTCTTGACAGGATATCCACCGGACCAGACTAGAAGCACTTCACAGAAATCAACAAAAATAAAAAATAACTCACCTTTTACAAACCAACGGCAAAACCCTAAACCAATCAAACAACCTCAAGATGAGACCTTTTAATATCTCCCCCAAGATGAGACCTTTTAATATCTCCACCAAAATCTCAAAATTTTCAAGCCAACCAAACCATAATCACTTCAAAACAATCAAAAACCTTGGAATGCAACTGTTTGCTCTGTGATTATGCTCTTGAAACTAGAGACCATCTGTTTTGGGAGTGTCCCTACTCGTTTGAAGTTTGGGAAGTTACCTATGTTGCCTTACGATTGCCCTCCTTTGGCCACGGCATCTCTATCGGGGATGCCCTTGATTGGGTTAAGATGATCCAAAGGCTAGATGCAGGTCTTGCCTTACGGATTAGGATTGTTCTTGCGGTAGCTGTGTGGTAGATTTGGCGGGAGCGCAACCTTCGCTGGACAAACTGTTAGAAAATAGGAAACGGAAGCGGAATCGGAAATAAAGATAAATATCTTGAAGAACACAAGATTTAACGTGGAACCCTACTCCTTAAGGAGAGGGATGAAACCACGGGAGAAGCCCTCAAAGGGGCATATGCTTCATTGCTTTTTCTCATCTGATACAGGAGGTCTGGGTCTCCTTATATAGCCTCCACAGAGCCTCCAAGTCCCACTACTGGTAGATGTGGGACTAAACATATGGATGGGATAAATTGATCCTGGAGGTATCCATTTACCCATCTACAACTCATGGGCGCACAACCAAATACTCCAACACTCCCCCTCAAGCTGGAGCATGCAATGCTCAGCTCGGACAAACAAACAAAAAGAAACTCAACTCACGCTACAGGACACTACGGACAATATCAACTCAGCACGCACAACTGTTGATGTCGAGGACGTTGCTTCTCATGACGTGCTGGTGAGGAGGACGAACGGGCTGGAGTGTGAGTCTGATGAATCTCCTCGTCGGAGAGCATGTGCTCTGGACTGCGCCTGTCAGAGTCACTGTAACTGGAAAATGAGTCTCCTCGCCGGAGTACTCTGGCTCGCCACAATAATGTGGACAACTGCTCCATCTCTGAAAAGGGTCAAACTGAAAAGGCCATGGAAGTGCAATCTTCGTCGGAGTCCACGGTCGCTGGAGAATGGAGTCTGCAAGAAGTCTCCTCATCGGAGAACTGGGTCTCTCCCATCTGGCACAGAGAATGGTACACTACTCTGGAGTACCTATGATACCACATGAAAACCCTTACCAACATGGCATAAGGAATGATCATCTACTCTGGAGTTCCTATGGCTCACATGAAAACTCTGACCGACAAAACAAGAAAAGATGGGGACCACTACAAAAGATGGCAATCATCTGCACATTTGAAAAGACCGCATACTCGTGCGTGTCTGAAACTAAGTCTCTCTGGAGAACTCGAAACTTGGGTCACTCAAACATGGAGTGCCTCGAACTTGGACTCTAACCAATCTGAATGTCGAGTCTGAAAAACCTCTGTAGAGTCTGGAAATCGTTTGGTCTGGAGAATATCTGAATCTGACCTCTGAATATAGAACAAGACATGTGACTCTACACAATACTCCCCCTTTATCCCATACTTGTCGGAAAATCAACATCGACAAAGTTGGGAGAAGACAAGATAGTGGAGAAAAACATGGACATTCTCAAAAATTTCTTGCAGTTTTTCTTCATAATTTTTTTAGTAAGCCGTCCAAAAATTATTTTTTTTTGAAAACACTATTTCTAAGTCGTTTCAACAAAAAAAATACGGCTTTTCCTCTTCTTACATTTTTTTTCGCAAACATGCGTACGGCTTTTTTTACGTGTATGCGCCTTTTCTTTTTTTTCTTTATTTTTCAAATGAGGCACATACATTTTTTTAGCCTCTTTTCTCCCTCTTTCTTTTGGGCTTCTTTTATTTTCCTCCTTTTTTTAACAAACCTCGGCCTCCTCTCTTTTTTAATCACGCTCCTCATTTTAAAAAAAAACAGTCGTTCAATATAAGGCCCTCTCGATATTAGGGTTCCTCGATTGGGCACCCTAATACAAAGCCGCCCCTGTTGGGGCCTTTCGTTTACCACCGCCGCATCGGCTGAAGGAGATGCGCCGAGGAATTTCTCCTGGAGGGAGATAGCGACTCGAGCGGGAGGTGGAGCCTGTCACCTCCAACCGCAAGATGAGGTACAGACGGAGGAGAGGAGTACGGGGAGCACAGGGCAACGCCGCCTACTGGAAGGGAGTCGTCGCATGGGGCTCGCGTCGCCCTATGAACAGGAGAGGGTCGCCATCTGCAGACTGGAGAGGCGCACGATGGGCTTGCGCGAAGCTTGGAGATGGAGTCGGGATAATCACCGTTTGCTGTCTGGGTTCGCACCGCAAGAGGCTGCCTACCTGGAGGAAAACTTGGAGATGGGCATCGTTGCGTGCAAGGGTTCCATCGCTGGAGGCTCCAGCGCCATCTGCACGTGGAGAGCACCGCCAGGAGATATGCGCACGATGGCCTGGAGCAGCCTCTGAGATGGCCGCCAGAGAACCGCGCTGGGGTGCGTACATGAGCACCACACTGGAGAATTCTCTGGGTATTCGCACAAGGGGCTTCGCGTGAGAGAGGAGCCCGAAGGGCTAGAGGCTGCTGGAGTGCCGCTTTGACCAATTTTTTTTCCGATGAAGCTTCGTCGCCACCATTGAACTGGGATGTTGTGAATCCGCCGCCTTATGATACTCGCCATGATCGACAGAGCTGGATCGACAACATGAATGCTAGGGTTCCAGAAAACCCAAACACAAATTTCTTGAACTTGAATTGAAAATAGATCTTCAAACTATTCTCCAAGAACATAATTAGGGTTTTAATATAAACCCTAAAATCAAATCTTGAATCTCGAATAAAAATAACGAACAAGAAATCCTCGAGAATTGTACCCGCTCCGATACCATGTTAGAAAATAGGAAACGGAAGCGGAATCGGAAATAAAGATAAATATCTTGAAGAACACAAGATTTAACGTGGAACCCTACTCAATAAGGAGCGGGATGAAACCACGGGAGAAGCCCTCAAAGAGGCATATGCTTCATTGCTTTTTCTCGTCTGATACAGGAGGTCTGGGGCTCCTTATATAGCCTTCACAGAGCCCCACGTCCCACCACTGGTAGATGTGGGACGAAACATATGGATGGGGTAAAATGGATTCTGCAGGTATCCATTTACCCATCTACAACTCATGGGCGCACCACCAAATATTCCAACACAAACAACTCTAGCACGGCTGCTAGAGTGACTGCGAATCGCATTTTGGGTGATCTCAGGATCATTTGTGAGTGAGCTAATTTCTGTCCGATTCTTTGGGCGGATGGATAGCTCCTGTGGAGCCATTTCTCTTCATATTTTCTGATTATTTTCTGATTTCTCCTTGTGTAACTCCCTCTCCCATCTTTTGGATTTTGTGAGGGGGATTTTTCTTTCACACTTAATTTCAGTTCTTATCAGCAATACAAATACTTACCTTTTAAAAAAACAATCAAAAATCTCATCTTCCGCCAACCAACCCAAAAAGAAACCCAAACCAATCAAAATCCACAAAATGAAAATTTCAATGTCCACTCCACCAGAAAACACGTCAACTCAATTAAAACCCTAAACCAATAAAGCCCCCAAACCCCGCAAGTTAACACTTCGAAATCAAACTAATCAAAAATCTCACCTCTAACAAACCAACAACAAACGCTATCCAAAGATGAAAGCTTTCACATCTCACCTTGGCAACCTGCACATTGACCCAGTCAGGTATCTCCCTCTGCAGCAGCAGCACCCCGGCGCCCCGTATCACCTCCAGGTCGCCATCCGCCACCCTCTCCGGCCACCCATTCACGTTGGCTCCCCCAACGATGACGATCGAGTTCTGCCCGTCTGGCTGGAGCATCACCACTGCGTGCCCCGTCGGCGCCTCGGCAACTCTAGCGAGCCTTCCCAGCTTCACCCCGCCATCCTCCAGAGCCGCCTCGATCATCCTCCCGTGCGCGTCCTCGCCAACCTGCCCGATGAAGTAGGTCGGATGGGAGAGTCTCCCCCCGCAGCACGCCTGGTTGGCGCCCTTGCCGCCGGCGAGGGTCTCGCCGGAGCGGGCGGAAATGGTCTCTCCGGAGGCGGGGAGGCGGTCGATCTCGAGGTATATGTCGGCGTTGGCGGAGCCGACGACGACGATGGGCTTCTCGGAGGGTGGAGGGTGGGCAGAGAGTGCGGCGGCGGCAGCGGGCTTCGGGTGAAAAGAGAGGCGGGAGGGCGATGGATGGACGCGGAGGGAGGGAGCGGGCGGGGGCGACGCGGAGTTCCGGCCGGGGGAGGGCGGAGGGCAACGGAGGGCCTTCATCGGGAGTGGGATAGCGGGGAGCGGCGGTGGGGATAGCGGCGATCGGGGCTCAGTATATGGACTTGTCTACTTACTTCTGATGGGTTTTTTTTTTGGTTTTTAAAATTTGTTCAGCTGTCCAGTTGGGATTATCCGGAAAGTTTGTTGACATCATATTTCTCATTTATTTTGTTTTTATCTCGTGATAAATGCCATTTATTTTGAAATTAAAAAAACTTATTCGTTGTCCAAACGTGGCTTAAAAGAGTGGACATGAGGAAGCTCAGAGCTTAATACAATGATATGATGATGTGTGTATGTATATATAGGGTAAAATGAGGTTGCTTAACTCCTCTCGCTCAATTTTTCTCATATTTTTTATTTTTTTTGAAAAATAAAATTGTATGAATCTCTTTTTTTCTCGCGAAACTTGAATGACATAATATAGGGATATAGTGATGATTTTCCATGCTTTTATTTTCCAAAAAAATAAAAAAATTGGGGAAATGAGGAGAGGGAGGGGGGCTAAATTAGCTACCCCTAGAGGTAGCCCCAATTTTCCCATATATATATATATATATATATAGGACTGATCCTATGAGATGGGATTTTGGTGAGATGGTGAGATGAGAGATTCTGGACCACTAGTTTCAATCAGGAAAGATAAAGTCATGAGATAGAAGACAGAAACTAGTGGTCCAGAATCTCTCACCTCACCAAAATCTCATCTCATAGGATCACTAATGTGTGTGTGCACGCGCTCTTTGTTATGTATATCTTCACAAAATCTTCTTTTCTATCATATTTCAATCATTTGAATCATAATATTATTATATGTCAATTATTTATTCATCCCAAGAATCCACATATAATAAAAGTTGTCACAGTTCGTCACGTTAACCAAGATAATGCAACAATGCACTGTCTTATCACCATAATCGGATAAGATTTTATTTTAATGGGAAAATCAACAACAACTACTTTGTAATATGGATTTCTTTCAAGTACAGATATCATGTGATTCATAATTGTCATCATCAATCAAAAAATATTGCACGGATATCATACAAACCAATAATCAATATCGAAAATACTAGTAACATTTATCCAAATATTTCTATATGCAATATGGTGGCTAGTTTTATATACAAAAATACTACATATTTCCATTACTAGGTTTTAGTTTTAATTTAATATATTCCATTTTACCTAGAATGTAAAAAATTATAAAAAAAACCAAACATGTTGCATAAGATAGCATAATCTCCATCTTCTATGTAATATTTTATGAGCCTTATTCCTACTCTTATATGTATGCAACTTGTATCAAATGTAAAGTGTAGGTCTCAACTTCGAAAAGAGCTTAGGCTTAGTGAGTAGAACTCAAGCTTTTTTGAAAGAACATATCAAGCTGCTATTGAAAATTAGTTTTTATAACTTTGGGGAAATGGATAAGGCATTGGAAAATATAATAAAAATGCTTGGACTTGGAATAAAGCAAATATATATTTCACAAAGCTAATGATGGTGAGTAAAAATTCAAGATTAACATAAGTACAAATAGTTCACGGATATATGACCGATCAAATTTATCATTTTATAGACGTTGTCTCAACCAAATTGTAACTATATGAACTGAGTGCATGAACAGTGAAACAACATGAGACATAATGTAGATAACCCCAAAGGTCAATCTCGGATTCCTTTGAATCATCACCAAGGCCTTGTTGTATCCATAGAAGGTCGTATCAGCGATCTATCGTTGATATAATGGTTTCGATAGGGAAGGGGTATCGAAATCACCCAGTATATCCTTTTACAGATAATCTTGGATATCGATCGATATCGTCGATATACTGGTCCGTCTAATGGTCTGTACTTATACCTATACTAGCTGAGAGTAGATACTTTTATTTATATGAGCTTGGGCCAGTCATTGTCTCTCCAGAGAATTAACAAAATTCAAAAAAAAACAAAAATCACACAAAAATATTCACTAACTAAGGAGTTGGTGTATTCATGATACATTCACGTTCACTCGAGGCTTGAGGATTTTGAGGACACTTGATTTCTGTGATCTTGAGAGTCTGAGCTAACATGCCTTAGTCATTAGGGTTTTTAAACTTAGTTATCCACACTTCCCTAGTTTGGAAGATTCGAGCGCTATATTGCACTCATCATCTCTACCTTCAAAAGAATATGATCGGCACAATCACTTTCGCAACTGCATGATTGATGAAATGAGTGGAGATATCACTTGAGGAACTAGGACTAGAGATTGAGTTTAGACCCGATCTAATGATATTCGAGGATGGGATAAAGTTAATGAAGGCTTCAGAATACCTGAGTATCAGCAAAACCCTAAGCCAGAATGTGAACAAGTTCATATTCTATCTCTTTGATATCTACCTATGTGCCAGGGTGTGATGAAACTTAATGAAAATCGTTGATCAATGTGCACCAACTTTTGATAAAAGCAGTGGAGCTAGCCAACAAAAGAAAAGAAAATTGTTCAAAGAAAAGCTCTATCATCCAAAGTCAAATTACAAAAAGAGCTTCCACCAATGGCAAGTGCTCCCAAACATTTTCAAAGTGTCCACTTGGACCAAGCATTAATTAGGACCAAGGAGTCGGGCTGACACCATAAAAGGGCTCTACATCGTAAGCGATACAAGTCTGGGTGTCGAAGGTATCTTAGATACTCAAGAGAGACACACCCCAACGTATTCCCAGAAAAACAAGTGCAGACGACTCTGAACTCTCTTGACAAACACATTGATCAACAAGCTAAAAATCTACTTGTGTTGAGTAAAAAGGCACTCGAGAGGCTCCTTGTTCTAATGTGAGGGAAAGAAAATTAGACACAATCCTATACCCTCCATCATCTGTCCGTCCATCTACATTTCAAGTCTGAAGAACTAATGAGACGATTAATTGAATCAATAATAGACTTATTCCCTAGTGTTGAGGATAAGGTCTAGAGGAGAGTCTCTTGGACTAGAACTTCGAATGATGCCCCGACTCGACTCTCATGAAATGCAATACACTTAATTTCATATCTTTATATTATATGTACAAAAAGAGAGTATGATAATTAGAGAAGTTGGATTCCTTCTGACTAAAGCATGGATAAGCCCGGAATTTTAGGATCACTTAAATTGAGGGTCTTCGAAAGATTGAGCCTTGAAATCCTCACTTGCACGGTCAGGAATTAATCTGACTCCTTCATTCTTTAGATGCTCGAGGAGGAGCATGGTTTTAAGTATAGAGGTATGATGAATTTCATATTCATCATGCTAAAATTCACTAATTAAACTTCTGGATTAATTAAACAAATAAAATCCACTACTAATTCATCTATTTTATCTTGTATTATATTGTGCATTCTTAACCTATAATTAATTGTATTTAATTACTATTATTTGCTTTGTAATTATTTTATTACCAAAAATCTATAAAAATCAAGTTGAATAATTGTTTATAATTTCTTAACCCTTGAAAGAACTAAAAAATACAAGACAACTCAAAATCAAAAAGCAGGTGTTTTTAACCCCTTAAAAATACCCCCAAAAATACTTTTTGTATAAATGACCACTTTTGACTTTTCATCCAACATGAAACTTGTAGATCTCATCGAGACGAACGACTTTTATGTTTTGACATTTTCTTAATTTTGCCTTTAACTATTTCTTTTATATTTTTCTTTGTTTTTATATATTTTGATTTTTCTGATTGGACCATGTGGCGCCCTCTGGGCCACCCACATGGCCCCGCTCATCCTTCCCCACCCGACGCCATTCTAGGCCGCTTGTTCTTCCACAGATGCCTCCATCTCAGCCCTTTATTTCTAACGCAACCACAGCCATCAGATCTGCCTCCAAATTAAATCTGAGCCACTCCCTCACGCTTCGCTCTCAGCCACTCGATCCCTCCTCATCCTACGGCCACCGTCTCTCCACGTCGCCCCCACTCTCACCACCCATTGATCAAGCCCTATAACCTTTCCAACCCGTTCATCTGTGCCTAGACCTCAGCCGTTCGATCAGATCTTTGATCTGATCGTGGTCCTCTAGCCGTGCCAACACCTAGGCCCTTGGATCGTGAGATCTAACGGCTAGAAGATCATCTCCTACCTCCCGTTATTCCCTTCACAAGTGCTACGCATCCGCCCCTCCACCCCCTTCCAATTTTGGAAGGCACCACAACCACTCCCTCCGCATCAAAACGCCTCCTCCACGTAGCCCTATCCTCCGCCTTCCTCGCGCCATCTTCA